>CM029613.1:9926109-10392952 GCA_017311315.1 Dendrocalamus latiflorus | reverse complement strand
ATCCCATTATGCTTAGAAATATTGAGCGGGTTTGGCTTTAAGAATGGCAAAGTTTCTCCAACGCCCTATGATACGAGCATTAAGCTACAAAAACTAGGGCTAGGAAAAGATCAATTGAGATATTCATAAATTATTGGGTCATACATGTATTTAGCTGGTGCCACAAGACTTGATATTTCATTTGCTGTGAGCAAATTAAATCGGTTTACATCTAACCTAGGAGATGATCACAAAGAGGCATTTCAAAGAGTGTTGTGTTACTTGAGAGGCATAACATCTTTTGAAATTCATTATAATGGATACACTTCTGTATTAGAAGGATGCAGTGACTCCAATTAGATTTCTGATACGGATAAGATTAAAACTATAAGTTGTGTTGCAGTTTCATGGAGGTTTTGCAAATGGATCATATTGCCAAGGTCAACCATGCAAGTAGAATTTGTAGCACTTGACACAACCATGGTTGAGACTAAATGACTGAGAGATATTCTTTTAGACTTGCCATTGGTTGAGAGATCAATACTGGTAATCCTGATGTACTATGATAATCAAACAGTGCTGGCTAAAGTTATTAGTACTAAAATAATATGAAGTTCTTTAGATATATGAAGTGTAGGCTTAAATCTGTCAAAAAATTAAGAAACTCTGAAGTCATTGTTGTGAATTATATTTACATTGGAAAAAATTTGGCAGACCCTTTTACCAAAAGATTAGCACGGAAAGCGATTTCTGTTGCATACATGGACATAGAAATGAGGCCCATTTGAGTAACATCACAATAGTAACCCACACCTTCTTGACTAGAGATCCTATGACTTAGGCAATAGGAAAAACAAATTAATGTTATAACAAGAGAGTACATATTTTTGTATATGTGTCTTAGTAGATGAAGTACTCTTGGTTCTATGAAAGGTTGGCTTAAAGCCTAAATGTATTCTAGTGTCCAATGAAAGAGAAAGGTATTGGCCTATAGAATATATGAAATTAATACACATACTTATGCCTAATTGTGAGGTCACAGTTCAAAAGAATATATCATTCTCTAGAAAGTACATAAGCAGATAAGGGAGCATGCCCATATAACGCTCCGTTTAGACGTGGTTCATTGGCAACCTAATATCAATTGAGATTTCAAGTGAAGTCTGATCATGAAAAGTTATGGATTCAAGGTGTAGTCCATTCATCAGCTGTGAGAAGATAAATCTTACTAATCTAGGTGTAAATTTAACCCATACAAGACTTACACAATAAGACTAGTATATTAACAATACTTCAGTACAGCGGTTTTTGTCATCTTTTCTATTTTTTGCTTCAAAATTGGTGGGGATTGTTGGAAATTGGCCATAAGTTGGGGCTATTTCCTTTAAAAAAATTCAAAGCATTCATATTTTAGTACCATATTGACTAGCCAAGTAGAGGGAAGATAATTTATAAGGTAGAGTCATGTTGCTCCTTAAGATATGTAACACATGGCATGTGGATGACATGGGAAGGATTTTGGCTAAACACGTGCGCGTATTCGCATATTTTCACTTCTGCACCGTGTCGTAGCGCATCTCTTAGTATTTTAAATCCATGTGTTTATTTTGCTGAATCATGCCATCATCTCTCTCCTTTTAACCAGTGATGAGACTACTTAATTATCATTATTTGGTTTAAATATTGGTAGTTATCTGTGAATTATTTAGCAGTTACCAATAGATATTTTAATTTAATGGCGTCAGTTACTAGTGAGAAATTCGCACGTCTATAAAAGACTTAGAGACAACTAGGCTTGGCAGACTAATCTTCTCCCTTTCTTTCTCACATTGTTTTCTTCCTCTCTAGTGAATTTGTACCGAGTGTTGAGCGACTGAATCTCGTCTGCCTCTCTTCTTGGTGTGCATCGGAAGGAAAGAGAGCAGCCATCTCGAAGCCATTGTCACAAAGAGTACTTGTACGGGGCGGTAATAAGGTTTCTAGGTAGCACAACATGCGCAACTGCTCTTGTTCTGCTTCATCTATATCCTACACTGCATCAAGCCTGCGCTAATTTTTGTTCTTCGTCAAGCCCAACAGTAAGTCATTCACATAATCGATCAACTTTTGTGGGGACCATAGTCACCGTATGTGTGTTTTGTACTAGTCCCATGATCAGTTAGCTAGTACACATATTCACAACATTTTGTATCACAAATTTGTAGAGTATATTACATATTCAGCAAGACTTATAGTGTATCATAAATTTGTACATATATGCAAGGCTATCAAAGGATGATGCTCTATTCTAAGTTATTTTCAGCATGAAGCAAATTTTGTTTGCAATATCAATAAGTAGTAGTTTGCAACAGAATTGTAAAGAGCATTTGACATATAATAAAATGACATTCATATAATTTCTATAACAGTAGATCAAATCCATTCACAGCCCTCCTCTGCTGAGAACTTTGCACAATTCCTACCCATGGGCATGACACACGGAAGATGCGTACAGACCATCCTATATGTTCAGTGAAATAGTTTTGAAAATGAAAATTATACCCATTGTGGCCGCATCCAAGCTTGCTTATGGTTGCAAGCACAACTATTTAAATAGTTTTTAACACTCTCGAGGGGTTGTACAACTTTACTCACATGAGATAAACAATTATACTATCGGCAACTTCACACTACCTTTGGCATGTGACGAAAGTGATTGCCATATAGCTTTTAGATCATTTAGTCCTAATCTTGCACTAGACTGATGAATGGACAAGCCCTCACTTGAGCGAGTCTTTCCCCAAGTGAGCTACATAACAGACCCTCAGTTCAGTAGATTATCTCCTTTTGGTAAGGCATTCACCGTTGTATTAGCAAGATTTAGTCCAAACACCTTGGTGAAGGGAGCCCTTATGAGCAAACCTACCTGGAATGCCCTCACTACATCTGCGCCTACCACAATGTAAGGCTAGACCAAGACAACTTAATCAGCTAAAGTCAGAGCCCATATGGCACATGTGGTTGTACGGTGTGACTTAGATGTGTGGCAATAGTGTTTTGTCCTTAATTGACTTGGACGAGAATCTCCCCGTATATACATGTGAGATACCCTCTCACATTTGACAATTTATCGCATAACTCGCCCGCGTCCAAAAACTAGGTTTTCCATATTTTTTATACCAAACTAACAGAGATTCCTCTTCTTGTCCAATATTTTGAAACCATACATATCCATGCGCAAATTTTGCAAAATATCAAATTTAGTGAAAGCTATTGTGGGGCTAGGCATCTAAACCATATATCAATGTAATATTCCCAATTTGACAGTATGTATTGTCTAAATCATGTCCTAGAGGTTACAACAGTGAGGAAGTTAAATTTTCAAGGAGGTTCAATGCATACAAGCAGTTGTAACTACCATTACCCACCGTATAGTAATTTTAATGGAACATACACTCATGCGTAATAGATTTTACAAACAATATACAATAATTAAAATACTGGGATCAATATGGTCAAAGGGGGTGTTGCTTTGCTTAAATTACCATGGTCTTGATCTTACTCAAAACTTTCTCAGTCAATGATCTTGAAGCTATTGGTATTTGTCTTTGTCTTGATCCTGCTCGAGTTGGTGCTCCTTCGGGACTTCGACTTCTAATTATGCGATAAGCAATTAAAAGACCAAATAAATCCAAAGGATAGCAAAATATTCAAATAAATCCAAAGAGAACTTCATTAAGTTTTATTATGATTGAGTTCGGTGATGTAAGGGAAGGTTTAGAGGGTGAGGGATGTTTGACATAGTTGAACAAAGTTTGAGTGAATGAGGAGATGGCGGGGAAGCTTTGCTAGGAAGGAAAACAAGGACGGATCAAAGGTAAAGGGATATTCACAGGAATGTTCCACTTCTTAACTCAAAGAAGGCTAGTAATAGCCGATCATAGAGTACCTCAGCTTGGTTTGAATTATCTTTTCTCGGTTGGTACAATATTCTTTATGACTACTAATGTTCTTCGACTGCTACAGTGTTTTTTTCACTTCTAACGTTCGTCGGCCGCTACTCAATTCCATCTACGACTACTACAGCCTACGACCATGGCAGCTAGCAACTCATGACAACCATAGCTTACGGTCTTACAACCATTGTGGCTATCGACTTTACGAGTATGACTTACGATCACAGCACCCCATCGCAACTCTGGTCGTATTGCTCACACAATGCTTGTACTACCTATCTTCGACCACGCAGGTCTTTCGACTACTGACCGGCTCTGTAGGTTTCGACTACCGACTATGTCCTGTAGTTTTCGACTACCGACTAGGTTCTGTAGTTTTTGACTACTGACTAAGTTTTGCAGGTTTTGACTACTAACTATCGACTAGGTTTTCCAGGTTTTGACTACAGACTATTGACTAGGTTCTGTAGTTTTTTACTACTAACTACTGACTAGGTTCTATAGGTTTTGACTACCGACTACCAACTAGATTATGTAGTTTTCAACTACTGACTACCAACTAGGTTCTGTAGGTTTGGACTACTGACTACCGACTAGATTTTGTAGTTTTTGTTTACTGACTAGATTCTGTAGGTCTTGACTACCAACCACTGACTAGGTTCTGTAGTTTTCGACTACCAACTAGGTTTTGTAGTTTTCGACTACCGACTAGGTTTTGTAGGTTTTGACTACCGACTAGGTTCTATAGTTTTCGAATACCGACTATGTTCTGTAGGTTTCGACTGCCAACTACTGACTAGGTTCTGTAATTTTTGACTACCAACTATTGACCACGATATGTAGGTCTCAACTACTGACTTGGTTCTGTAGTTTATGACCATACGACCACTTATAGCTACCGACCACTGGAACTTATGACCACTATAGCAACCGACCACTGGAGCTTACGACCTCACGACTTCTGACATCTAAATGCTTCCGACTTCTGACTTCTAAATGCTTCCGACCAATTTAGCTCTCTTTTTAACTTCGATTATCGTTAGCAGTCAAAAGTTACGACTATCATTAATGGTTAAAGATTACAAGTTTGGCTGCAGTCAAAGATCTTGACAACAACAGCGGTCGAAGATTTCGACAATGGTAGCGGTCGAAGATGTTGACACCAGCTGCGATCGAAGATTTCGACAATGGCTGAGGTCAAAAATTTTGACAATGGCAGTGGTCAAATATTTCAACAACGGTAGCGGTCGAAGATGTCAACACTAGCTGCGTTCGAAGATTTTGATAATTGGCAGTGGTCGAAGATTTCGACACCGGCTACGGTCAAAGATTTCGACATCAGTTGGGGTCAAAGATTTTGACACTAGCAGCAGTCAAAGATGTCAACACCAGCTGTAGTCGAAGATTTTGATAATGGCAGCGGTCAAAGAATTCGACATCGGTGACGATCGAAGATCTCGACAACGGTAGTGGTCGAATTTTTTGATACCGGCTGAGGTCAAAGATCTCGATAACGGCAGTGGCCAAAGAGTTCGATACTAGCTACGGTCGAAGATTTCAACAATGGCAGTGGTCGAAGATTTTTACTATGGTTGTGGTCGAAGATTTCAACAATGGTAGCGGTCGAAGACGTCAACACCAGCTGCGATCGAAGATTTAGACAATGGCAGTGGTCGAAGATTTCGACATCAGTTGCGGTTGAAGATTTTTGACAACGGCAGAGGTCATAGATGTCAACACCAGCTGTGGTCGAAGATTTCGACAATGGTAGTGGTAGAAGATCACAACACCGGCTGCGGTCGAAGATCTCGACACCGGTAGCGGTCGAAAAGTTTGACAACATTAGCGGTAAAAGATTTTGACCACGTCTACGATTGAAGGGTTCGACTACGGCTACAGTCGAAGGGTTTGATTTTGACTACTACGGTTCTCTTCTCGTGTTCGACTACTACAATTTTCTTTTTGAGTTTGACTACTTTAGTTCTCTTTTTAATTTCAATTACTTTAGTTCTTTTTCGAAATCACATACTCTACGAGGAAGAAGGAGCTCATAGGAGGTGGGGTCGGTGCTTGAGGAGGAGCGGGGAGGCTGGCATCAGAGACTCTACCGGCGGCAAAGAGAAGGTTCTCGGTGATGGCGAAATCCGACAAAAGAGAAGATGTAGAAAGAGGGTGCACATGAGCTTGCTTGCATGCATGTGGGGGTATGGGTGAATGGAATCGAGGTACAGCTTACTGGAGAGAAAGGTGTACGACAGTATCCTGGTTGGAGAGGAAGAAGAAAGCTAGCTCAAGTGATCCACTGCACGACAGGTCAATCAAATGAGTAGGGTGCTTAAGGAAGAGGTAAGACATGTCGTGACGGAGTTTGGGGAGGAGAGAAGCTCACCAGAGTAGCTAGAACACGGTGGCATGCTCACCGGCTTCACGTACGACTTCGGTTTCTCGATGTTCTAGTGAGCTAAGTGCTTAGGGATTGTGCGCAAGAAACTGAGAGGGCGAGCTAAAGGGCCATGGTGTGGTCAGGGGACTTTATAGTATGGAATGACTAAGACAAGGGGGAAGAGATGTGTCGCATTGAGGCAATAGGTAGGCGGGGATTGACAGCAGCAGAGAAGAAATGTGGGTGCGGCATCAAAAACCGAGGGCAGCACAAGCCACAACCTCGGCGGAGCTGGCACAGGCGCGTGAGATGGAAGACGAACCCTGACAGGGGCCCAACGCATCAGCAAGAGAAGAGAGGCGACCTGACGGGATTGTTGGCTATAATCTTGATATGTAAATGGTTTAAGGGTCATGTGTTCGAGTACTTGCTAGCCAGTCAAAGCTTTCAAGCAAGTGCAAACAAGTCGAAGCTCTTGAGTAAGTGCAAACTGGTCGAAGCTCTCGAGTAAGTGCAAAACTGGTCGAAACTCTTGAGAGAAAACTTAATAGTCGTGATGCAAAGTTGGGCATACAACCGGGATGCACGAAGGAAAGGTACGGTGTAGGGCATGGCCACGTCGTCACGACACAGCTGTGGGATGGGCAGCTCGGCATGGCGCATCGTGCATGGACCGGCTAGGTGTTACAGCAGAGTAGGGCACGGCTGGCGGAATTCATGATGGAGACATGACGAGGCAGGAGCACAAGGCATGGGCTGTCAACAGAGAGGAGAAATGACGGGCATCGTATCAAAACGATGAGCATGGCATCAAAAACTAGTGGCATGTGCTCATGGTTTCTCAGGCTGCTGGCTGGAGATAGAAGAAAGATACTGCAAGTGGGACACACTCGGCAGTGAGAGAGATGGTGAGGTAAGCTGAGAGGGAGAAAAGACAGAAGAGCTTTGGTAAAATTAGAAATTGGTTTCAGATTTTTGCATTTGTAATTTCAAGGTTTGCATTTGAATTTAAATTCGAATTCGAGTTCTTGGTTCAAACATTGAATGTGAATTTTAATTATTTTTTTGCTCTTTAAATTTTATTTTAGTTAATTAGGTTTTCGGATATGGGTTTTTAGTTCGAATTTCAAGTACAAAATATGATCAACTCAAATTAGATTTGTTTGGCTCTTGTCTTATAACTTTATTTTTATTTAATAGTTATCTAGCAAAGCAAAAGCAAAGATCTAGGAAATTTTAAATAACACCGATAGAAGAATAAAAAGATTTAGAAATTCTCTCCAATTTTTACATTCTTATTTACTTTGATCCTTGATCGTCGATTTTTATTCTTGCCATTGAATTTGTTTGGAAGGAAACCAAATCGACAAGCTAGGGAAAATCAAGTAACACTGAAAATCAATAAAAGGCTTTACATTTTTCATAGAAAATCAATAAAAGGCTTTAAATTTTTTATACTTTTGTCAATTCCCAAATCAAGAATTCTCAAATAAATGTTGAAATTTTGAATAACACTGAAATGAAATAGAAAGAGTTTTTTCTACGATTCCCAAATTTGGGATGTTACAACTTTATTGTAACATTTTTGTTGTGTATTTTCTGAAATAAAATGGCTAGTCTACTGTTAGATTCATTTATTGCATCACTAGTATTTTAATGTATATATCTCTTAGTAAAATTTAAAATTAAAATATTACCCATGTTACTAACAATAACATCACTGGACTTCAGCTCCGATGGATTGTTTATACTTTATACTTAGCTAGAAGTGGACCGTGATCGGGTGCAGTCGCCATTACAACTTCACCGTAGCAACCGCGTCGGATCTGGTACGTTGATTCGGCAAGTGCCCCGAGCAGTTCGCTTTGGCTACCCCTTGTCTAATTGTCAGAACCCAACGCGTGACATCCTTGAACACAGGATAAATGAGACACGACATATAGATGAGAAATTGAATAAGCCAAATTAACTTGTAATTTCCACCAACCATGAGTTGCGTAGGTTATTTATGTTAATTTTTTATTTTAATTATTTATGATTTGAATCCACCACCTATTTGTAACCAATTATCACCGCCTTCAGAAAAAAACGTGTAATTGCACTGGATAGTTCTGACACCACATGTTCTTTTGCGAGTCCATATATGCCGTCGATTGCAAGTGAAGAGTTGGAGTGGGAAACGGTAACGGATAATCCGTTTTATTTGATATTTGTATTTGAGAAAATGTGAATGTAGTAAGTAAAATTCGTATTCAAAAATATTCGCATTCAACAATATTCGTATCCGTATTTGAGAATGTTCGTATTCACATTCGTATTCGATCTGTTTTCTATGTCGGCCAACATACGTATTCGATCAAGTTACATAAATTTGTTCTACCGAGATTTGTTACAAAAGTTGTAGAAGGATATTCGTATTCGATCGAATTAAGTATATATTCGATTCGAATTTGTTTTCATATTCGTTACGACATTCGATTCGTATTTGTTTTAAAATATGGATTCATATTTGTTTTAAAAATATTAATTTGCATTCGTATTTAAGACTATTTAATCGTATCCGATCTATTTTCATCACTAGTGAAGAGGTGAGAACAGAGGAATTTGTGGGATACGCTATTAGGAATAAAAACTAATTTGCATTTGTGGGCATGATCCACGTGGAGGTGGTTCTCGACAGGTGGGGCCACCGACCAACATGTCACGCGAAGACTTGCCCAGTCGGCCATACATAAGAATCTTCAGCAAGATGATTGCGGCCAAGAAACTTGTATATATGGTACCTGCCCACGCGGTGAAGTTTATCTTTACTCCTTAAAAGGAGTTCAAGATGATGGTGTATCCTACACTTCCTTCTTTTTTCACTGTCTTTTTTAACATGTGGGCCCCACCCCGAATCCGTGCGCTGCCCCCTCCCCCCGCCTCATTTCTTCCGCCCTCCCCTCCCTCTGCCACGGCGCCGCCCTCACCCCTCGCCTCCTCCCCTCCCTTCTCCGCCGCCGCGCCGCCCTCGCCTTCTCCCCCGCTCCTCCGCTCCGCTGCCACCGCCTCCTCCCCCACCCTTCCGCTCCGCCGTCGCTTCCCGCCCCCCGCCTCATTTCTTCCGCCCTCCCCTCCCTCCGCCACGACGCCACCCTCGCCCCTCGCCCCTCGCCTCCTCCCCTCACTTCTTCGCCGCCGCACCGCCCTCGCCTCCTCCCCCGCTCCTCCGCTCCGCTGCCGCCGCCTCCTCCCCCACCCTTCCGCTCCGCCGTCACTTCCCGCCCCCCCCGCCTCATTTCTTCCGCCCTCCCCTCCCTCCGCCGCGGCGCCACCCTCGCCCCTCGCCTCCTCCCCTCCCTTCTCCGCCGCCGCGCCGTTCTCACCTCCTCCCCCGCTCCTCCGCTCCGCTCCGCTGCCGCCGCCTCCTCCCCCACCCTTCCGCTCCGCCGTCGCTTCCCGCCCCCGCCTCATTTCTTCCGCCCTCCCCTCCCTCCGCCGCGGCGCCACCCTCGCCCCTCGCCTCCTCCCCTCCCTTCTCCGCCGCCGCGCCGCCCTCGCCTCCTCCCCCGCTCCACCGTTCCGCTGCCGTCGCCTCCTCCCCCACCCCTCCGCTCCGCCGTCGCCGCCTCCTCCCCCACCCCTCCGCTCCGTCGTCGCCTCCTCCTCCCCACCCCGCGCCGCCGCGGCCTCCTCCTCCCCCCATTCCTCCATCGCGCAGCACACCCGCACGTGCCTCCCTCCTCACGCAACCGCCGCACCCGCACATTCGCGCAACCGTTGCCCCCCACCTCTTCCCGCAACCTCTCGCTCCCTCTTTCCTAATACTCCCTTCCATTTTCCTCCCCTCCCCTCAAACTTGGTATTTTTTGTTCATAAGGATGCTTTTATATCTGATCTGACTTTGTGCCTAATTAGTACATTTTTGCAATTTATGGATGATCTCAAATGTATCCAGATTAATCTCAGATGTTCCTTTTGCATGTTGTGCTTTCAGATTCAACACTAAATGTGTGCATCAACTCAATTGTCCAATCTCATGTGGAGTTGGAGTTGTGGTCTTTGGTGTTCTCCTAATCTGAGGAATGGGATGTAAAAGGAAAGTAAGAATCATATTTCAAATTGTGCATGAAATTATTTAGTAGTCGACAACAATGTTCTCCTTTGTAGAGTAGGTATGTATGCCAGACATATTAGGTTGCAGAGTTCATTACTGTAACACAGTATTTTATCCTACTGCATCGGTTCAACAACAATTTGAGTTGTCCACACTATATAGATCTTATCTATGGCATCATACAATGTGGGTCAGCACCTATATCTGTCACATGCCATGCCTTTTCAAAGATGCTCATCTTTGATTTTGTGATTCTAGGCATTTACAAACTACACCAAAATCTAATTGTATGTTGTTTTTGTATCAGTTCAACAAAAAGATAAAAAAAATCATATCTTCATAATCATATAACTTCTATTGTAAAACAGCGATTGTGATACATATCTGATTTCTCATCACCTCTGAAGCGGTTAGAAGCATTTCAAACATATTAATCTGATTAACATAATTGAATTTGTGGTCTGTTAGATTATAGTATTATTGGTATATATTCTCTTCTTTGCACATTGACAAAACTACACTGTTGTAGCTTTTTTTTCAATTTCTTATTCAGGTGTGTTATCCATGTTCCCCCAGAACAATTTGTCAAAAGTGATTTCATCTGAGCTGTTATGAGAAGCTCAGTCTCTATTATGATCAGTTGTAGGACTATTTCGTTCTTTCTTCATTTGGCACTAAAATATACATAATCATGACCTTTAGATGACTGCATAACTGTATGTTGCTACACAAATCTTCATAATATCTCCTAAATAATTCCGTATGAAGATTCTCCTTACTATGAGAATAATTAGCTTCACCTTTTATATTTTTGACTCATAATAATAGAAGAAAGCATGTCTGTAACTCTAAGTTTTGATATATGTTATTCAATTCCCCCATATGGGAAGAAAGAATGAATAAAAAAATTTAGTTGCACAGTGATTCCCCTCACCCTCTCTTGTCCTCTCTACATGTAACAGTGTTGTGTGATGCTAAAGCAATGGCATTTCAATCCTCAGGTAACAAATACCTTTTTTATGTTGGTAGTAGGCAACCACCAGGTAACGAATTCACAGCCTCTCTCTCTCTCTCTCTACAACTAACATAAAAGCAAGGGCATTCGGATCTTGAGGTGGGTCTTCAGGTAACAAATACTTTTTCATAATGGTAAGGTGCATCCACTAGGTAACTAATATTTTTTGTGTCTGATAAAAATGCACGCAGAGTGCATGTAGAATCAATACTTGCAAAATTTATTTGGCACGGAAACTATAGATAATCATAACCTTTTGATGACTGCATGACTGTATGTTGCTACACGAATCTTCATAATATTTCTTAGATAATTCCATATGAAGATTCTGCTTACTATGAGAATAATTGCTTCACATTTTATATTTCTGACTCATAATAATGGAAGAAGATATATCTGTCACTCTTTAAGTTTTGCAATCCCCCATATGTGAAGAAAAACGAATAAAAAAAAATTAGTTGCACGGTTGGTTGCCCTCACCCTCCCATGTCTTCTCTCCAAAACTGAATTTCTGACTATGACGTAACCCTCCTGAAGTATAGCTAAATATAGATAAAGTATGCTTTCTCTCGCTTTCAATTTGAAAGATCCTCTCAACATTATATTATTCTCTGAATGGTGTGAGAGATATGCTAGAACATTGATCCCATTTATAGTATGTGGTGCTTATATTTTGCACATTTTGTTAAATGATGTGTATTATTCTTGTGACAACAGCCACAGAATTATTCTAAAGCACATTATAGCTTATGGCATGCGATTGTTGTGTTTGCACATGATATTTATAAATTTTGTTTTGTGTTTCAATTTGCTCAAGTCAGTTCCTCCTGGCACTGCACTCCTTAATTAGATACCAATAGATTTACATGTGGCGTAGAGACTTTTTACTAAATTATGCTCTTTTCTTTAGTATTCATGCACGTCCTGGAGGGAGCTACTAATATGAAGCTATTAGTGGTGCTTGCTATCTACTCCTGTATTTTTGGAGGCTTATTAGTTCATCTTGAGATAAGCTGTACATTGTGGTCCCTGAGAGACTAACAAAATATACAAATGTATTTGTTGATGATTTTTGTCTTGAGTACCAATATAATTGTAATTTTGGTGCCATCCTCAGTCAGCGTGGATATAATTAGGTGTATAAGTTTGTTATGGAAAAAAGAAATATCAAATGATTGTCTTCGAAATAATAATGCATAAGTAACACTATTTTCTTCTTAAATCTATTGCACATCTCACCATGGTTTTCTGTAGTGTCACATTATTACTGAGTTTGCCGATGATTAAATTAGCAACATTAGAGATATGCTATCTGATTTATTATCAATGTTGGCCTTAAATTTTTCTACAATAAATTCTCATGTAAATGAAAGAAAATGTGTATAGTATTTGATTTTCCGTTGCAACGCACGGGCACACAACTAGTTTCCCAAAGGAATTAAGATGGTGTAAATCAGACGCACATGTACTAACTACTGATGTGCATACATGCGAGAAACAAAAAGGCTAATCTTTAGTCTCTATTAAAATTGAGTGCTAAACAATCTCTAGTAAAGTCTAATGAACAATCACAAGGCATAACAGAGCACATAGAGGCGGACGGGGGGCTTGCAGGGGCAAGAGCTCGTCCTATATTCAATTTTTGCCACTATATTATTTTGTGATGCATAAATTTTATCTATATTTTTGCTATTTGATCCTCTCATATAATATAATTTCACTATATGGTTTATTCAGCTCCCCTCATCTCTAATTCCTGGCTTTGCCCAACCCCCAACCCTACCGGTGGATTCTAATCCAACGTACACAAAGAAACAAGAGTATAAGCAAAAACCTACAACATATTTGTAATAAACAATAAAACTAGAATTAAGATTTATTTCTTGATTTGTGTGCTTAGCTAATTGGATCTTAATGTTCCATCCAAATACTTCCTTCGGTCATCAATACCATAAATGTCTCACATAATATTAAACAAAATATAATTACAACAACAACATGCGGGGTCGCACGTTGCCCTTTGAAACACAGGAATGATGTCGAGAGTATACGTATAATTTACAAGAAATATAACAACGTACATATAAAAATTTTGAGAGCAACTATCATGGTCAGTTCAGCAAACTTTGCTGGTAGAAATTAGGAGTGCAGTGGTCACAGAGCATGCGTGTCATTCACATAGTCGTTCAGGCAAAACAGAACTGTGGAAATCCTTTCTTCATGGAAATTTTCATAGTTGAGTCTCGGCATATACGAAAACATCGGAATAAACTCCACTTATAAATGCTTGGAAGCGAGCTATCATTGAAGATGTAATTACATATGCATACAGTGGAAGAGGAGCTGAAACCTGTAATTTTTAACTGACTATCTGTCATTTGTAACTTTTCTTTTTGATTTCGCCCCATAAATATCACCTTTTATTTTTTTATTTTAGTAATTTAATATAATGCAATAGGAGCCGCTCCTACTGTATTCTCTTAAAAAAAACTATCATATTGCTCAAGGATGTCGTCACCCTAAAACCTCCAATCGATATTGAAAAAAGTTTCAATTGATTGTAGAAACTTTCCACTACTATTTTAAAAACTTTCGATTGGATCTGCAAAAACTTTCAACTTCATCTTGATGGCGGCACCCATAGTGACAACGAGCTCGCATGGGAAGAGAGGAAGAGGGCGGGTCTCTGGTGGCGCGGGAAGAGGGACAAACGATGTAGCTGCCCGTGGTGGCAGTGTCTACCGGTGGCGACGTGAGAAGGGTAATGTGGCTGCACAACGTCCCATGGTGGCGGTGTGTCCAGCGATAGGTGACAGAGATATTGGGTGTGAGGAAAGGAAGAGGGTGGAGCTTGTGGCGTCATTGTGGGAGGACAAATATTGTTTGTATTGATTTTTGTTTCTGGCTTTTGCATAAAAAAAAGCTAAAAGTCAATACGAATATTCGGCTTCTCGAAGCGGCTTTTCCACTCCTCTCGCTACCATCTCGACCTGAAGATAAGGTATGGGGTCATGGGTGCATCACACAACACACCCCTCTCACTCTCGTCATGCACACATGTTTTTCCTCACTTTCTTTACCGTTTGTGCCATCCTTTTTAAAGTCACTTCTTTCAACCACTATTATTTATTTTTAATAAAAAACTATAAGCAAAAATCAATACGAACACCCTTTGAGAGTAGTCAACAAAAGGTAAGGGAGTGATGTCCTCTGTGTGGAGTAAGGAAGAAAGGGGGAGAAGCAATGGGTGCACATTGTGACAAAAAAGAATCACATTTGAAATGTTTAGATCTCAGATCACACAGATGGGACGGTTTGGAGATGCGTGTCAGCGTGTGTGGGATAGGGGAGTCATGGACCATGTAAAATAGCATTCCAAAAAAAATTCTCTCTTAGGAACTAGCCCATGCTGGTTTCAACTGCCACCCTGGCTCGTCTAGCTTCTTGTCTGTGATGGACATGTGGGTGTATATCAAATTTTTTTGTAGGACTCTAGGCTATAAATATAGAAGAGCAAGGCTTATATATTATTTACTAAAAACCCATGTGTATATCAATTTTTTTAGGATTCTAGGCTATAAATATAGAAGAACAAGGCTTATATACTCCGTACTAAAAACTCATTGCTCTCTCTCTCACACACACGTCTTGTATCTATTTGTTCATCTATTTTTGCTCTTTTTAATCGCTGCAATTGACCAAGTTCTAGTCTTGTTGGTTAGTTTTTGCCTTTTTGGATTTGCATAGGTGACACCATGGTTGTCACGGCGTCGCCTAGGCGACGCCAAGTCGTCCTGGCGGCCGGAGGGGGACGCCGAGGCTGTTCGCCTAGCCTGCTCCCGTCGTTGATGCCAATCTTTGCCTGCTCCCGCCGCCGGCGTGGATCTCCAGCCTCCTTCCGCCGCCGACGTCCCCCTCCGGTGGGGAGAGGAGGACCGGACGCGGGGAGGCGGCGGATCGGGCGTGGGGAGGGGAAGGCCGGACGCGGAAAGGGGAGGCAGGGAGGCGGCGGATCCGGCGCGGGGAGGGGAGGCGGCGGATCCGGCGCGGGGAGAGGAGGCGCGGGCGGGGGGAGGAGGCGCCGGGAGGGGGGAGGAGGCGGCGGGGAGGGGAGGCGCCAGGCAGGGGGAGGAGGCGGCGGGCAGGGGGAGCGGGAGAGATGAGATGGGGGAGAGCCGGAGAGGCATCGTAAGTCTGGCGGCGCCTGGGGTAGGGTTAGACATTTGTTTGGTCATTTTGCGATTAGGTCCTCAAAATTCCTGAAAATTACGAATTGACCTCTTCTTTAATGTATTTCTTCCGATTTAGACCTCCTGAGACATGGTTATTTGAATTATTTGTGCTATTTTCGGTCGTATAAGGTATTATTTATCGTCTAACTACTATCGTCTAACTATCGCCATGGCGGGCGCCTAGTCGACTAGGCGTCCAGGCGCTCCGAGCTCGCCTCGACTTGCCAGAGCGCCGTGACAACCTTGGGTGACACCACCTCAACTCCTGCAATGGCCTAATGCGTCACATATTAATGGCTGAATGGCCGCGGTTCACCTGTGCACCTGTACTTGTATATCTCTGGCTCGTTCAACTTTTGTTGCGGGATCACTTTGGGCCTGTACACTTTGCCTTCTAAAAATTATTTTTCTATAGCAATTAAATTTTTATAGTATTTAGTTTTTTTAAATAAAGTATCTTTTTAAGATGATGTCTACTAATCGATTGTAGTATACAATAAAATAATTTTAATTATATCGATTAAAATTATACGTAAGTGTTTCTCTTTCTGTAAATTATTACTATTATAAATTAAAACTAAAAATTATCAGTAAGAATAGATATGAAGATGCAGTACGCATCGTACGCGTAACTAGGCACTCCTATTGACACCGTACGAGCGAGCGAGCGATCGAGCCACGTGCCAACGTTTGGTAGTCCACTGCACCGGCCACGTAGTACGTACGGCTCGGTCGACCGCGACTGTGCATGCACGGGACGTGGGACGGGCAGGGGCCATGCACGCACGCTTCGACTCCTGTGTCACGTACACTGCTTCCATTCCGTTCCGTGCGTGCATGGCTCAATTAATCACTAAAAGACCAACACGTAGCAACTAGCTAGCACGAACGATTAACACAACTTACGATGCCTCTGTGTGCCTTATTCATAATACCAATACTAAACCCGGGGGGATTCACGGCCCCCGGGCGTGTCCACGTCACCCCCGCCCGCGCGTCCGGCCGGCGCGTGGCGGGGGTTTCCCGTACGGCCAGGGGAGGAGTTTTCCTCCGGTTTTTCGGAAATTACGTATAGGTCCTTTTTTCTCGCGAAAAGGTCCCTGCAAGTTTTTTTTCCCCAAAAAAATTTTTGATTGCGCCCCGCAGATTCCCGAAATTACGTATAGGCCCTTATTTACTTACGTACAGGTCCTTACAAGTCCTCGATTTTTTCCGAAAAAACCCTTTAGCTTTCTCGAAAATACGTATGTGCCCTCGAATTTTTTTTAAAAACTCCTCACGAATTATCGCCTCTTTTACTTCGGTACACACGGTGGCTGGCGCGGCGTGTCGCCGCGCCTATGAGGCTAGTTGTTGCATACACGCGGAGGGCAGGCCGCACTTGCATGCTTGTTAAGATATGAATAATTTATAGATTAAAATTTTCTACTACGTAAATTAAGAAATTATATGAGTAAAAGATTATAAATTGTTACTACTAAACATGCAGTACAGCGGAAGTAGAGTTGGAGCAGCCGGTTTAACGAAAAACGTGTTGATATAGTAATAGTAGTCATCATCTTTTGGCTAACCGTCTCCTCCTCGCGATCAACCCGATCAGCACCGCAGTCGTAACAGCACCTCTACCAAGGTCCACATGTCTAGGAATGGAATATCATGCGTCGGTGTGCTAGCATCAACGCGCACGGCAGGGGTTATGAGAGGTGGCGGCTAGGGTTTCAACGGGTGTGTTTCGGGATGCCTCTCTCGGTCCTCACACCTCTCCTTATATAGCCTCCAATCATATCCTTATTCGATACGAGTAAAGATCGCATCCCACTCGGAAACTATCATCTGAACCCTTATCGTTCCAGCCCATTAAGTGTGTGATCCTATAGGTTCAGTATATTTGGCTATGGACCGAAAACTCCTTTCTGGTCCATAAGTCGGTAGCGGTCTCTAGCGGGATATAACGGCTCCCATACATATATAAAGACCATATCGGACGAACCTATATAGTGTTTATGTACTGATCCCTTTGTCTCATGATACCAGATCAAACTCAAATCGAGAAGCATGCCATCCTATAATAGCTCGATTCTTCACTCAAACCTGTAGTAGATTACTCAGTTGTGATTGACTCCTTAACCACATTCGACGTGGGCATGCACTTCCTTAATCCAATCACATCGAGAGACCCAGAGATATCTCTTTTGTTATATAGAAGGGGCAAATTACATCTTGATCACTTATATTCCTCTGCATGTTTCATAGTAAACCTGTAACCCCTAAGTAAACTATTACACATGTAGGAAACAATGACGATTTCAGGTCTAAGGATCCTACATACACTATGTATAAGACCAACTGATGACACTTAAGAATATAAGAATTCCCACAGTGTATCATGGTGGGTCAATCCAATATCATGTTCTCTAACATGTGTCCACATTATTGATTTGATATCACATATCCATGATCCGTGAAACATGATCATCAATCAATACATATGTTGATCTGTAAAGCATAATTATCCCATACAATGATATAAGATCAGGGATAATTTAAAATAACATCAAAAGATGAATAAAGAGTTCGAGGAACAAGTCACATACTCGTTGATCAATACAAAAGACATTTATTCAAGGGACAAAATAATATATTAATCAAAAGATCATAAACATAGAAATAATACAATCATCTCTATGATTGTGTCTAAGGTCTACCACTAACAATCTCGCACTTACATTAGAGTCAATTATACAAGTATCTAATATTCATAATTCTTGTATGCGCCTCATGCTTTGGCTGTGAAAGAGGTTTTGTCAACGGATCAGCAATATTTAAATACGTGTGCACTTTGCATATCTTAACATCACCTCTATCAACAATCTCGCGAATAAGATAAAACGCCGAAGTATGTGCTTAGATTTTTTTATGCGATCTACGCTCCTTAGTTTGCGGATTGGTTCCACTATTATCACAATAGAAATTCATTGGACTAGAAGCACTAGAGACTACACTTAGCTCAGAGATGAACTTCTTTATCCAAACAGCCTCATTTACAGCTTCGGAAGCCACAATATACTTAGCCTCTGTTGTAGAATTGGCAACCATCTCTTGCTTAGAACTTTTTTAGCTCACTACTCCTCCATTAAGATAAAACACAAACCCAGACTGTGATCGAAAATCATCTTTATCGTTTTGAAAACTAGTGTCAGTGTAACCTTTTATGGCTAGCTCTTCCTCACCTCCATAAACAAGGAATGCATCCCTAGTACTTCTCAAGTATTTTAGAATGTTCTTTACAACTATCCAGTGACCTTCACTTGGATCTCACAGATATATGCTCGTAACACTTAGAGCATATGACACATTTGAGCTTGTACAAAACATGGCATATATGATAGACCTAATGGCGAAAGCATATAGAATCATACTCATCCGATTTCGCTCATCTGGTGTCGAAGGACACTGAGTCTTGTTAAGACTAATACCATGTGACATAGACAAGAAACTCTTCTTGGAATCTTGCATATTGAACTGCTTCAACACTTTGTCAATGTACATATTTTGGCATAATCCAATTAGCCTTTTAGTTATATCCCTATAGATCTTTATGCTGAAGATGTATGTTGTCTCTCCTAAGTCTTTCATAGAAAAACTATTTCTTAATGAAGACTTGGTAGATTTAAGCATAGGAATATTATTTTTGATCAATAATATGTCATCAATATATAGGACCAGAAAAACAAGTGTACTCCCACTAGCCTTTTTGTAAACACAAGGTTTTTCTTCATTCTTGATAAAGCCAAAACCTTTGAATACCTTATCAAAATGAATGTTTCAACTCCGAGAAGCTTGCTTCAATCCATAGATATCTGAAGCTTGCATATCTTTCTAGTATTTTGGGGATCGACAAAATCCTTAGGCTATGTCCTGTTCACATTCTCATTTAGGTTTCCATTTAGGAAGGCCGTTTTGACATCATCTACCATATCTCATAATTGAAATATGCAGCAATAGCTAGAATGACCCGAATAGACTTAAGCATAGCGACGAGCAAGAAAGTTTCATCATAGTCAACACCATGAATTTGTTTGAAACCCTTCGCCACCAATCGTGCCTTATGGATATGAACATTCCCATCTATGCCTATCTTTTTCTTAAAAACACATTTGCACTCAATGATTTTTACACCATTAGGTGGATCAACCAAGTTCTAAATTTGATTGTCATACATGGATTGAATTTCGGATCTCATGGCACCAAGCCATTTCTTAGAGTGCGGGCCCATCATCACTTCCTCATAAGCCATAGGCTCATCATTGTCTAACAATAAAATATCATGTCGATACCTTATCGGTAATTGACGTGACCTTTCAGACCTACGTGGGGCTGGTGCCTCTACCATAGGTTGTACAACATTTTGTGCACTTTGTAGAGAATCAGTAGGAGTTGAAACATTTTCTGATGTCTCTCGAATTTCTTCGAGTGTCATCGTGCTCCCCACTAACTCCTTTTGAGAAA
This sequence comes from Dendrocalamus latiflorus, assembly GCA_017311315.1. Taxonomy (NCBI): domain Eukaryota; kingdom Viridiplantae; phylum Streptophyta; class Magnoliopsida; order Poales; family Poaceae; genus Dendrocalamus; species Dendrocalamus latiflorus. The sequence goes on along the minus strand of CM029613.1, from coordinate 10,372,803 downwards.
CTCTTTCTCTAAAAAGACACTATTTCAAGTAACAAATACTTTGTTGTCATCCCTTTATAAAAGTAAAATCCTTTAGTTTCCTTAGGATACCCCACGAAGAAGCATTTATCAAATTTAGGTATGAGCTTGTCAGACGTCAAACTTTTACCTATACTTCACATATCCATATTTTGAGAAAAGACAACCTGAGACACTTTCCAGTCAATATCTCATATAGTGTCTTCTCTACGGCTTTTGATGGAACCCTATTTAATGTAAATGCAGCTGTTTATAGAGCATACCCAAAAAGACAATGGCAGATCAGATTGGCCCGTCATCGACTGAACCATGTCTAACAAGTTCTGATTCCGTCGCTCAGACACCCCATTCCATTGAGGTGTTCTCGGCAGAGTTAGTTGTGGAATGATTCCACATTACTTTAGATGATCACCAAACTTATAGCTCAATTATCCACCTCCACGATCTGATCATAGGCCTTTAATTATCTTGCCTAGTTGAATTTGTACCTCATTCTAAAATTGCTTGAACTTTTCAAATGATTCAGACTTGTACCTCATTAAGTAGATGTATCTATATCTACTAAAGTTATTGGTAAAAGTTATTGAGTACTAAAAACCACCTCTGGCTATTGAGGTCATTGGTCCACATACATTTGAATATACTAAGGCCAACAAGTCATTTGTCCTCTCACTTATACCAATGAAAGGTGCCTTAGTCATTTTACCAAGTAAACAAGACTCGCATATTTCAAATGATTCAAAATTAAATGAGTTTAGAAAAACATCTTTATGGAGCTTCACCATGCGCTTCTCATTTATGTGACCCAAACGACAATGCCAAATATAAGTGGGATTCAAATCATTAGGCCGAAGACTCTTAGCATTAATGTTATAGACAGGCACAACCTCAAGATTTAAAACATATAATTCATTTATCATGGAGCATAAACAAGAAGCATATCATTCAAATAAATCGAACAAAAATTGTTCTTTATTCTAAACTCATAACCTTCTACTCCCAACCATGAAGCAGAAATAATATTTTTGCTTAAGGCAGGAACATAATAACAATTATTCAATGCCAAAACTAATCATGAAGGTAAAGATAATGATAAAGTGCTAACACCCAACGTAGCAACTCTTGCTCTATTGCTTACGTGAAGATCAACCTCGCCTCTTGCCAAACTCCTACTCCTTATCAACCCCTACATCAAATTGCAAATATGAGCAACTGATCCGATATCAAATACCCAAGAACTAATATAAAAATTAGCAAGATTTATTTCTATAACATTTATACCTGAAGTAGAAGTCTTACTTCCCCTCTTCTTTTCCAGTTCTGCCAAGTACTTCTTGCAGTTTCTCTTCTAATGTCCAGTCCCTTGGCAATGGTAGCAAATGATATCAGATGCAGCACCAATCTTGAGCTTCTGAAGCTTAGATTTGATGCTCGAGATCTCATCTTGAGTTCTGGCTGTGCCCTTTTTTTTGCTTTGGTAGTCTTCTAAACCATCATCACATGATTCAAGTTTTTCTTAATGCTCTCCTCTACTGACTTCAGCATCCCATACAACTTGGCCATTGACTTGTCCATGCCATTCATATGAAAGTTCAAAATGACTGACTCAAAACTCGGATGGAGCGACTAGAGAATCACATCAGTAGCCAACTTTTGACTAAGGGGAAAACTAAGATTTTTAAAACTCTCGATGTATTCAATCATCTTGAACACATGAGGGCTGATCAGACTTCCTTCAGCTAACTTGCATGCAAACAATGACTTAGAGGTGATGTACCTTTCAGCCTTTGTCTAGTTCTCAAATATGCCTTTAAGACCCACAATCATATTATAGGCATCTGTGTTCTCATATTGCTTCTGAAGCTCAGAGTTCATGTGGCAATCAAGAGACCGCTAACATCAAGTGAGTCATTGCAATATTTCTCATACTCATTCTTTTGAGCACGAGTAGCATCTTCAGCTGGTTCATCTAGATATGGAATCTCTAAAACATATTCTTTCTTTTCTTACTTGAGAACAATTCTCAAGTTGCGATACCAGTCAATAAACACTGCTACAGACAGCCCTATCACAGACGGTTCGGAACCGTCATCACAGACGGTTCCTGAACTGTCAGTGTTTAGGTGTCAGTGATAGTTGGTGGTTATCACAGACAGTTCCCGAGCCGTCTGTGATAAAAATATTACAGACGGTCTTGATTACTAACCGTCTGTGATAGACGAGTATCACAGACGGTTTTTTATAAACAACCGTCGGTGATACTCGTCTATCACAGACGGTTAGTAATCAAGACCGTCTGTGATATACACAACATCACAGACGGTTTGTAGTACTAACCGTCTGTGATATTGTGTATATCACAGACGGTCTTGATTACTAACCGTCTGTGATAGACGAGTATCACCGACGGTTGTTTATAAAAAACCGTCTGTGATACTCGCCTATCACAGACGGTTAGTAATCAAGACCGTCTGTGATATTGTGTATATCACAGACGGTCAGTAGTAAAAGCCGTCTGTGATATCAGTCACACCACAGACGGCACTCTTTGAAACCGTCTGTGATATGGTATCACAGACGGTTTTTAACAACGAATCGTCTGTGATACCAAGTGCATCATCCATTTTATATGCTGTTTCTTGGCTAGCCTCAGGATATGCTAGTCATGCCCTCTGAAAGCAAGCAGATTACAGATAAATGACAGATATAAGTTAATTGCAACTCATAGTAAATTACAACAAAATTCGATACACAGATGAATGTAACAATATCACATATATAGAATGAAAATTGTTACACAAAATCTGACAAATGAATTCAATTGAAGGAATTGTTTGATTTGTACAGTTGAATCCAATGTTTCAACATCTAATTATCACCATCGCCGGCGTGGAACTCTCCCCTCTTATTTATGACCTCTGCTAGCAAGAATTGGGAGATGATTGCACGAATATCGACGAGATTGTCAAGATCATATGCACTTCCGTCGAAGTTCACCCGCTGTCGCTATGAGCAATGTTAAGTCATTAATTAGCATGTGTGTGTAATATAATCAAAAAATAATAATTATTGGAAGAACCTGACAAACCTCTGGATCATTGATCTTAGTACCCATGATTTCCATCATATGGCGGCAAACGTAGAATCCACATACGTTGCCCTGTAGCTGCTGGTGGCACTGCAAAAATAGAATTACATACATCGGTATTGTCAATTCTAGAGGCATTATTACAAAGTATGATATAGGATTGTTGTGTTGTAGCGGGTACCGGAAATCGCGTGTTGTGTCGTAGCGTGTCACTGGATTTGTCGTGTGTTCCTCCTTGGGCAACATATTCGGCAAACGCCCTACGTGATTCAAAAAACTTAGCCTCGGCCGTGGCAAACAAAAGAAATATTATAATAGAGTTCTGTATGGAGGAAATGAGTTTACCTGTTAAGTACTTCTTGCACACGACTGAAGTCGTGGTTGCTCCTAAGGAGGGAATCAAGGTATATTACCTTGCTCCACTTTGGTACAATCACAATCAAAATCCAGTGATTCCTAGTCATATGTGTCGCCATAGTGATTAATCCTAAGTTCATGCTGCATGTAAAGTACAAATGAAACATATGTGTGGCAACTAGTGAAGCACTTACCCTTGGTTGAAGGGTACCATGACGTACTCCTTGTCGGTATGAGCAATCAATCCCCTCGTTATGTAACCTTCCACGAAGGATGCATCTGCGTTGATAGATTGCTCGGAGACCAAGTGAGGGTCGAGGAAACCCACCGGTCGTCGCAATTTCCGGGCTTGTTGGATCATGTATCTATACATAAAGAAAGAGTAATGACATTTATCTATATAACGTGAATGTAGAACTTCATTGTACAGTACACTTACAATGTCCAGCATCGTAGAAGTGAGGCGTCGAGTTCGTCGAGATTGAATAGTAAGAATAAATCTTCGAATGTCACGACGACGTAGCCCAAGTCATGGAGGAAATGCGTCTCGTTATATTTCACAGTGAATGCACTCTGACGGTTTGGCTTCATGTTGGACTTCTCCATGTACCAGGCATGCAATGTATTGCAAATCATACCAAGCTGGCGTAATTGTGAATCGGGCACCAACGACACTCCTAGAATAAACTTCCATGGCACGGGACCCGACTTAATTTTCTTCGCATGAGCCTTGGAGGCCTTGGAGCCTCGCTTATGATATGTTCTCGGTGGCGTCTCGGCGGGAGCCGATGCAACAGACTTTACTGGATTTGGAGGTGGAGGTGGAGCCACCGGAGCCGATGTGCCAGGTCCAGGGCGACGTCCCTCTTGGGCCACTGGATGTGAAGATTGTGGCACGGACATGTCGAGGACGATGTCCCTCTTGGGCCACTGAATGAATGTGTGGACGGCATCCCCTAATGTCTTAATCTCTTCGTTTGGGGGCTTCTCAAGAGGGACGGACTTAAAAATATCATTAATCATGTCCACCTGGACCTTTATGAAACCGGTGTCTACTTGTACACCGTGCACCAGCGTCCCTGGCAGCAATGGATACACCATGCCACGCCCAGCGTCAACGGGAATAGAGCCAACAAGCCTGACTCTGAGGCTGCAAGGGATGGGCTCCTACATAACGATACAAGAGATGAGTTAAGGCGTCCACCAGAGAGATCTATGTACCATTCTAAAGAGGTACATTACCTGAATGTCATCAATACGTAAGTGGTCGTCGCTATGTTCAGAAATTGGTGTGGACGCGCAGCTACTGCGACGTTGAGGGGGACTGGGTACCGCAGTACTAGGAGTGGGTTGCGATTGGTTGCGGACTTGTCTCAGTTCTTCCCGCAACGAATCTATCTCTCCTCGAAGTGAGGCAGTCTGCTCTTGAAGTGAGGCAGATAGTTGTTCCTCAAGTTGAGCACGAAGCTCCTGTTTTATTTGTTCGCCGCGGTACGCCTTGGATCTCTTCCTACTCCTATATGTGTCGGAGTAATCTGGAAATCCGTGCCTCCAAGGTACATAAACCCCCATGCCTCGTGTGCGACCTGGGTGCTCCTTGTTTCCCAAGGCCTGTGATAGTAAATCTATCTCCCTATAATCTTTAAAGGAGCCACGAGAAGATTCGGTAGTCAATGATTGCTGCAAGAGGCAATTAATCATGTTATTTTTGAACCCATGAATTTCAAGAGGTGTTAACAACTATGTTGTTTAACATATTTTACCATGCGTTGGGACACTTCCTCATCTGTGGGGTTTTTGAAAGAGACACCCGAAGATGTGGTTGATGACCTCGCTCTTAACCAGTTTCGAGCGCGCTCGTTTGCGATCCCGGCAAATGGCGGAGAGGCCTCCGATCGCATTGCGACCTCATCCTGCATCCTCCATTGCGGGATTTTACCCGCGTACCCAGCAGTGCCGAGTCTGTGAGGGTGCGTGTTTTGTGACTGGAGATCCTTGTGCGCCGCACTTTGTTGTACAAATTCGGTCGTCGTCTTCATTTGCACAAAGGCCTCCCATGTTTCCGGCGACACGAAAGGATACTTCGTGAAGGGCGTGACATCCTCGGCCACGTACTTCGTCACAAGAGTGCTCTTAAAATTCTTCCATGCTTTTCCCATCGCGAGGAGCGCCTGCCGTTGCACGAGTCCATGTGCTTCTGCTGGGATCTCGAACGAATTTGTAAGTTCCTCCCATAGCTGATTTTTGTGATCCTTTGTCAAATCTTTCCAGCTTGCTATGGTGATGGGGACCCGTTGCCTTCCAATTATCCCGCAGGTAGTCCGAAATGATGACGCTGCTTTCGTCGGTTCCAGAGGGACCCCATTCGGAGAGACCACCGTGATGGTCATTCGGCCCTCTGGCCTTTTCGATACTCCTCGGCCACGTTTAGATTTCGCAGTCTTGGGAGCGTGAGACCCAGATGACGACGACGAAGACTGTGCGGACGCCATCTCTCTTCTAAGAAAAAACTAACTGAAGTGAGCTATGGACCCAGCTTGTCAAAGTTCTATGAATCAAGTGACACAAACCAGTGCATCAAGTTCATTGAACAAGATACACTGGAGTGTGTCACTTGCTTTATGCCCTTTGACAAAGTTCTAACGATTAACTAATTGCAGTGAGCTATGGGCCTTCTAAATAGACCTTGCAGCTAACAAGTGCAGCATATATTATTGTTACAAGGTTCTATGAAGTGCCTACAGTGAGCTAAACAACTGCAGCATATATTATATGCTACATAAAATACATGTGAAGCATATAACATAAAATTCATGTGAAGCATATAACATAAAATACATGTGAAGCATATAACATAAAATTCATGTGAAGCATATAACATAAAATACATGTGAAGCATATAACATGTGAAGCATATAACATAAAATTCATGTGAAGCATATAACATAAAGCTAACATGTGAAGCATATAACATAAAATTCATGTGAAGCATATAACATAAAATTCATGTGAAGCATATAACATGTGAAGCATATAACATGTGAAGCATATAACATGTTAAGCATATAAAGCGGCGTCGGGAGGGAGCGGCGGCGTCGGGAGGGAGCGGCGTCGGGAGGGAACGGCGGCGTCGGGAGGGAGCGGCGACGGGAGGGACCGGCGGCGTCGGGAGGGAGCGGCGACGGGAGGAACCGGCGGCGTCGGGAGGGAGCGGCGGCGTCGGGAGGGAGCGGCGACGGGAGGGACCGGCGACGTCGGGAGAGAGCGGCGTCGGGAGGGAACGGCGGCGTCGGGAGGGAGCGGCGGTGGGAGGGAGCAAAACCTAGCTAGCAGGGGCGCTGCAGGGTGGAGACAAGAGACTGCGCCAGAGCGGACTCCGCAGACCTAGCTGCGGGTATTTAAAGATGAGCTATCACAGACGGTTCTATCAATATAACCGTCTGTGATATGACATTATCACAGACGGTTATATTTATAGAACCGTCTGTGATGTATTATCACAGACGGTTTCTTTTGATAAACCGCATGTGATAGTTCACTATAAATACCCGCAACTAGCTAGGTTCCTATGTCATTTTACAATTACAATATGGAACATAGATACATTTATGAAAAACGCAAGCATAACCATAAATATAACTATTTCTTAGTTCCTTAGTCATTTTACAATTACAATGGAATAACCAATATCACTTTGGCTATATAACATAGATACATTTATGAAAAACACAAGCATAACCAATATCATTTATTACACTTTGGCTATATCATTTTAAATAAAGCCCTTCACGATGATCGACACACATATAGCTTGCTTCATCGCCTTGTTCTTCCTCGAGCCTGATGCCGTGTCCGAATGGAGGCAAATCATCAAATTGATTGTACTCTTCCTCATCCACAACATTCTCAACCCCGACAATCCTTCTTTTTCCCTGAAGAACTACATGGCGCTTCTTATTTGCCGGGTCGGTTACATAAAATACTTGAACAACTTGCCTCGCGAGTACGAATGGTTCGTCTTTGTATCCTACACATTCAAGGTCCAGGGTAGTGACGCCGTACTTGTCAACCTTTACACCCCGTGGAAGTTGGACCCAACGGCACCGAAATAAAGGAATTTTGAAAATTATGTAGTCAAGCTCCCAAATCTCCTCTACAAGCCCGTAGTACGAGCTTGGGCCAGCGGTACTGCCGTGCGCATCATAGGCATCTATGCGGACACCTGAGTTCTGCACTGTGCTCTTTCTATCTTGATCTGTTGTATAAAATGTGTAGCCATTAATGTCGTATGCTTGCCATATCACAATTGTAAATTTTGGCCCTTTTGCCAACCATTGTAGTGTTTCACTTGACGACCTCCTAGTCAATTGCGCCTTGAACCATTCGTTGAACTGACGGTTGTGTTGTCTCGTGATCCAAACTTCTGACTGGCCTGCATTCTCCTGACGTAGCATGTCCTTGTGCTCTTCAATATATGGGGTCACTTCAGTCATGTGTTGTAAAACCATGAAATGGGCTTGAGCATACGTATGTTGATCCGGAGTTATTGCTTTCCTCCCAATAGTCCCGATACCCTCTAGCCTCCCCTCGTGACGAGATAGAGGTACACCTATCGGCTCTACCTGAGCCATGTAGCCGATGCAGAATTCAATGACCTCTTCTGTTGTATAACCTTCGATGATGCTACCCTCCGGTCGAGATCGATTGCGTACATAGGACTTCAGAATTCCCATGTACCTCTCGAAAGGGTACATATGACGTAGAAATACGGGGCCACATATTTTTATCTCTTTCACAAGGTGGACAATGAGATGGACCATGATATCAAAAATGATGGAGGGAAATACATCTCTAGATGACATAGAGTTATCACCACCTCGGTATGCAGAGCATCTAGTCCATCCGGATCAATGACCTTTTGAGCAATTGCGTTGAAGAAATAGCATAGCCTTATGATTGTCACTCAAACCTTGTTCGGCAAAATACTTCTAATTGCAACAGGTAGCATTTGAGTCATTAGCACATGACAGTCGTGAGACTTCATGCCAATCAATTTCAAATGTTCCATGGAAACAAGTTTCTTCATGCTTGTCGAGTGACCGGATGGAACTTTCACACCATTTAAAGACTGGCACAATTCAGTTCTCTCGGACTTAGACAGAGTGTAACATGCTGGGGGAAGGTAGGTCCGGCCTTTATCGGTCTCTATCGGTGCTAACTCGGTCCTGCTGTTCATAGCGACCAAGTCACGCCTTGCGTTAACACCATCCTTTGTTTTGTCAGGAATGTTCAGTAAGAGACCAATCAAACTGTCACATACATTCTTCTCTACGTGCATGACATCGATGCAATTGCGAACTTCTAAGTGCTCCCAATAAGGCAAGTCCCAAAATATTGACCTCTTTTTCCGCATGTTCTTCCTCAATTTACGTCCCTTTCCAAACACAACATTTATATCCTTGAGCATATCATACACCTCTTTCCCGCTAAAAGGTCTTGGTACTGAGTCATCCTCTTTTTTTTCGTCAAATTGTTTCTTCATCTTGCGGTATGGGTGATACTTTGGAAGGAACCTACGGTGACGCATGTACACAGTTTTTCGCGAGTTGTTCAACCACACACTCTCGGTATAATCTAAGCAGTGCGGACACGCTTTGGCTCCTTTTATACTCAACCTTGATAGGTTACCAAGGGCAGGAAAATCATTAATGGTGCAGAACAACATGGCCCGTAGAGTGAAGTTCTCTCGTTTGTCCGCATCCCATACATGTACCCCTTCATTCCACAGTATTGCAAGATCTTCCACCAATGGGGCTAGGAACACATCAATATCGTTGCCAGGTTGCTTCGGCCCTTGGATAAGTACTGACATCAAAATATATTTCCGCTTCATACACAGCCAAGGAGGAAGGTTGTACATGCATAGAGTCACGGGCCAGGTGCTATGTCGGCTGCTCATGTTACCAAAAGGATTCATTCCATCTGTACTCAACCCAAACCTTATATTTCTCGGTTCCACACCGAAATCTACAAACATCCTATCGATGTTCCTCCACTGGGCAGAATCAGCAACATGTCTTATCATTCCGTCTTTCTTACACTGCTCGCAGTGCCAACGCATCAATCTTGCATCCTTGCGGTTTGCAAATAAACGCTTCAAACGGGGGATTACAGGAAGATACCACATCACCCTAGCAGGAGGTCCTTGCTTCACCTCGATGCCCTTCCCATCATCAGAGTCATTTTTACGCTTGTATCGGGATGCTTTGCACACCGGACAAACATGTAAGCTAGCATACTCTTTACGGTACAGGATACAATCATTCCGACATGCATGTATTCTTTCTACTTCCATTCCTAATGGACAAATAATCTTCTTGGCTTGGTAGGTGGTTCTCGGCAACACATTTCCCGTTGGAAGCATGTCCACTAGGAGACCTAATAATGCCGTGAAACTCTTGTCGGACCAACCATTGCTTGCCTTCAATTTTAGCAGTTCTAGAACTGATGACAACCTCGTGTATTGCGGCTTACAGCCCGGGAACAAAGGTTTCTCGGAGTCCTCCATCAAGCCCTCGAATTTACCAAACTCTCTCTCACTATAGTTCCCTTCTGCATCACGTAACATCTGATCCAGATTGTCATCCTGCGACCTATCCTCATGATCGAAAGAACAGTCCACAACTGGCATATCGTTGTCTCCCTCGGCTATGTCATAACTATCTTCTTGTGTACTATTCTCTTCACCGTGACTGGTCCAACATTTGTACCCTTTTCTGAAACCCCTTCGAATCAAGTGAGCTTCAATCTGCGCTGAGTTGCTAAACATCTTGAGATTATCACAATCAATACATGGGCAATACATATATTTCATCCCCTTCTTCAACATATCCAGCTCGGCCGCCCTTCTAAAGGCAGACACACCAGTAATGTACTCTTCACTCACACGGTTCTCAATATACATCCAACTTCGGTCTATCTACGCTACACAAGTGACAAATGGGTGTCAAAAATGATTATTACCTCTACTACTAACCTCTGATCAGATCACTAAGAATGTTAAGTAATTGAATACTAATCTCTGATCAGATCACAAAGAATGTTAAGTAATTGAGTATGCTAACCTCTGATCAGATCAATAAGAAGACGGTGATATTTTTTCACCCCCAACTCCCTAAAGCCGGCCGCCTTGCTCCACCGATGCAGCGCAATGAAGACAGATCGGTGTCGACATCCTTCAAGCAAGTATGCCAAGTAATTAATACTACGCAGAATATCACAGACGGTTCCAACTACAAACGGTCTGTGAAAATTATATATCACAGACGGTTCGTATTAATACCCGTCTGTGAAGTATCACCGACGGTTATTAATATTAACCGTCTATGATGTACATAATATCACAGACGGTTCGAAATATCAACCGTCTGTGATTTATGCGTATCACAGACGGTTCGTGTATAGAACCGTCTGTGATAGTTCTTCACAGACGGTTTACACTACAAACCGTCTGTGATAGTTACGGATGAACTGTTTCGTCAGGCGCATGACTGCCAACTCGAAGCATATATAGCATAGCATTCGAGGCACATCCGAGGCCTGCTGCTGTGTCCTGAGGAATGCCAAGAGCTGGTCTTCAGATGTGGCTGCCACATTTGAAGGTCAGCTCTTGGCATTCCTCAAGACACAGCTGCAGGCCTCGGATGTGCCTCGAATGCTATGCTATATATGCTTCGAGTTGGCAGTCATGCCCTGACGAAACAGTTCATCTTTTCCGACAAAATTCAAAGCAATTTTATTACAATAGTGCAAAGAAAAGACATTTCCAGATTCTTCGTTGAGCAGCCGACATAGCCGACTTCTTCGGTGAGCGACTATCCATCTGCTTCTTCCCACTCCTTTTCTACATCTCTGGTCTCTGTATCACGTACGCCAGTAGCGACGATTCATCTACTACTGAATCATCGCTACTGGCGTACGTGATCCAGAGACCAGAGATGAAGAAAAGGAGTGGAAAGAGGCAGATGGATAGTCGCTCACCGAAGAAGTCGGCTATGTCGGCTGCTCACCGAAGAATCTGAGAATGTCTTTTTTTTGAACTTTTGTAATAAAATTGCCTTGAATTTTGCAGGAAACAGAAGGATTGTTGGAGTGGACATCACATCTCGGCAGTAGTCGGCATCGTCGAGGAACATGCAAATACAGAGGCAAGCAAGCAAATAAAATAATGTTACCCATACCCTCTGAAAACAATCAAATACAGAGGCAAGCACAACAACACATTCAAATCTATTACAGCTAACGAACCCTTCATGGCACGACGGTGCGTCTGAACAAAGACACACTTACGACACTTACGGTAAGAGTGTGTTGTCCAGCCGCCCGCCGTGACGCGACGGAGGCGCTAGCTCATAGCGGAGGGGAGATGCATGAAGGAAGCTAGATAGTGGATGAACTCACGCGTGACTAGTACCGCTGGAAAGGTAGATGGGGTTATTAATAAGGGCTGAGTAGTGGGAGGAACTGCTGCCTGCCATTCCATGTGGAGAGAATGGACGGTCGAGATCGAAATCCTGGGTATACAACAATTATTGGTGACCTGTGATTATCACAGACGATTTGTTACACGAACCGTCTGTGTTGGCAAGATTATCACAGACGGTTTGAATTAAGAACCGTCTGTGAAACTTCACAGACGGTTCTTAATACGAACCGTCTGTGATGTCTCAATTATCACAGACGGTTCGTGTTAATAACCGACTGTGACAATATCACAGACGGTTACCCGTATAAACCGTCTGTCATAAGCTTCATACCAGAACGCTTCGTGTTTCGATCGTCTAGTTAACGTTGGGTATACGAAGCGTCTATATCATTAATGTTTGGGTATACGAACCGTCTGTGCTAAATGTTAAATATGCGCGCCTAATCCAGGTCTCTTCTACGTACGTACAATACAATATACAATACAACATGGCTTCTACTACTGTTCTTGTGATCATCTCCTTTCTCTCATCTGTTCATCACGAATTGTTCGGCCGGAACCTTACACAGGCGGCCAGCAATTTGCATCTGGAGCAGCTTCTCCGCACCCGCCCTGCTCTCCTTCCCCGACTTTCTTGCATCCGTCAGCTTGACCTGATCCTTCGCCGTCGACGGAGGCGTCTCGCTGCCGCTCAAGAAAGGGAAACAGCCCTCACCCTGGTTCTTCTCCACAATGTGCGCAATGCGGAAGAAGCTCTACACGCATTGCAGAGACTGATGGATAGCCTTGCCAATCAAGCAGAAACGGCAGATTCTGAGGAATCTTTTCATGCTATCCTCTACGACATTATGGATGCTGCTGATCATTTGCCCAGGCTGCATGAGGAAGTGCTGAGGACAAGGGCAATCTTAACGGCGTTCGAGAATTTAGCGGCTGATCCTCCAAGTCCCCAAGTTGAAGAAGAAGCTTACGAAGCCCAAAAGAATACAATCTGGGAAACTCTTTACCTGTGCGACTTTTGTAATAAATTTGCCCCTAATTGAAATTAATAAATTTGCCTTTAATTTGTGATCTCTTGTCTCAGTAGTTCTGTAGTTAAGTTATTAGAAGCAATGTGTGCTTATATATTAACCTCTAATCTAGAATATGACAGACAAAGGGACATCACAGCCGGTTCTTGCGAAAAACCGTCTGTGAACATTCCCAGACGGTTCTTAACAACAACCGGCTGTGATAGTCGACACAACACAGACGGTTTTTAATTAAAAACCGTCTGTGATATTCCATTATCACAGACGGTTCAGCAATAAGAACCGTCTGTGATACTCTTTTTCCCGCCACAAATACCACAGACGGCCTTCAAATTAAAACCGTCTGTAATAGTTTACATTACAGACGGTTTTACAAAACCGTCTGTGATTTGCTGAACAAGACACACTTACGGCAAGAGTGTGTTGGTAGTAGTCGGCGTTGTGGAGGAACAAGAAATACAGACACAAGCATAACAACACATTCAGATCTATTACAGGATAACAAGCTAACGAGCCCTTCATGGCACGACGGTGCGGTTGAACAAGACACACTTACGACACTTACAGCAAGAGTGTGTTGTCCAACCACCCACCGTGCCGCGATGGAGGCGCTAGCTCATAGCGGAGGGGAGATGCATGAAGGAAGCACAACAACACATTCAGATCGATCTATTACAGAATAACAAGCTAACGAACCCTTCATGGCACAACGGTGCGTCTGAACAAGACACACTTACGACATTTACGGCAAGAGTGTGTTGTCCAGCCGCCCGCTGTGCCGTGACAGAGGCGCTAGCTCACAGCGGAGGGGAAGCTAGCTAGTGGATGAACTCACGCGTGACTAGTACCACTGGAAAGGTCGATGGGGTTATTAATAAGGGCTGAGTAGTGGGGTGAAACTGCTGCCTGCCATTCGATGTGGAGAGAACGGACGGTCGAGATAGAAATCCTGGGTATTCGCCAATTATTGGTGACATGTGATTTTTAGAGACGGTTATTAACACGAACCGTCTGTGTTGTCCAGATTATCACAGACGGTTCATATTAAGAACCGTCTGGGAAAGTTCATAGACGGTTCTTAATATAAACCATCTGTGATGTTTCAATTATCACAGACGGTTCGTGTTAATAACCGTCTGTGAAAATATCACAGACGGTTGCGAGTATAAACCGTCTGTGAAAGTTTAATCACAGACGGTTCCGTATAAACCGTCTGTAATGTAGCGTCCAGTATAGCCTCTTTTGTAGTAGTGAAAGTTTATTCCATTTAGTTTTTCTTTCTTAAGAATAGGTCGCATGTTAAAATTGGGTGTGGAGGAAGTAAATGGTGGCATTGTCTGCAACATAAAAGTATATGCAAAAATTCAATACTATGTTTATGTGAAATCTCCCATTAAACAATTTAACAAAAGATATTCCTACTATATGTATAAAAATCAAATACCCTCTAATAACATGTAGTGGGTTAAGATCCATATTTCACTAAGTTTTAGTGAGCTTTGACATCACTGTTAGAAACCTAGCAACATAGGTAAGCAACCATTGTTAATTACATCACATGTAATTCTTGTTGTTGAGTGACATCTATATGCCCTGATCTCAACACTATACCCCTAGACCAAAAACTATTTTAATAACCTAGTCAAGCTAAATCAATATTATGCATGAAGTGTGCAACACTTTATCCTATCTTATTGTGATAATTAATGATACCCTACTTTGGTAGACCTATCAGCTAATGATAAAAATATTGATAGGTGCAACTATTGGAAGGATATCAAGTTTTACTTAATTTTTCTAGAGGGATAGTATTCTATCATGTTAAAATCACCCAAGATAATAATAACATGAATAATAGCATAACATGAACATAAAAATATTCAAAACTAAATCATATTAAACTGTGAGATAGTATGGCTCTTAGCATAGTAATCTCTATCACCACGTTTCCTGTCCACCGAGCCATCAATGCTTGAGTTCACCTTTTTTTTAAATTATAGGCCATAAGTATAGAAGAGCAAGGCTTATATATTACGTGCTAAAAACTCATTGCTCTCTACGTCTTGTATCTATTTGTTCATCTATTTTTGCTCCTTTTAATTGCTGCAATTGATCAAGTTCTACTCGCGTTGGTTTGTTTTTGCCTTTTTGGATTTGCATAGGCAACACCATCCCAACTCCTACAACGACCTAATCCGTCGCGTATTAATGGCTAAATGGCCGCGGTTCTCCCGTGCACCTGTACTTGTATATCTCCAGCTCGTCCAACTTTTGTTGCGGGATCACTTTGGGCCAGTACATTTTGCCATCTAAACACTGTTTTTTTACAATAGTTAGTTTTTTATAGTATTTAGTTTTTAAATAGAGTATATTTTCAAGACAGAGTCTACTAGTCGATTGTAGTACACACTATAATAACTTTAATTATATCGGCTAAAATCACATGTGAATGTTTCTCTTTCTATAACTTTTCTATAAGTTGTTACTATTATAAGTCAAAACTAAAAGTTATTAGCAAAAACCAATACAAAGATACAGTATGCATCGTACACGTAGCTAGGCACGTACTTGTACATGTACCTATGACACCGTACGAGCGAGCGAGCCAGGTGCCAACGTTTGGTAGTCCACTCCACCGGCCACACAGTACGTACGGCTCGGTCGACCATGACTATGCATGCACAGGAGGAAATCCAAAAACTACTTTTATAACCATCCAGTCACAGAGTAATGTTTGGTAACCTCTAAGTAAACTATTACATATGTAGGAAATAATGACGATCTCAGGTCTAAGGATCATATATACACTATGTATGAGACCAAATGATGACACTTAAAAATATAACAATTCCCGTAGTGTCTCATGGTGGATCAATCCAACATCATATTTTTTTTTAACATGTATCCACATTGTTGATTTGATATCTCATTTCCATGATACGTGAAACCTGATCATTAATCAATACATGTGTTGATTTGTAAATCATAATTGTCCCACATAATGATATAAGATCAGAGATAATTTAGAATGACATCAAAATATGAATAAAGAGTTCCACGAACAAGTCACATATTTGTTGATTAATACAAAAAAATATTTATTCAATGGATAAAATAACATATTATTCAAAAAATCATAAATATAGAAGCGATACAATCATCTACATGATTTTCTCTAGGGCATATCACTAACAATGCTATGACACGACACGTGAGCGAGTCTAGAAAAAGAACAAGAATGCATGGGCCTAGATCATCAGTTTATGGTCATGTTCTTTTAGATTATGGTTTGTAACTTTTAACTATGGTCAATAATTTTTATCTATATTTTTTGAGTTGGCAGTGATAATAAAAATGTCGACACAGATGGCATACATAGTTTTAAGTTCAAAAAACTGTTTAAAATATCCTTTTCAAAAAGATCACCCTGTTTATATTTTTTGGACTTTTGGAGAAACAAAATTCTGTTTTTTTAAATTCCAGAGAAACAAAAACCCAAAACAACAGGACTTATGCCATTCGCGTCGACATGATTGCCAGGGATCATGCCATACAATGCAGTGCCATGGCTTCTCTGATGGAAATTTTGTGTCAGAAAGAAAAAGAAGGACGAAAAATTTGAATTTTGGACGCTTTTGGCACTGTTGCTACCCGAAATTCCGGAAATAGCGTCTTCGGAAACGAAATTCCAACTCTAGCCCCCACCTGACCGCACCATTTAACTGCGTTGCGACACGTGTCCAATGGTGCGACCGGGGAGCGCACCACACCTGAGTGGTGCGGTCCCCGACCGCACCACTCGCCCGCGGTCACATCAGAGGCAATGGTGCGGCGGGGTAGCGCACCATTTGGCCGGGTGGTGCGGTGGCCGACCGCACCACATGCCTGCGTCGTGTCTCGTCGCCAAAAGCCGCCAGGATTCCCGCGTGTTGCTGGCTTTTTTTGCTGGAAGTAACTCCCGTGCTGCTGCTATTGCATGTTCTTTTGCAGGATTGTAACACGTGTATATATATGAGAACCGGCCCCTACTTCATTCTGTGCATATGACCGTTTTTTGTCTCGCGATAAAAGGAAGAGGGTGGCTTGGCTTTCGAAGGCTCCAGTGCATTTGCATTTGCTCTAGATAGAGAAGCAGCCAGAGAGGGAGCAAGAGAGGGCGCTCATAGTGAAGGAAAGAAGAACGACAAACACAGGATTTGGAGTAATTTTGGAAGGTATCTGAAGTTCTCGCAATTGTGAAAGTTGTAGATCCTCTCGTGAGCTTCAAGAAAAGGTAAATATCATCTCCATGCGTTTAAGATGGTATTATAGTGATTAGTCTGTAATTAGCGTAAACGATCTCAATATGTCTATATTTTATGTAATTATCGTGTTGTATTCTATATTTTATGTTAAGAAATGAAGTAATGTTGTTGTAATGTAAAATATTTGTAGTTATTTGTGGTCGTAGTATATTGCAATTTTTTTTGATAAAATGTTTGTAGTTGTAGAGTACTGTAATTTATATTTTATGTGAATAGTTTTTGTACTGATGTTGTAAGCAGTAATCTTGCTGTTTGTTAAGTGGATTATAACTACATTTAAATGATGTCATTGTGAAGCACATAGCTAGTCGGAAAGGCCACTTGCGCATGTACTGTTTGTATTAACATGTACTCATTCTTGTAACCAAAATCACTGAATAATATTAGATCTTGCTGTGCATGTTCGTAAAAAAATCTATGTTAAAGTGTAACGCTGCATATATGAAGCATGGCACATTGTTGGGTAGTACTAGAAATGTAGAGGAAGTAGTACTAGAAATGTAGAGGATCTAACAGATTGGCAAAAAAATGTAGTTATTTGATCGATGTAAGAAATCGTAAGTAAGAAATGATGAAAAATGAGTTGCTCGATTAGTGATTTAATTAGTAGAATAATAGTACAAAATAGGAGTGAAATTACAAAAAATGTAATTTGATTTGCAGTAAAATTTGAATTTAATGTGTTAGCGCGCTCTGCAAATAAAGTAAAAAATATAATGAGAAGTTAAAAATAAATTAGACTCTATGAAGTTGAAAAAATTGTAATATATGTAGCACAGAATTAAGATTTGTAGAATAGAAATTGGAAAAAAGTACATTACATTAGTAATTTGATTTATATAGAAATTTGTTAGCGCACTCCATAAATGATACGCTTGTATGTGGTACGCAGTAGGTTATGTATGATGGTACACTTGTTGCCTGTTATATATACTAAGAGGGTTCAGTTTGGGCTTATGTTAGGTACGCCATGGGTGACATCCAAGACTTATTCGTGTTCTATGGAAGTGGTCTCGTACGGGACGCGCCGTACGGGGCAGACCTGAATAATTGTGACCGGACTGTGATCCGGGCACGCAATCTGAACACCATGAGCCTGTTGGAGCTACGGAGATGCGTGCGTTCCGCATTTGATCGGGACACCGCAAGGAACAAATTACGGATCGAGGAAGTGTATGCCACTGTTGGAGGTGTTGCAGGGGAGACAGTGTGGCAACTTATAAAGGTGACGAGCGACGCTTCATGGGCGAACTACATGGAGGTCGTGTGCAACCCAGACGCATTGATATATGCTAGGCCAATGGTGTATGTTCAATTCGTGGAGAGGACAGAATCATCCGCCATGGGTGGCTCTGGTGGTGCTGGCGGAGATGTAGAGCGTGCATTACTCTCCGGCGGTCATGAAGATGCTGGTGAAGGAGGAGTCCATGAGTCAATGGAAGATGGTGACCTGCAGAGGCGCGTGGAGAATTTTCAGCTGAATGAAGGTGCGGAGAGGTGGTGGGCCACGCGTGTTGACTGTCACGAGTACCTTGAGAACCAGGTGCAGGAAAGTGAGGAGGAGGACGATGTGGAAACAGAGAGTTCAGGAGAGGAGGAAGAAGGGGAACCTACAGCGGGAGGTGTGGTAGGTGTGTTGTAACCACGGAGGGTGCGTACGTGCCGTCCAGATTGGACGACATCGCAGCGGAATCCCTAATTCTGCCACGGGCGGAGGAGGCAGAGTGGGGATTCAATGAAGGCAGACTCGTTGTAGGGCAGAGCTTCCGTAACAAGAGTGCTGCACAGCAAGCTATTGCCACATACGCCGTCAACATCAGCCGGACATATCGGGTGCACAGGTCCAACCCTGACACCTACATTGTGAAGTGTGTGGACGGCTCCTGCCCTGGCAAGGTCTGTGCGCAGCGGTTCAGAGGCGCTGCCACGGACTTCTGGATAACGGTGCTGAACGATCACACTTGTGAGCTTGCGGCGCCACTACCTAGGCACCGCAATATGACGTCGTCATATGTTGCAGAGCTGATAAGGCATCTTGTGGCTGCAAATGTATCCATTACTCCCAAGGTTCTCATGGCGGAGGTAGCGAACACGGTGGGGTTTGCTGTGTGCTACAAGAAGGTGTGGCGGGGGAAACAGAAGGTACTGCGGAGTATGTTCGGGACATATGAGGAGGCATATGATCTGGTCCCGAGAATGTTGTGTCAGATTGCAGCAGCAAACCCAGGCACGTATATTAACAAGTACGAGCGGGTTCATGAGATAAAAGGGCCGAATTGTTTTGTGCTTGACAGAGTGTTCTGGGCCTTCCATTAGGCAATAGAAGGCTTCAAGTGGTGCCGTCCAGTGCTAACGATGGACGGCACATTCCTATCAGGCAAATACAAGGGTACAATCCTGACCGCGGTTGCAGCAGACGCAAATGACCAGTTACACCCAGTGGCATTTGCAATAGTAGATAATGAGAGTACGGATAGCTGGCTGTGGTTCCTTGTCAATGTGAAGCAGGCCGTTGTACAAGATCAGCCCGATGTGTGTGTTATCTCAGACCGCAATGCAGGCTTGCTGTCTGCAATGCGAACGATGCAAAACGGGACACAACCTCCGTACCAGTGGAATGACATGAAGAACCGGTGGTGCATGAGGCATCTTGCGGCAAACTTCCACAGAAGGTTCCATAGCAAGGAACTAATGAAGATGTTTAAAAAACTTTGTATGCAGAACCAGAAGAGGAAGTTCGATGCCCTGTGGAGGCACCTTGATCAGGAGACCAGCAAGCATGTCAGGCGTCTTGAGCAGGCTGAAGCGGGGGCCGTGGAGGGAGGCTCCACGAGACTTGGGGAGTTCACACAATGGGTGCAGTCCAATGCACCTGACCTGGAGATGTGGTCTCTACTGCATGACACCGGCGGAGCAAGGTACGGAATCATGACGACAAACATGTCCGAGGTGTACAATGGTGTTCTAAAGGGCGTGAGATCCCTACCTATCACTGCAATCGTTGAAGAGACCTGGAACCGTTCAATAGGATACTTCGTCGATAGAGCCATGATGGCGAAGCAGCATATGGACGAAGGCAAAGAATTCTCCGAGGTAGCGCGGGCCTACATGGACAAGAAGATGGAGAAGGCTCGTTCGCATATTGCTCAGACCATGGATGGCTTATGGAGGAAGTTTGAGGTTCGCCTCAGACAGAAGTACATGATGGGGCAGGCTAGAGGGGATCGTAAGCAGGTGTGCACGATTGATGACAGAGCATCTTGCACCTGCAACAAGCCGCAGCTTCTACACAAGCCATGCTCCCACGTGTACGCGGCATGCGCGTTATGGAACCAGGCGCATACGCATTACATCTCAAAGTACTATGACATGAAGCACCTGTTTGAAACCTGGAGCACGGAGTTCCATTCGTACGGGGAGGACATGCATTATAGGGAGCTCTGGTCAGGGCAGATCAAGTGGGTGCCGAACGATGCACTGAAGCACGTCGGCCATGGGCGAAGACAGAGCCGTCGCATTCGTAACGACATGGATGATAGCCAGCGTGGGGATCGGGTTCGGCGCCCGAAGTGCAGACTATGCAAGACGGTTGGCCATTCATTTAGGCAGTGCCCAAACAGGCCGACATCAAGTAACACTCCATAGTATGCAGCACATGGATTGTCTTTGTGCACTGCTGGTTCCGTGTTTTGTAACTATAGCGGGCCTTTGTTGTGATGCGAGCACAGGATCGTGCATCCTGTAACCTATGCTAATGTATCTTACCAAATTATTTCCGTGTACAATTTGTTTGAGTCATTTCTTGCAAATTATGTTATGTTGTGACTTATTCGATATTTCGTTATCATTTGTTGTCGTTCGATGCAAATTACGTTTGTTCATGTTATGTTGTCATTTATTCTACGATGTATTATCATTACCTACAAATTATGTATGTTGCATATTCTCATGACACTGCGTACTGACTTGTTTTCAATCATCGGCAGGACATGGCGTACGAGTTGCTTGAGGCCCGTTGGGATGACCACCACCGATGCACAGCGTGGGAATCTATGCCTGAGGGCCCTCCGTGTTTCGTCCTTAGGGGCCCCCGAGAGCACTGGCCGCTAGACGAGCGGTACATCCCGCTGCTGCGAGACACCGGTCTTTTGCCCCTTGCTCGCATGCTGGATGTTCCATATACGTTGCAGTTCGATGCGGCGTTGCTGTCCGCACTCGTGGATCGTTGGAGACCGGAGACTCACACCTTCCACTTCCGGTGGGGCGAGATGACTGTTACACTTCAGGACGTGTCCATGCTGACAGGTCTACCCATCCGTGGTGCAGCAGTAGTGCCACCCCCCAGGGCGGCGAATTGGAAGGACGCCCTGGGTGCCCGATTCGGTCTCCCGATCCCAGACAACATGTCTGGTGTGCCACACTCGTGGCTACGAGAGTTCATGACCTGCCCTGTGGACGCTCCTGAGGGGGTCGTGCGGACGCACCTCATGGCATACATCCTTTTTTTGTTCGGATGGGTCTTGTTTCCTACGACCACTAGAGTCTCCGTGCATCCGATGTACATACACCTGGCGGAGTCCTTGGCGGATGCCTTGCCCGGCGAGGTGCTGTAGTACAGCTGGGGATCTGCAGTCCTTAGTGCCACGTACCGAGGCTTGTGTGATGCCTGTCAGCGTACTGAGGCCAGCGAGCCGGTCTTGGCAGCGTGCTATGTGCTCCTATAGTACTGGTCTTGGGAGCACTTCACGGTTGGGAGGCCTAAGATCGAGAGGGCCGTGCACCCTTACGACCTCCGCCCGGAGTTCTACGGTCAGGCTGGTGGCCATGACCCCATAGATGGGCCGACTATGGGGACTCGTTGGACACATGGTCAGCTGCGGTGGGCTAAGGAGAGAGCGAGGCGTGTGTACCCAGATTTTCATAACCATTTCGAGCGGCTTCATGACAAAGAGATAGTCTGGTTCCCATGGAATGCAGGATTCATTCAGCTCATTGCCCCCTACGGGTTGTCATCTCAGTGCCACCAAGACCACACGTACTGGTTGACGACCTGTCACCTCGTCTTCTCGCACTTCGTCGAACCGTACAACCCGCAGAGAGTGCTGAGGCAGTTTCACCTCCACCAGCACGTGCCACCCCTCCCAGGACGGGCACTACCACCGAAGGCCCACCGGTAAGCCATTGCACGGTAACTGTACGCAAGGTAGTAATGTGTTGATAATACTAATTGTACAATATGTGCACTAACTTGCAGGCAAACAAGAAGAGGGCACCATGGTGACGACTAGACAGCCACACAGCGGCCGTGGACAGACCTGTGGCGTGACTCAGCGAGCACAGAGGTTGTGGACGAGACTAGGCCACACGACATAGCCACATACGGTGCGTACCTAGAGTGGTACATTCCACGCACCCGCAGCAAGATTACTGGGCCTGCCCCACCCCGTCCTTCAGAGGTCGCGCACGAAGATGCCATACAGGCTGGCCCAGACCGTCATCGAGCAACACGTCTTGACGAGGCGGTACGTGCACCTGCAGTACGTTTGTACTCATTGTTTCTTTACGTACAGTGCGTTTTAACTCATTTGTTGTTTACCTACAGTGCGAGCATATGCGTCGTGCTGAGCACGAGGCTTTTCAGATGCTGCAGCGTGGGGAGGGCGGCAACCGGGTTCTTGCTTCGGCGCGTAGCATCTTCAATGACCTCAGGAATGCGATCAAGGCCATGAGCTGTAGTCAGCACAGGGATGATGTCCATGCACGACGCGTCCGCAGAGAGCAGCCGGAACTCCCCACAGAGATGTACCCACCACCGCCTCCGACGCAGACCTCACACTACGACCTTCGAGATGCACCGCGCTCCCCTAGCAGGTTCACCTTCTCGGAGGATCAGATACGTCGTCCGAGGCGGCGGCGACGAGATGATAAATGAATTTTTGTAATTGTGCTGTTGTAATTTTTGTGATGTTTTTCAAGTGCTTGATGGTTTGATGTTCAAAGATGGTTTCCAGTATAAAAGGGTTGCTCTAAGTTCTTTGATTTACTACGGCATACAACCAACTGAGAGATGACAACACGAAACAACACATACATTGCACGTACATGAAATGTAGCAAGTAGTACAACCACCAACACACCAACGAACACAACAACTAAAATACAACACAACCGTACTTAACACATTACCAAAATAGCTTGACGACAACATAGCATAAAACATTACCAACATACACGAAGAGAACCTCCAGCACTACAACTTGAGGATAACAATAATCACAAGAAACAAAATAGCACACAACATTAAATTTATCTTCCACTCTAGTCTATCGAAACGATGCCACATCCCGACGGGGTCGCAACCCCCCACGACAACTCTCTCATGGCGAACATTGGCTGTCCTATTGCCCATTTCATCCTCCCACACCCAGAATCGGCAACCACCAGGAGCTTCCTGCGATTCCATGACAAGAAGTTTTTTAAACATACCACCACGATTTCAACGAACCCGAAACAATCTGACTCACCGAGTGATAGGGGCACTTGTAGTAGTGTCGCCCAGGATTCGCGGCCGTCTGTGATGTCCTACGTCTAACCAAGGTGTTGCAATTTGGGCACATCACCGTGGGTGCCCATGAAGACGTGCTGAGCTGACTCATTGCCTAGTCTGGGGGAGTGAGCACGAAAGAAAACTACACTGATTGTGAACAACTAACTCAGGAGGTGACTGATAACATGGCAAAGGAGTATGTGAGGGATGGCTCCGTTTTATAGGCTGTGTGGGGGGCAGCCTCACACACAAAGAACACAGACAACACAAATCATACACGCACATAAAGGGGCAGTGAGCAGACAAAAAGGGGCACCTTTGCTTAGTGACATGAAAAAAGAGGGCAGCTTTGCCCAGTGATATGACAAAACGGGGCAGCTTTGCCCAGTGACTTGACAAAACGAGCCAGCTTTCCACAGTGACATGACAAAAGAGGCCAGCTTTCCGCAGTGACATGACAAAACATGCCGCCTTTGCCCAGTGGGATGACAAAACGGGGCATCTTTGCTCAGTATTGCATTTTTTGTGGCTTGTGATAACAACTCCACGAAGATAACAACCAATCCATCGCATGCTTAACAACGTTGCACATTACATCGTTACGGAAAGAGGCCACAGAACATGAAGGCGTCACGCACTTACAACACGAAATAACACATACATTGCACATACATAATTTATGGAAAGTAGTACACCCAACAATTTATGCAAAGTAGTACACCCAACACATACATGAACTAAAATACGACACAACCATAACCCTCGTTACCTACATGCCAAACGAGCCTCGTGGCACCCACATGGAGAATTGCTGAGGGGGCCGCCTCGGACGTGGCTGGCCGTTGTGGTAGTGGCATGCACATATGCAGCTCGGGTTCGCGCAGCAACATGTGGGATCATAAGAGCTTCCTATATTCACGACCTCCTCGTTGCCCCTCTCGCATTGCATCTGTTCGCGGAGGTTGTTGTTCTCCTCAGTGAGACTCTCCATTCAGTACTCCAAGTCCCATATTCGAGCCCACAATGTATCCACATAACGATCAACATACCGTTCATGAGGAGGGTCGATCCAGCGGGAGAAGTCGCATTTTGCCATCTGCAAAAAAAAGGACGGTCAACTTCGAGGGTCCATAAGCAATAAAAAAATGTAATATTACTAATTTGTACCCCGGAGCGTGAGCATCGGAAGAAACGTCGCCCGCCATCGTTCGGGGAATCCAAGATCTGGACGACCGCGTACTCATTGTGTCTGCATTTCGGCCACGCTGGTTGAGCACGCCGGCTTGGTATCAATCGGTACTGTGCACCGAACATATCCCTCCTTTCTAAGGGAATGTCTTCCTTCGGTGACCCAAATCCCACTGGCCCCTCGGCTTCCGACATGGTAAGTTTCACCACGAAAGAGAAGGGTACTTTTTTGTTCGATTTACAATGTCATGGGACCCCAACCGTGCTACTTATAGCAAAACGGGGCAGCTTAATGCAGTGACCACCAAAAAAAAGAGGCCAGCTTTGCACTGAGATGTGACAATAGAGGACAGCTTTGCACTGAGATGTGACAATAGAGGACAGCTTTGCACACAGATGTGAAAAACGGGCAGCTTTGCTCAGTGAGATGTCCATAGAGTGCAGCTTTGCTCAGGGATATGACAACACAGCCCAGCTTTGCTCAGTGAGATGACAAAAGAGGTCAGCTTTTGCTCAGTGACATGACAAAAGAGGGCAGCTTTGCTCAGTGACATGACAAAAGAGGTCAGCTTTGCTCAGTGACATGACAAACGAGTTCAGCTTTTGCTCAGTGACTACACAAAACGGGCTGCTGTTGAGCTACCGCCTACCGAGTTGCTTGATGACTCTGGCTAGGCCATTACGACATATAAATATTAGGCTAATACGTTAAGTTGGCAGAATGACGTGTGGTACAATTTTTTACGTACACTTAAGAGAGTGAATGCACAAATTCCTGCAGGTCATCAGGGGAGAAGCCTATCTCATCAATTATCCATTTTCAGTCCCTGAGCTAGTGTCAAAGTCAATAAGTCATTCCCTGAAAGTCTCAAGTGCAATGATACACATCACATTCAAAAGGCATTACATAAGAAAGCATAAAATGCATACAGGGACAGATGTACATAATATTGACAATGAAATAAATTTTAAGATTGGATCAAATGACACCTCTTACCGAATGAGGCCATCATCTTCGGTTCCCCGTGGCTTGAATAAGGAGGACATCATTTCTAGCTTGCTTTCCTCGGTGTCATGAGAAAAAAGGACAATTTGCGCAGGGACATGATAATATGGGCCAGCTTTGCTCCGTGAGGTGACAAAAAGATGCCAGTGGTGCGCAGTGACATGACAAAACGAGGCAGCTTTGCCCAGTGACTTGACAAAACGGGCCAGCATTCCGCAGTGACATGACAAAAGAGGCCAGCTTTCTGCAGTGACATGAGAATACAGTACATTTTACAGGCTCTGAAAAGCCTTCATAGGGACATTTATTGCTACACTGCAATCCTGACTATCCTCAAAAGATTCCCATGTCGTCCTCTCCATGGACTATACCCACTGCACCAGATAACCTGCCTACATAAAGGCCTCCCTCCTATGTCTTCCATACCACATCTCCTCCTCAAGGCATCACAATACTACTACACAACAATGTCTTCCTGGAGGTCCGACCCATTTGGAGTGCCGGAGTGGCATGAGCGCCCGAAGTGCCATTGCGGCTTTAGGACGATGTTGGGAGTCTGGACTGATCGAGTACAACGAGCCAAATACGGCCGTAGGTTCTTCAAGTGTCCAGACCTGGATGACGACTTCGTGGTAACGACCACAACTAAATAATTTGTTTCTCGTTATCGTTTTTCAACTTGATCCATGACATATATCACGCCACACATAGGTTTGCACGTTCATCGAATGGGTAGATCGGGTGTCGCCGGCATGGCCAGATAACCGGGCAGTGGAGGTGGAAAACAAAGGACAATACTTTGTCAAGATGACTCAGACTCGCGAGGTGGAATGACAGATGCGGCTTGAGCAAGAGCGCCGCGTGAGGGTGGACCAAAACCGTCTGAAGGGCAAGGAGGATGAGCTGCAAAGGAGGCGGGAGCAGTTAAGTCTGCGTGAAGCTGCCATCAAGCGTCAGGAGGAGGAGCTTCAAGCTCGTGAGGCAGCTCTCAAGACCAAGAGTGACAGGAAGAAGGATGCAGCGGAGCCATCTTCAGGGCGCGACAAAAAGGGGAAACAACCACGCTACACCCAGTAGACAAAATGTAATAGACCCAGCAAGTTATTTTCCCTAAGGCATGCATGTTAGGACTAGTGGTGGAATTCTGAACATTACAAGTACAGAGTTCCACACATGCCACATGCCTGCCATGTCAAAATATCACTAACCTTCGAAATATCACTCACCACTATATGCATCGATATTTCTACGCTCAATCCTTCGGCAAAAAAATTCACTTACTACTATATGCATCGATATTTCTACGCTCAATCCTTCGGCAAAAAAATTTAGCATAATTTTTTTTTTGCATGTCCAACTTGCAATGAACATAAAGTTTTATTACGACTTCATCAGATTCATTCCCATATTACAACTACAAAATTACCAAACCTTGCAAAAACCACGGGAATTGCAAACCCTTAAAACATACCAAACCCTAAAAGTCAATTACCATTTTAAGCCCAACTGTATTATCAAGTTTATTTCTATTCAGCTAAGCTTATTATCTCGTCTTTTCGCATTCAATGATTCCCACGTGTTCAATATCACTTTCCTTCCTTTCGTCCAATTGTTTCTATCACAGTTGTGCTAAAAAAACTTCATTAAATTTCTTCCAATAAAACAATATAACATGATCGAAAAATGTTATTGCCAGTTCAACATATTTTTCACGGTCAGCAATGTACGAAAATCACAAATACACTAATCGTTATCGTACTCTACCAACCAAAATTCTTAATTTTCATAAATGCAAATAAAATTACACTACCAGCAAACTCCACTCCACATCAAATACATTTTTTTCAAACAACATTAATAACGTACCAAAATTTTTCAAAAATAAAAATCTACAAAAAAAATAATTCCTACATATATCATCCGCAATACATAACCAATTTTGAAAAAAAAAACTTCATATTTTTTGCATCTCCTATTCTATATTATAAGTTTGCTGCACACTCTACAAAATTATTTTACATGTGTATACATAATATTTATGTAACTATGTAATCAAAACAGAAATTACAAATTACATTTTGCGCAAAACCCTAACCCTAATCTGGGGGACGGAAACCTAGCCGAGTGGTGTGCCCAGGGGCCGCACCATTCGCGGTGTCGTGCGCCCTGGGAACGCACCATTGCCCCTGATGTGACCGCGAGTGAGTGGTGCGGTCGGGGACCGCACCACTCAGGTGTGGTGCGCTCCCCGGCCGCACCATTGGACACGTGTCGCGACGCGGTTAAATGGTGCGGTCAGGTGGGGGTTAGAGTTGGAATTTCGTTTCCGAAGAGGTTATTTCCGGAATTTCAGGTAGCAACAGTGCCAAAAACGTCCAAAATTCGAAAAATTTTGTTGCGGCGTGCGTACTGCGTACAGATCAGGAAACGGTATGGGCTGAATATATTAGGCCCGGAGAAGCTAGCTTTACGTACGTTCTCATGCAACAAGGCTTTGTTTCCGGGCCGGAATATACGCAGATCACAGCTGGGTCTTCGGCTTAGCAAGAAGGAATCTCAACATTCTCAATATTAAAATATCTAATTTCTGGAAGCTACTTCTTAATGAAAAGATACCTAGTTCCTCCTAGGTATTCTTATTTTTTAAAAAAATCTGGAAGCTAGCTCGAAGGGCCGCAAATTAAGTGGTGGCTGCCTAGTTGTGACGCCCCGTGCTATTACCACGGTGGTAATGACACCAGCTTAAAGATTATTACCCGACAAAGCGATGCTTTCTCAAGTAATGACTCTAATCAGAGTGATACAACAGAGAAATAGTTAAAACTACCTATATTTCACACTTGTCAGCCCTAGCCCCTAGGGATAGGCTTTTGAAGTGATCTGCCCTGACGGCTGAAGTGGTATGGAGTCCTCCAATCTTCATTTGTCATTTCTAATACAAGGGGATTAATAGCAAGAATAAATACATATATACTCAGCAAACATTAATTACAAAAAAAATCCATACATAAGTCTGCTATAGAATCAATAAGTCTCATCTTAATTCTCAAAATTTTTAAAATAAGATTTATTTGGAAAACACAAGTTTAGTTTAGAAAGTTACTAGTCACTCGTCTCTCAAACTATGGGTGCCTTCTTTTCAGTTTATAGCTTATAGCTTTTCTCAAATAAACAAATGGGGCAGCTTCTCCGCAGCCATTTCAAGCAGTTTATTGGGACAACATTTTTGAAGCGGCTTATCGCATTCGGTTCATTCATACAAACTCTCGTGCTAGGGCAAAAAGCATAAGCTGTAACCATAAGCCATAAACCGCAGCCGAAAAGAACCTATCCTATAGACCCATGTAGCCTTCTATAGCCTTTAATCCTAAAGTCTGGCGTGATCACGATTTAACAAATCTGCAAAGATGGTATCACTTTACCCACATAACTCCATGCCTATTGTGTCATACATGTCTCTCGTGTTTCCTTAGACACGTGACTGGCCAGAGTATAGACCTTTATCCGAATCTGTGCCGTTTACATCTCCACCCGGCTAGCCCGCCTCGGATGTGTTCGCACCCTCGACCGGTAGAAAATCAGCTGGCCTTAATCACCTCTTTTGCCTGATCTCTTGAAAACAATGGTTTCTGTCTCTTTTGCCTGTTTCCACTATCCGTGTAGAGGCAAATGCTACATGATAAGAGTAATGGGCTTAGCCTGAGTGAACGAGTCCGCAATTGACACTAATCTTACAACGCATCGACTCGAGTGAGAGTGGTTTAGTCCTTAATGTATAATCATATACACAGAGAGCCCTAACTTCCAAAATTTAATCGTTCATCATCTTCCCTGAGCTCCCTCCACCCGCCATATTAAAATTAATTCAACCGAGCACTCCATTGGTCGGCATGTCCCCAAATCAATATCACCAGCCAGTTTATTTTAGAACATAGTATTTTGATGCAAGTATTTGGGTGATAGTTTTGAAATTAGTTTTAAATTAAGTTATGGCCATCATCAACCATATGATCAAGGAGAGCTTGCCTGAGTGTCCAAAGTCAAGTTCAGCTCCAACCGGATGTACTGTACGTTCCACCTTCAGTCCCTTTTCTGCAGTTGAACGACCCACATTTTTAGTATTTCCTAAGCAGCTTTTTCACAGCTAATCATAAATAATTAAGCGGCTAATTAAAACAAAATCTATTATCACACGCACGCACACATACTAAACAGTGGCTACGCATAGAATAAGCGCGTGCCCCTGACCGACCCAACCAGCCAATCACTCTACCATCCCACCCCATGGACAGTTACTAGCGTTTGTTAATTATGGTAAAGTTACTATCGTATGTACCTCAAGTTATCATCTGCAATACATTAAGTTACTTACAATTATTATCCGTAATTCATGAAGTTACTGTCGTATGTGAGTAAAGTGCTGCCAACATGCATACATTGAGAGAAGAAATATACATATCAATAGCAAATAACTCGTACAGAAAGTTACCGCCATGTGTGAGTAAAGTTAATGCTAAACACATGTAGAGTTACTTTCCGTTGTAACACTATAAAACTAGCAGTAACTCTACATGTATTTGACAGTAACTTCACTCATACACAATAATAACTTTATATGACACGAATTTCGCAGCATCAAAACATATTTAATATAGATCTTGTTTTGTTAAGCTCATAATTTCGAACACAGTGGTGCAAACGGATCGCAGATTGGACTTTTGGTGAAAGAGTTATTGTATTTCTTTAGTTTGTAAATAAAATAAAAAATCACAAGTCAAGTGCATTTATTCTCTTCTCTCTCTACCTCCATATATACATGCAAGTCAAGTTACTATCTCCTGAATATATGTACACACACACACACACACACACACACACACACACACACACACACACACACACACACACACACACACACACACACACACACACACACACACACACATATATATATATATATATATATATATATATATATATATATATATATGGGAGCATATCTAGTGCAAATGGTCTATTCAGTGGTAACATGCAAACGCCAACTAGGGCTGTTGGATCTATAATCTACAGCTCAGATTCGTGGAAGTGGAAGCGCCAATCACTTAAGCATTTTCCCCTAAAACCCCCAGTGCAACTTCTCCCCTTTGCATTTGCGTCCCTATCTCCAATCCCCTCCTGGCTCCCTCCCCGTCCCTGGCGCTTGCCCGCTGCCTTGCTCTGCCTCCCCCAGTCACCTCGCTTCACCTCTCACGCCTCCCCCACCCACCTCCAGGCCACCACCTCGCTCTGCCTTCCACGGCCTCCCCCCGTCGCGCCCCCTCCCAGGTCCTCCGCGACACCGCCTCTCCCATCCTACATGGCCTCCCCCCATCATGCCCCCTGGCCCTCGACGCCACCGCCTCCCTCCACGGCCACCACCTGGCCCTCAACGCCACCGCCTCCCTCCACGACTGCCCCCCCCCCCCCCCCCCGGTTGCGCCCCCAACCCTCCGGGCTGCCACCTCGCTCTGCCCTCCACGGCCCCTCACCGGCGAAGATGTACAAGAAAGTCACAACTCATAAGAAACATAAGAACAAGTGAAGATGTAACAGAAGGGGGAGCAACTGGTGAGGTCGGCGAGCAGGGCGTCGGTGGTGCAGCAAGGGAATCGGGGGCAGCCATGGAGGGAGGCGGCGTTGTCGAGGGCTAGGGGCGCGATGGGGGTTGGCCGTGGAGGGAGGCAGCGTCGCCGAGGGCTGGGGGCTCGACGGGGGCGACCTGGAGGGAGACGACGCCGTTGAGGGTCGAGGAGCGACAGTGGAGGGAGGCGACAGCGTCAAGGGCCAAGGGGCGCGACGGGGGAGGCCATGGAGGGTAGAGCGAGGTGGCGGCCCGGAGGCAGGTAGGAGAGGCGTGGGAGGCGGAGCGAGGCAAGTGGGGAGGTGCCGAAGGCGGAGTGAGGCAGCAGCGGAAGGCGAGTGGGGGAGGCAAAGCGAGGCGGCGGGCAAGTGTCGGTGACAAGGAGGGAGCCGGGAGGGGATTGGAGGCGGGGACGTAGATGCGAAGGGGAGAAGTTGCACAAGGGTTTTGGGGAAAAAAATGCATAAGTGATTGGGGCTTCCACCTCCATGAATTTGAGCCATATATTGTAGATCCAACATCCCTGGTTGGCATTTGCATGTTACCACTGAATAGGTCATTTGCACTAGATATACTCCCTATATATATATACACACATATACACATATACAACATATATGCATACATACATATACACACACATATACATGCATACACACATACACATACATACACACACATACACACACATACATACATACACACACATACACATACATACATACATACACATACGCATACATACATACACACATACACATACACATACATACACACACATACACATACATATACATACACACACATACACATACATACAAACACACATGCATGTGTATGGCTGCATCAGGAAAATTATGAGAGGAACTGAAAATCGATTGAGCAGTCGTGACCACGTCACACTTCGAATTGGACTGCGTGCCATATTGCCATCTCTTTGGCTGAACCAATATGGCTCTAGTTTGTATCTAGGAAAGTCACGTTACTTTTATTATATTGCTTGAGTTAGGTGTCTTGTTCAGTCTCTTGGATCGAACCTTATGGACCGTTTGAAAGGGCCTTCGGTTTCTACACACAAGTCTTAAACTAAATCAAACACTTAATTTCTAAAAATCGTGTTTTGAAGCAGCTTCGACCCTATGTCTGGCTTCTTCTCTCATATGATTATTCTTCATCCAAGCATGTGACCACCTCCCTGTTCCCATGTTGATCCCATGCCTTTGCACCGCCTCCCCTCTCCGCAGTCGCCAACCCCTCCCCTCCCCCTACCTCCCCCGAGTGCGCAAAAGAGCGAGCCTAAGGTGCACATTGTGCTTCATCTCCTCGGCTCGTGGTGTGGGAAAAATAGGGGCGGCTGCGGCTATGGGGAGACAGCGAGTTACAACAGTGGAATTGCGAAGCGAGGGCAAGCACGAGGCGTTCCTGTTCTCTGAGAACCCATTTTTTATGTTTTGGGATGAGGCGAAAGAGGGCTTTGGTTGGAACGGGGTGGTTAGAAGTGACGGACATGGAAGATAGAAGTTAGCCGAAGGGGACACCAGCGGTCTTCTGACCTAGATGGAGGGCACATGAGCATGGTATGTGTTGAAGCATTTAGTGGTGATGACGGATTGATCTAGGGCACGATGAGGAGGGCCGGCAGCAATGACACCCACGGCAGAGCAGTGGCATTCGTGGGTGAGAGGCTAGGGCGGCGAAGAGGCTTAGGAGTAGGCATGGAGGGATTCGTAAGGAAGAGGCAGTCGCGGTGACATAGACAGGGAGGCTTAGGGAAACAAGGAGTGGTAGGTCAGCATGCACGGTAGTGAGGCGGACGGCGAGACTAGTTGTCGGCGAAGCTCTGGCGACGATGTTGACAAATGAGTGACCAACGTGATCGCAAGGGAGTGGAGAGGATGAGAGCAAACCCATTTTTTGGGGAGGCAAAGTGGACGGCAGATGGGAGAGGCAGTTCGAGAAATAGGGGTGACACTCACCGGCTTTCAGGATGACGAAGGCGCTAAGGCGACAATGCGCGTTGGGTGATTGGAGAGGATGATGTGGGGCTGCTGCTACTTCCATCGACGATGGAGAAGGGATAAGGTGGCAGTGGCATTGTTGGTTGACTATATTGTACCCCCATTTGAATGAGTTCTGCCAAATCAGTTCAAGCAAAAGCTCCAACCAAATCAAACGTCTTCCACTTTCAGTCGCTTCTACTTCCCACCGCTATTATTCTAAAGCCAAAAGCTCCAACCAAAAGCTAAAAACTCCACATTTCAAACGCCCCCTTAGTCAAGCAGTGTTCAAGTAGGCACTAGGCGGGCGGCGAGGTAGGGCCTAGCTCCTAGGGAGCCTAGGCGGGGCCTAGGCGGCCAAATTAAAAATAAGGATAATAGGCAGATAATAAGTATATATTTGCTATATATATGAGATCTAACGTCTTAGATCAAGTCACCAAATCTTATAACTAATGTTTAAAACAATGAGTCAGACTTTAGACCGTTTGATCAAAATCCAACGGTCCAGATCAATCCTTCCGCGCGGACTGCGCCTCCCCGCATAACCCTAACCCTAAATCCTCCGCCGCCTCGGTCGCGCCTCTCCGCATATTCTCGGTCGCGCCTCCCCGCATATTCTCGGTCGCGCCCGCCTCTCCCGCAAATCGCTGTCGCCTCTCCGCAGTTTCCACCGCCCGCCTCCCCCACTCTCCCCTGCAGATCGCCGCCGCCTCCCCCGCAGATCCCGCCGCCCGCCTCCCCATCTCTCCCCCGCAGATCGCCGCCGCCCGCCTCCCCCATCTCTCCAGATCTGGCACGGGGAGTCCGGATCCGGCGGCGGAGGGATCTGGCGCGGGAAGTCCGGATCCAGCGGCGACGGCCACGGGAGCGGCGGGATCTTGCGCGGGAAGTCCGGAATCCGGCGAGTCGACGGCGGCGGCGACGGCCTCGTGTGCGGTAACACTTTCCCCCATCCCCCCAGCTCCCTCCGCGCCACCCCAACCGCCGCGCCTAGGCCGCCTCTCCCCACCTTGGACCGCCTTCTTCCCGCCTTGGACCGCCTCGCCGCCCAACCACCCGACTAGGGGCCAAGGCCGGGCGGCACCCTGCTGCCCAGCGCCTACGCGGCGCCTAGGCGGCCGCCCAGGCCGCCTTCTTGAACACTGTAGTCAAGTTGGCCGAGGGCCATGATGTAGGAGGCATCTATATAGCGTAGGGTAAGACCCATATACTGGCCGAGGGCCACGTTGTAGGAGGCATCTATATAGCATGGGGTAAGCCCCATATACTGGTTAGAGTAGACTACATCTATTTTTAGATTGAATCTAAAGAACTTTGTGTTCGTTTTCAAGGAAGAATATTGTGTTCATGCTTTCCATTGTTCTTGTAATTTCTCCAGGATTCTTAGATTGAGGCCCATTCTCTTTAGCTTATGGACGAGTTCTTTTTAACTTATGACTTATGACTTTTCTCAAACAAATAAACATGATGGTTTATCCGTCATCATTTTAAAGCGGCTTATTAGGATAACTTTTTTTAAACGAC
This sequence comes from Dendrocalamus latiflorus, assembly GCA_017311315.1. NCBI lineage: Eukaryota > Viridiplantae > Streptophyta > Magnoliopsida > Poales > Poaceae > Dendrocalamus > Dendrocalamus latiflorus. The sequence continues at coordinate 10,337,635 of CM029613.1, read as the reverse complement.
TGTTCGGTATTCGGTTCATTTACATAAACACTTACGCAAGAGTCAAAAACCATAAGTTATAACTATAAGCCATAAACTGCATCCGAAAAACTCACCCTATGGCTTATGGCTTCCTCCAAACTAACAAATAGGACAGATTTTCCGCTGTCTTTTCGAAATTACTTATCAAGATAGCATTTTCGAAACAGTTTATCGATATTCGATTCGTTTATATAAATGCTCACTCTATAGTCAAAAACTATCAATGGAAGCCAAAAAGCACAAGCCCTGATCCATCATGATCGCCTAATTCTCGTGAGCTTGCCTCTGTCCTAATTGTGTGGATTGAATTATTTGTGAGTTGTGGTGTGATTGCCGCTAGTATGGTCGTGTGCTCATGCAAGACTGCTCCATCCTCAGATCGTGTTGCTACCCTCGGGTTATTATCGTGGTTCATGTGTTCGTCGCCATCGCATGTTCAGGCCACCTGTTTCACAGTGAAAGGTTGATAAATTCATCGACAATGCAATTTATCTAATCAATTCCCCTTGACAAGCCGACCAAGTGTCTGACACACCAAGGACTTCCACTTTTAGGCCGTACACTGTAGGCCCGGTGGTGCTGACTACGAAAAATGGTCATGCCATTTTGTGAAGTTTGAACAAAAATAACACTGTAACTCACAAAAATACCAGATTTAGCTTCTAATTCCTCGTAATCCCATTTATAGCATCCTTCCCCATCGCGGGATTTTCCTGGACGGAGACGTGTAAATCGTGCGGTCCCCGACCGCACTACTGTTCACAGCGAAATCGTGCGGTCGGGGACCGCACGACCACTGTTCATCTGAGTTGTGTGATCTGACCACACGACCACTGTTGACTATCCCATCCGCCCGCCAAAAGGTGCCCATTTGCTCACTGTGTACGTGACTGATACATGTTAATCGTGCATTCTGGGACCGCACGACTCGGATGAACAGTGGTCATGCAGTCCCCGACCGCACGATTTCACTCTGAACGGTAGTCGTGCAGTCGAGGGCCGCACGATTAACACGTGTCGGTCCAGGGAAATCCCGTGGTGGAGAGGGGACTATAAATGAGATTGCGGGGGATTGGGAGCTAAATCTGGTATTTTTGTGAGCTACAGTGCCATTTTTGTCCAAACATCCCATTTTGATTCTGCAATGCTCAGACCACAGAGACAGAACCTAGCACTACACATGACAAATATTGGTACTTCTGCAACTACAACAATCTTAAGCAGATGCAGTAGCTAGAGAGGAGATTAAAATTGCATCAGTGCAATATGTAACGTTTGGGATTCGTGAATTCAGATTTAAGTTTCTATTTGTCAACTCTGTTCTTGCGTCCAGTCAGCATGCTATTATCTGAGGGTCCCATATGTTTTCTGCCCCATGCTCCTGGCAACATTATCTTTTCTGTTCAATGCTTTCTGCTGTCACCTCACTTGTAAGTTTTAACTACAAATTTATTGATGTTGGCAGCCAGGAGGGCACGGCACAGTAGAATAGTCATTTGCTGGGGTTTTTTTTAGCAGAAGTGTGTATATTCAGAATTTTTGTAACAAAAGAATGTTTTCCAGACCTTGTAACTTCCTCCTCAAAGCTATTCTCATGCATCGCGCATGCCAAGACATTCATCGTATAAAGCTAAAGTACAGTAGACCTTTTCTCGGGAGGCCTGTGGAGTTTAAATACAACAAATTCTTTACATTAACATGAAAACACTGCAAGGATCAGCCAGCAAAACCTGTGAACAAAGCGAACTTTTGTATTAAAAAGGGTATAAAAGAGTGCTTATATACTGCAATTGTGGTATTAGTACCGAATTCAAGGCATATTTGTTGTGTAAGTTATACGTTTAATGTAAACAATAATCTTTGCGTTTAATGTAAACAATTTAACTCAATCATGTGATGTCATGTATGGATGTACCATAATTTAATATGATCCAACCCATGACACATTTATCAGATGACAGAAATGGAGGTGTTCAGGACCTCAGGTACCTAGGAATCAGAAAAGGTTGTCTATGGAACATAAGACTATAGTTCAATCACATGGAACATTGCATCCACCAAAAAAATTTCCATTTAGTCAACTGTTTTGACTGAACACAATGCCAAGAAAGTAATATGATATACAGGGCTGCAAGCAGTGTCTGATTTTTCAGTATTTAACAAGAGCTTATACAGTCATCAGAAAGAGTCAATGTAGCAAAACTACTAAAAAAAATAGTGTTGATAGCCACCACTATACACCTGGTTCTATTATATCATACAACCTGGGAGAATGACATGCGAAAAATGGCCAAAATAGAAATTCAAACTAGACAATAGCAAGAGCCTAAGAACTGCACCTGTTGTAATCATAACAGCATAATGATCTTACACTATCTTCTGCTAAGTTTTTGTTGATCTTTATAAAAGGTGCAAACACTTATTAAGTAATGGAGGAAAAAGCAATTATGGAAAACCCGAGTTGCAGAAATAAAACAACAAACTCTGTTGATTAAACTATGAGCATAGCTTGATAAGAAAGCAGTGAAGCTTATGTAAGCAGATTAGGCAATTAAATGGCACAAGACAAAGTACATTAGCAACAAATTTATTTTCTATTTCGATAATACAATTTGAGAACAAAATATTCAAACATCATATTTTCCATCAAATATATGTTCAATGCAAATTCAAAATCAAGGTGCCATACAAAATACTAGAATGTGCATAGCCTTACATCAATTCTACATGCTGCAATAGATTAAAATTACCTTGTCAGCCAAGATACTCTTGCTGTGCAACGAAGATTATCAATATCTAAGGCCAAGCTCAACTTCAATGTCATCATCCTCTTCAAATAGCTTTAGCAGACGTGCATGTTGTTCCTCTCTTTTCTTCTTCTGCCAATACTTGAAAAGGAAAAATGAAAACAGAATGGCAGCCCCAACTCCTAGGAAAACAAACAAAACTGTTTGGCCAGTATGACCTTCGGACTGAGCTTCAGCTTTCTTATCATCCTTGGATGTTTGAGGATCACCAGCTAGTCCTGCAAACATTGTGGGCATGTTTCAATGATATAAAATCAAAACCCCAAGGTGGAGTACATGGATAACTGAAGAGGTTTCATTACTTCACGTGTGTCAAGCTTTTATCAGAACTTAGTGCCTTAAAAAGTTAAAAAATTATGTATCAAAAGCATAACATTCATCAGCAGTTGAGGGTAACCACATCATTTTCTCACTTAAATTTTAGAACTATTGCTTCCTCTACTTAAATATTAGAACTATTGTTTCCAGATTGAAGAACCGCATATTATAGCTTCCAATTGCACTCTTACATTTTTGCTACCCCGTGATACAAAACCGGTGCACTCTTACATTTTTGCTACCCCGTGATACAAAACCGGTATGGTTATGCAAAGCCGGTTGTGACTGGTTCCTGCTGGGCAGCAAGTACTGTTTCTATCTGGTTCCTAACAGCAAGCAGTACAGACATTATCCTAGCAGGCTAGCTAGAAATCCTAAGATAACCCTGGCTGGCTTAGGCCAACTTCCATAAAAACTAGAAAAACAGACCGAGGTATACTGATTCATGTGCTTTAAATAGAAACCTACAAATATTATGTTCACACCCAAAAACAATTCGAAAATTGTTTAAACATGGTGTTAATCAGCCATAACATATGCTATCTCGCTGATTCAGCTGTTTTAGACCATCCGGGATAAATAAACCTAGGCCTGGCGAGAATTTCCCCAGTAACAAGCTAGTTCCCAGCAGTTTCTTTTCTTATCTTTTTTCAGAAGTTTATAGACCAGACTAGAAAGACCTGGATGATTCAGTTTGGTAAAGGAACAAAGTGAAAGGAGCAAGAGGTAGGGCTATACAACTCTAGCACAGATTTGAGTTTTACAGCAGGTTACATTAACGCTAAAAGTAAGCAGTGCCTCTGATTTACAGCATAAGGTATTTGGTTGGTACTTTTACAGTTTCATGCTTCTAGAAAGTAAAGGTAAGAAGCATGAGTCTGCAACATTTCGGCAATTCGAACCCTTCCATTGTGCCTTAGCTTAAGCACACTAACATTACAGCCAACCTACTCTCACAACCATCGCCTCACCACGCCGCTGAAGCCGAGGAGGTAGCTAGGTTTGCGTCTTCACCTCCTTCGTTTTCCCTCTCCCGTCCATCCCTCTCGTGCACCAAAGAAGAAGAACCAAGCCAAGGAGCTCTGGCTCCTTTGTTCCAGCTACCGCGCTCCGCCAAGCTCATGTAGCCGCTCCAGTGAGCCCCGACCCGTACCATCATGCTCTTCAGCACCACCTCGGTTTCCCCATCTATGTTGCACGGATACTTATGAAAATCAGCATATCAGTATCGGATACGGATATGGCCCCGATTCGGCCAGGTATGTATCTTGCCCATATCGAAGATTTTCTTTTTTCAAAAAAGAAAATAATTCCCGATACTTAGTGGATACTTCCCTGATACTTTCCTGGTACCTCTGAATTCTTACCTCTTATTCCACTCGTTACAAAACCGTATGTTCGCTCATTCTGTTCCCACAGGCGCAATTCCTCTCACCTCCGACGCCACTTCCTTACTCCCTTGCCCACACCGCTACTACTTCCTTGCACTTGCTGGCCACCGTCGCCGCTTCCATTCCCCCTAGTCTCCAGATCCGACGACTAGATTTGGAGAGAGATGGGAGGAGGAAGAGAGTCCTAGTTTCTAGATGTCACCACTTGGTGGGCATCATCGGCTTGTCACCACCTCCTCCTAGTTTGCTCCCGTCTCTCCTCTTTTCGCTCTCCTCTTCTTTATTTCCTCTCTGTGCTTGTTGAGGAAGGGGGAGCGAGTGAGATGGGATTAGTGTGGGGTGATGGCTGCAAATGGGAGTAGAGAGAGATTGAGATGGGTAACCCTAATTGGTGGGCTAGTATGCTGGTGTATTATTTTGTACAAGTGGGCTGGTGGGTTGCTCTTTGTTGGCGGGTTGATTGACCACGATGTGGTGATGATCTAGTTGGGCTGCCTGTTAAGGACTGAGCGCATGACTCGGTCCTCCAACTACATGCGATCACGTCGCCCGACATGCTCGGTCCATCTCTGCTTCTCTCGCCAACCTCTCTCTTATTCTGTTGTATGCACATTGTGCCATTGTATGCCTATATATACATCAAGCAATACAAGGATAGGAACGGTTGTGTGCTACTTCTCTCATTTCTAGTTCTACATGGTATCAGACACCGAGTATTCTCATCCTCGGACTCTCTTCTGTTCCAAATCTCTACCTTCGCCAGCACAGGTCATGGCAGGTACCTTTGCCATCACCGCGGCAACCCAATCCACCAACCTCCAGCTCATCACTATTCGGCAACACGTCCTCATCATCCTCGATCTGCAGGATTCCAACTATGCTCAATGGAGCACTCCCTTCAACGTCGCCTTCGGCAAATTCGGTGTTTCTCACAACGTCGACGGCACCAACGACCACCACGACGATCCAACTTGGATAAGCACGGTTGTGTGCTACTTCTCTCATTTCTAGTTCTACACTGCCCATTTCCTTATAAGAAATCAATCATTTCTGTATTTTTATTTTTAATTTTTTTATAACATATATCTTTGTGTGTGTGCATTGCCATCTCAGTGTATTTGAAGAAATGGCGTATTGCGGTATCGCATATCTGTATCGGTGTATCCAGGCAACCTAGCCTCACATCCATTCCTCACCTCTATTTCTTATTTCCCTCATAGGATCGCCGAGAACACCGTCATCGTCTCCTTCGGCTCCGGTGATGCATTGCCCGACAAAGCCGCAGCTCAATCTCGCTCTTCCCATTGAATCCGTTGTGATCTCTCCAAACTTTTTGCGTCTCAATGTGTTCCCAAGAATGAAGGGAAAAAGTAAAAAAACAAAGAAATGCCAATGTTTTGTCGCAGAGTCTGGAAATGAGATGAATTGGATCCAACAGCCATTTGATCCTGGCGAACATTTTTCTCCTATCTGGTGAATGCGTTTGTGTGGCTGTAGACTAGAATACCAAATTTAACATATATAACTGACATGTAGCACAGAAGATGGGGAAAAAATGTGTAAACAAAGTCAAAACAAGGCGATATGAAAGCCGGTGATGTAGTTCCAAGACATAAATGCCCAATTTTGTACTGATACCTAATAAAATAAGGCTAACAATTGGCAGGTGTATGAAACATCACCCAAGTATTACCCATGATAGTGTGCCCCTTCAAAACTATCAGGCACGGACTAAATTTATTAACGGTTAGTTCATTTTCTACATCAAAGAGGTGATCACGCTAGAGTATCCGGCTAATGAATCTAGTTTTCCCATGCTATGCATTTTGTTAGCCATTAGCTAGGCTTTGAAAATCAGCTAAGCTCGTGAGCTCAGACTTCAACACCTCAAGAAGGTGAATGAAGAAAAATAAGTTAAAAAAAACAGAGAAATGCCAATGTTTTGTCGCAGAGTCTGATCCAGCAGCCATTTGATCTTTCTAGCGAACATTTTTCTCCTACCTGGTGAATCGTCAACTAAGTTTAAATCTCGATAACGGGAGAAATAATTAACGGAGCCACCGACTGGCGGCGACGCTTCACCAATCCCACGCCGCGCCCCCAAACCAGATCTCCGTGTGGCTCCCTCGCGCCGTCCCCAAATCCGACCGGCTTCGAATAGACCGAGCGGGGCACGAGGAGCACGAACCTGCCGCGAACTGGGCGCAGATCGCCGCGGCGGCGAGGAGGAGGGCGGCGGCCGGGGCCGGGCTGGATCTGCCGCATGCGCCGTGCGGCCTTCTCATCCCTTCCCTCTCGCGGCGTGCGCCCGTGCCTACGCCTCTCCCTCCCTCTGTTGCGTTGCAACGACGCTACCGCCTTCTCGTGCTCGCGTCGTGGCGGTGGTGGTGAGGCAGGCGGTGGATCGGGATTCACCCCGTTCGTTTGAACTTACTTCTGATTTTTTTTCGCTTATTTTTTACTATTTCTAAATTTTCGAAATTGTTTTAGCTTTTTTGCCGTTCTTTTCTTCCTGTATTTGTTTGTATTATACGTACTAGGCTAATCCATTTTTTCTATTTTTAAATTTTTAAATTTAATTATGATAAATAAGTCACTATCAGTTACAGTGTAATTTCAATAAGCTACAGTAAAAAATTCAGTCATAAGCCATAAAAAATCAATCCAACTACTAAGCGCACTGTCAGAAACTTCCATGTCGTTCACGTTGGGTGAGGTGCATTTTATGCGTCCGGTGGCCGATGGGTCGGTATCGATTGCATGCAGGGTTCCTTGCTGGCTTCTTACCCTTGAAGGCTCTGCTCCATTCCGACAGCTGGGTGGTTGTTCTCGGTGGCTCCGTGTCACTGGCGGTGGGTCCACTCACTATTGGGTATATATTGGGCTCGTAGTTTTTCAAGATACCTTTTTCAAATATTTATTGATATTTTTTATTTATATAAATTTTTATACTAGAACTAAAAAATATCAACCACAGCAGGAGTGGAAATAACTCATCTTGTGTTGGTCTCTACTTCTCTGCACACTAAAAGAGGAGTTTGGCCGGTCTAATTACAAATCCAAGTTTCCTAATTGGGCCTTAAGGTAGAACAGACCTACTCTACTCCGCTACTAACATAAAAAAATGCAAGAAAGGAAGATGTGAACAGCTATGTGCCCGGAGATTTGCCTATGAAGTGCAATTATGTCTCGATTAATCTTGACTTCAATGCATTTATTTTTTATTTACGGCATCGATTTTCCATGACCTCATTTGATGGTACTGCCTCATTCTCAGCTTTCGAACATCACGTGACAACAGAATTAGAATGGGGAATTAAGCAGCATGAAGTAATATATCTTCCACCATGATATGATCTGTCACTTCTTTTTTTAGCTGGATTTCTCGCTTGTTGAATCATTTTCTTCGTATATAGTAACCTGCCAGATGCTGCGGCACAGAAGGTCACCATCTTTTTTTGTTTACTCGTGCAACTGAAGTCAGCATGCAACTTTTCTTTGAGAGAGAGCCAGCATGCAGCTGCTCATGCAGTGCTCAAGGAGGCCCCCTCATCCAACCAAGATGGTGATCTTGATTCAACGGCTAAAGAGGAGGAGCCTCAGGTAAGGCCCTCCATAAAAATCCCTTCCTCAACCGAGCAAGAGACGATGCGTTGGCTACGCGAAATACTAACCTCCATATAGCCGGGGGGATTCGCGACCCCCCGCTCGGCCACGTCCCACCCGCCCGCGTGTCCGGCCGGCGCGTGGCGGGGCAATCCCTGTACGGCCGGAGGAGGCACTTTCCTCCAGTTTTTCAGAAATTACGTACAGGTCCTTTTCCCTCACGAACAGGTCCCTAGCAGTTTTTTAATAATTTTTTTTCGAAAACACCCCTCCACTTTCCCAAAATTTCGTGTACTTTGCAGGATAGCGCCCCGCGGTTTGCCTGTATTTTCTCGAAATTACGTCAAGGTCCTTTTTTCGCGAAAAGGCCCCTGGTATCTTTTAAAAAAAAAAATTTTTTTGCGAAAACACCCCTCCACTTTACCGAAATTTTATACTTCGCATGATAGCGCCCCGCGGTTTGCCTGTATTTTTCTGAAATTACAAAAAGGTCCTTTTTCCTCGCAAAAAGGTCCCTGTCAATTTTTTATCGCCTCTTTTACTTCGGTACACACGATTGCTGGCGCGGCGTGCCGCCGCGCCTATGAGTCTAGTTATCCATACGGCGCATTGCCAGCAAGCGGCCTGAATTACCGAACCCAGCCCAAAGAGAAGAGTCAACCTAACCAAAATAGAAGAGTCAACTAAGTCCGCGTGGACCTACCCGCTGGTCATAAATTTTGAGCTGCTCACGCTTTTGATACTGTAGCTATTTTTTTAAAAAAAAATTAGTATCAGATATCTGTTTTGTAAAAATAGTCTAGTCCCTGAGCTTGGCAGGCACGGTAGACGACACCTGCCACCTGTCGTGCCACTAGAGCTCGGCAGGGCATGGCGTGAGCGGCAGGCGATGGCGCGCGTGGGGTAGTTGGGGCCCACGGCCTACCATGCTCCTTAGCCTCGGTAGTGGCCTGCCGAGCTCTGGGAGCTTGGTAAGTGGCTTGGCACGCGGCAGGGGGCGGGGAGGGTGTGCTTGGTAGGGGGCTAGAGTGGGAGTAGGGGAAATCTTGCGTGGTCGACCGTGGCGATGCGACACATGATTTCCATCGCATGCGGCTAGGAATTCTGCTACCATATGTGCGCGCGTGCACCCACGTGAGAATGTCGGTCACAACGCCTTCCTGCGTGCATAAAATGGGAGGCCTTGGGTCTGCCTTCTCATCTGAAGTCACGCAGCTTGATTTCTTTCCTACCGAGCGAGATAGTAGTGAGGGAGTAGAAAGAGAGATTAAAAGACAAGTTTATAATAGTTTTTCGAGGTGATTTAGCTATGATTTAGGAGCTTTTGCAGGTGGAAAGGATTGTAGAGGGTGTGAAGACCTTCAAGAAAATGTATGCTTCATTTGCATGCGAGCAATGCGCTTAATATATTATTAGCATTTCATTAGTATAACGGTGGTTTGGTAGTGTGAAATTCACTTGGTAACCATATTTAGTTGACAGATGTGTTTTTGTAATTAGCCATGTTTAATTCGTATTAGTGGCGAGAATGATTTTTTTTTGTAAATAGCTAAAAAATGTGATGTTATTTTTAGTATTCCCAGTGCGTTCACAATTTAGGAAATATGTATATAAGTCTACACACACACACACATATATATATATAGCTCTTGTACGAATGCAAAAATTATAGGAAATGATGCCTGGATTGCAAAAGTGCGTACTATTTGTTGTAGTATCTGTGTGTACATATGTATGCATATATGTGTGTAGCTATATGCATGCATATAAGCATATGGTCATAGGCATAATGATTAGTTTTTGTAAATACCTGAAGAAATATGCATTGTTATTATAGTGTTCCAGTGCATTCGCAATTTAGGGAACATGTAATTTGCTCTATACATACATACATACATACATACATACATACATACATACATACATACATACATACATACACATATACATATACATACATACATACATATATATATATATATATATATATATATATATATATATATATATATATATATATATTGCTCTTGTGCAACTACAAAAAATGTAGAAAATAATGCCAAGATTGCATAAGTGTGCATTGTTAGTTGTAGTATCTGTGTGTACATATGTATGCATATACATGTGTACTTGTATGCATGTATATAAGAACATTGCCGTATGCATAATGATTATTTTTTTGTAAATAACTAAAGAGATAGGCGTTGTTATTTATAGTTTTCTCGGTGTGTTCGTAATTTAGGGAGTATGTAGGTTAGCCTGCACATATATATTTATTGCTCCTGTGAAACTAAAAAAATTGTAGAAAATGATACTAGAATTGCAGAAGTGTGCATTGTTCGTTATAGTATCTCTACGTACATATGTGTGTATATATATGTGTGTATGTACCTGTATGTATGCATACATGTACAAGAGCATAGGTACAATTGGTAGCTCAGCTATGGACATGTGTATGATTATTTTGGGTTATGCTAGGTTGTATTTAGCATCGTTGGACACCAACACATTCTTTTCTGTATTGCAGGGAATGACTGCTAGTGATGGTCACGAGCAAGGCATGTTACTGGACCCATCTTGGGATGGACAACATTATTGTTGGGCGTGGTTAAGCGGTGATGGACTGCCCCCCTTTGTTCTTCGGGGAACTCAAGAGGATTGGTCCCTCGATGAGCTAGGTTGCTGCCCATAGTGAGGATGATGCATATTGGGTGCTCATTCGCATTGGACTCGCCGCTTCTGCCAGCACTCGTTGACCAGTGGAGGCCGGAAACACACATGTTTTACTTTTGGTGGGGGAGATGACCATCACTCTACAGGATATTGCTTACTGTTAGACCATGTAGATGGTCATGATTAAAAGTGATGATAAATAATTAACATTTAGATTGCTTTGGAATTTGTGTTTGTGAAAGTTCAATCGATCACACTCGAAGGTTGTAAGTCCGAGTGGTTTTGGTGATGTACGAGTGTTTTCGATCGACTCTGAGTGGTTTTGATCAGCCCCGAGTACTTTCAGACCAGTCTAAATGGTTTCACTCAGTTAGGAGGTTCTCAGTGGCTCAATTAGCCAGTCCAATTGGTTTCAAGTGGCATCGGATGACTTTCATGTAACAGCGGAGTATCGAACGGTTTCCAAGTAGCTTTGGTGTATCAGACGGTGTCCTAGTAGCTTTGGTGCATCGAACAATGTTCGAGTGGCTTCGGAAGATTGAACGGCTGAATGATCGTTGTACTTGGACCACGGCACATCTTCGACCACGTCCGGCCTCGACCACGCTCAACTTCGATCACGTCCGGCTCCAACCATGATCGACAACGACCACGTCAATTCGACCACGGTATTTCGACTACAATAGACTTCGACCACAACTGACTTCAACTACATCTAGCTTTGACCACGTGATGAGGACATCACTAGTAATACCAAAGCTAGTAATGAGACTTCAATAACAGGACCAATAACAAGAGCACGAGCCAAGAAACTACAATCTCAGGTGAACCTGCTCCTTAATGAATATGTCATTAATTTTAATGAGAATTTCATACTACCTAAAAACAATATTTTACTTGTGCTCAGGTTTGAAGAGTCAGTGATCGATGGAGATCAAGGATATGAGCTACAGAATTCAGCCCATGAACAGGCCATGAACAGTACCGTGAACAGGCCGTGAACAGTACATGGCCCATGAACAGTAACCGTACGGGCCATGAACAGTAACCGTGCTACAGTACACGTGAATAGTACCACATGGGATGTTTAGTGTTGAATAGCCTTGGGCTGAGACTATATATTGTGGGGTAGACCCCCATTGTAAAGGGGAACCACTTTTAATATTAAAAATACTCTTGTTCTTTCTGTTGGCCAAACAACATTGAAGGAATTGGGAGTTAGTCAAAAATCAAGATCGTTCAACCTTTCCGCTGGGAATTGGGAGCGCGATAGAACTTCATCTGGTGGTCGTGAAGTTCAACACATGTGATTGGGCGAATTATAGAGTGCTAACTCTTGCATTGGCAACGGGAGATCACTACGATTCATCAATTCCACGTGAGTATCTTGATCCTACGTCGAGAAGATCGGGCGACCCCGTATCACCACGACAACTCGACTACATCATTCCGTCCACGATGGACTTTGACCACATCCTGCTTCAACCATGGTAAGTAGACCACAACAAAATGACCTTACTTGGTCGATGATGGTATGCTATAAGAAATTGGTTGTAAACTACAGGAAACTAGTCGTAAGATACAAGGAACCGGTTGGTGGTCATAAGATCATCCACTCAAGTATTTGTTCATGGTCACAGCTATAATACTTTTTCATGGTCGTAGATTTTCATGGTTGGTACTCGATAGTTATAGACTTTGTGATCGATGGTCATAGACTTTACTGATCGGTAGTCATAGATTTCATTGGTCAGTCATCGTAGATCTTTCTGATCAGTGGTCTTAGACTTTGGGAACGATACTCATATACTTCATTGTTGGTGTGAGTGCTTTACTTATTGTGATCTTCGAGTACTCGTGTGAGGTCAATGGGATTACTCGTTGGTGTATGGTGGCTAGTTGGTCATGGTACTCGGTAGTCAAAAGGGTTCGGTACTCGATGGTCGGAAATCGGTAATCATGGGTGTTGCGATTGGTTGTCTGAGACTTGCGGTATGTGATCGGTACTTGATTGTCGGTATTCGTTGGTTCTCTGTTCAGTAGTGATAATGTTATTCCTACGTGTTTTGAGTGGAGCAATGGTATTTCCCAAGTACTTGTGGTTTTCGAGTACTCATTGAGCTAGTAGTCGTAATGTGTTGTCTAAGGCCGAGTTTTGGAAAGTGATGGTTTTAGCGATTGTAATGAGTGATTTTAGACTGACTTATGGAGAGTGATGATGTGAGTAGTCGTGGTTGACCTGGTTGATGATGATGGATAGTTAAAGGTGTGTGTTGAGTGTGTGTATGCTGATGACGGTCAAGTTGTAAAGAACTTGTGCCCAAAAAATGTTACTTGGTCTTTGCATGTGCAGGTGAGCATGGAGATGATCACATCGATGAGGAGGAGGACCGGGACTAGAATAGGGAGATCTAAGGTTCAGGCGGTTGAGGATGTCATGCGAGGTGGTCGGGCTAACGCTGGAGTACATGGAGATCAAAGGTGGTGATACGTGTAGAAGCTATGGGCGGTGCGGTCCTGGAGACTTCAACGCGAAAGTTGATGATACGAGATGGAGCTACGGGATGTGCATTCATGGAGGCTTCTTCACGTGTTAGATTAGGAGTCGTGGATGGAGTCCATAACTAGGAAGAGATAGAGTTTGATTAAAACCTGTATTAGGAAGGGTTTCAGGTCCCTTGATTTGAGAAAGAGATAAGATTATGTGTTCATGTTTGAGTCAAACACGGTGTAAGGCAGTAGCATATAAAAAGAAAGAGATAAGATTATGTGTTCATGTTTGAATCGAACACGGTGTAAGGCACTAGCATATAAAAACAGAGGTAGGCTAAGAATTTTAGCGTGGCTTTTGCGAGGCATCTGTGTGTTAGGGTTTTTAGAGGTGTTTTGTGAGGGTACTTTGTAACTCCACATAAACTCAGAAATAGAGAAGATCTTAAATCAATCTGGTTCGTGAGTTCTGGTGATTACTGTTTGGGCAAAGCATACGACTACAAGCAAAGTTGTGCAATGAGTGTCTGTTCGAGCGGTCGACTTTGTCATCGACTATGTAGATATTTGACGAAGCGGAGGTGATCATTCACCCCCTCTAATAGCGCCATACGATCCTACACTTACCTTACCATCCTGCCACTATAGGGTCGTCCCATGGGTCCACCCCCTAGATCAGCTGATTGGAGGGGGAAGAAAAGGGGGGAAGGTGCAACGTGTCCCTGGGTTCCCCTTTCTCGCGGATGCTTGTAAGGTAGAAGCCCTCATTCTTCAGTGTTGGTAAGGTTACAGTCCAGGTGGGCCTAGTAATAGGGCAAAAGCCTAGATGGCCGCCTGAGGTAACCTGCCAACGGGATCCCCTTTCCCCACCCCCACCAATGGCAAAGCCAAGATGAAAATTGAGGATAGACTCAAAGGACTAAGCTAAATTGACACAAACATAGTCTATTACTCTCATGCAATCCATATTCATACATTAATAGAAGAGAAGAAAAGCAAAAAAAAAGAGAAATACAATGACGTTACCTCACTATTGGAAAGTGCATCCCAAAAATATATAAATATGCTTCCAATGAATAGCGATTTATCATATGCGTATCACAATTAGCAAAATTAGTGACACAATAATATATTATAAACAATCATGAATATTCAAAATAAACAAAACATACCACTAAGGAGTTAGCCTAAATCATGAGACAAATTTGTTCTGTGAGATTTCATGCCTTACAAATATCTTATGATTCTATCATCGTCAATGCTTTTAAATATCTCTCGCTCGGTATAGCATACTATCAAGTCATTAAGCCACTCATCACTTACCTTACTGCACAAATCCATTTTGATAATACTCATTGCTAAAAAATACTCTCTTAATAGATGTCGTTGCCACTGAAAGGATCAATGTCAACTCGATGAGACGATATACCATCTATCTTTTTTTGGTTTCAACCATCATTTGACCAAGTTTTGCAATATTATGACATTGAGAATGAGGGTTTGAAGCTGAGTTCTCCTAATATTGAGTACTGAATGAAGGTGTGAAGCTGAGGTCTCCTAATATTGAGTACTACTTGAATTATTTGTGAAATAATTAGACAAAGTTCATTTCTCCATTATTGCAAATCTATAAACAAATTGTAAAATTTATCACTACACAAAATACAACTAGATAGTATATATTTTACTATCTAATTGCCTATGCAAATATGTTATATTGCAATACAACATCAATAAGAATAAACAAGAAAGGATCACGAATTCACAATAAATACCTTTGTCAATCCTCCTCTCACTTAGACTCAGCCCTCCCCTCACTCAGTCCCCCTTACTCACCTCCTCTGCTTGGCGCCTCAGCGACCTGAATCGGCAAGCGGCGACGCCTCCTCTCCTCGACCTCTTGGCTCCTGCCTCCCATCCCTAGCTCCCCTCTTCCTTCGTCCGTCCCCCTCTTCCTTCGTCTGTCCCCCTCTTCCGTCCTCTCCTTCTTGAGCCCCTCCCCAGCTTTGGGCTCCGACTCCTCCATCAACGCTGGTGTCATCGCCCCAACGCAGATGGTAGATCCCCTCCCCTCCTCCTATTTCCCTCTCATCTATCCTCTCCTCCTCCAGTCTCCCTCCCTAGCTCTGAGCTTTGGCTCCTCGTCCATTAGTGCCAGCACCCCTATGCAGATAGCATATCCCCGCTCGTCCTCCCTTCCGCCAGACCGTGCCTCCTCATGTGGCCACCTTGGCTTCCCCGCGTGGCTACCGGCATGCCACCCCACTCAAGTGCACCTTACTCCCCTATCCTCAAAATTGAATCTGGTTTGATTGCATATTTGCATCTCGATGACTAGATCTGGTATTAGTGGGATCGATTTGGATGTTAGGATTAGTTGCTAGTTGGACCTTGTTTCTGGACTAGTGGTTGGGTTGTGAGTTGGCCCATCTTCATCCCTTTCTCCCTCACTCAAGTAGTCAAGTTTCAGGTCTTCAGCTGCATCTATCCATGGCATCACCATTGGGAGAAGGGGGGTTACGGTGCTGACGGAGAATAGGCTAGAGTCAGTGGCGTAGCTAGGATTTGTAGCTACGGTGGTCCATTGTCTAAAATTTATTTAACCTCTATAAATTTAACATGTCGGTACACAAATATATGAATTACGAAATGCAATTAAGGTAAAAAGGACATACGAACTTCATAAAATAGACGAATATAGCTTTCTTAACATAGAATTGAAATATTACATACCCATAGTAGTTGAAGAACAGTACGTCACTACTTCTTCTTCTTGTCAAGATTTAACAAATCGTCACTACTTCTTCTTCTTGTAGGAAATATTACATACTCCTCTTCATGTTTTAACAAATCTGCAAGAGAATTATATAAAGTTTCAATTTACCAAACATTGGTTTAACAAATCTGCAAGAGTAAAAATTAGTTACTCTAAAAAAAGATGTAAACATTGGTTTGGTCAAATAATTGTTTCATATTTCTTCTAGCAGCCTAACATGTTTGGCGTCAGAGTTGATGTTAGAACGCAAGTAATACTGCACATGCAGTACATAAACTTAGGTTTCATAACAGATGAGAATGCAGTCATGTTACAGTGCAGTACAGATGGCTGGGTTTTTCTCTTGCCATTTTATCTATTGAGATGATTTGCAAATATTGTAGGCTAACAATATATAGTTACTAATGCTACTGGATGAACTGCATAGATGCAAAGAGGATTATAAACCAAGCAACATTATAAATCTACAGCAAAGCGTGGCAAGTGAACCAAAGATGATTGCAGAAGTGTAGTAGTATAATGACATTACATTTGCTTCAGCTGAAGCCTGAAGGGGTGGCATTTCCAGCTGCAAAGAAAGCTCCACCCAGCACAACTATTCAGCCTGGGCTGCTGCTCACTGCTCAGCGAGTCACTGCACGAATATAGCTTTGGTACTTGGACCGAGCGCAGGGTGGTCCGCGGCCCACAGGGACCACCCTGTAGCTCCGCCCCTGGCTAGAGTCTACTAAAGCCCTTTGATGGATTCGCCCCTAGCTCCCATACCACCATGACATCTGCCATGAGTGAGCTCAAGGTTGGCTTCTTGCTTCCATGAGCGACAGAATGAGGTTGAGGAGGAGTTGAAGGTTTCCTAGGCCGCTAGCCCAAGGAAGAGATTTTTGGGCCCCCATCCCCATGAGTGAGAATGGCCCCTCCAACTAGGCACTAGCCAAGTCACAAGTTCAGAGCTATTTTATACTTAGTAATGGGGACATTTTTAGACTGCAGCTTATGAGTTTTGACTGTAGCTTATTAGTTTAATAAATAGTGATTGCTGAAAGAAGTTGAAATTAAAAGCCGACGGAAAAGTCAAAAAAATGGGGCCATTCTATAAATATTTGGTGGCTTTAGGAACCACGTGAGGTAGGTGACGGGTCTAAGGCGACATGCGCCCAGTTAGCACCAACGGTGTCTAGCGTGCGAGAAGTAGAGGAAGAGAGGGGTGTGGAAGTGCGGCAGCAGCCAGCAAGTGCAGGTGTGTGGGCGCTGGATGGCAAGCTACATTGCGCGAGCCGGTCTAGATGGTTTGTGGGCGTGAGCAGCACAGCGGCAAGGTGGCAAGCCAAGGACAAGGTGGCCACCGGGCAGCGAGTGTGCACAACACAACGTTGTAGCAATAGGGGCAGGCAACACATAAGTCCAAAGCCAAGGCCAGGATGGCTCCTCAAAACTCCTAAGTCCAAAGCCAAAGGTAAGATGGGGGAATATAAGGAAATAGGTTGAAAATGGAATGGATTGTGATTTGTGATTAGTTGATTGCTAGATTTGAAGAGCTATTTTAGCATTGTGTTAAGCAGCTAGAGCATAGGGTAATTCTATTGGTCCACACTGTCTAACCTGAAATTTAGGGTGTGTTTGGTTGAGCTGTGGGCTGTGGAAAAGCTGCTGTAGGTTATGGGCTGTGGAAAAGCTGTAAGCTGTTTGGTTCAAACAAGTATAAAACTTACCTCCTATCTTTATTTTCCTTGAAACAACTGTGAAACAGCTCTCTATTTTCACCATTTCAAAAAGCAGAAAGCCAAAAGCCAAAAGCAGGGTCCAAGGTGCTTTCAAAACTGTACTACCCAAAAGTAGCTGCTTCTGAAAAAGCAGCTTCTGGTTTCCACCCCTTTGGTTGGCTTTTGGCTTTTTGGAAGCAAAAGCAGCTCCCAAAAGCTCAACCAAAGGCAGCCTTATTCCTGGACAGTAAATCTAAATTGAATACCTAACGATATGTATGTTCATGGTTCAAGCTTGTTTGAGCCTGATGAATTGACGAGGTAAAGCCTAGCCCTAGCTTCCAAAGCGGCCTTTTGTACAGCCAACCTCTACGCTCTACGTACATTACACCCTCACTCAACCAAAATTTTGCCATATATAGCACATTTTCAATGCGTGTTTGCAAAAATAGCCATATGTGAGCAGTATTGACAAAAATAGTACTTTTGCCATCCGGTCACCAGGCGGCAGTGCTTGACAGTTGACACGCGGCGCCTGCCGTACGGCTAGCAGATGGTAGGCGCATACTGCCCGGCCACCAAATGCTAGGCGCCTACCGCCCGGCTACCAAACGACAGGTGGCCTGCCGTCTGCCCACAAAATGGCAGGTGATTAAGCCGGCTAATTAACCGGCTTAATTACCTATCTAAATTTGTAATTTTACATCATAATTATTTGAATTTTCAAATATAGCAAATGAACTTAAAAAATTATAAAATTTTTGGTGGAGCTTTTTGAGGCATCGTGGTATGTTGTGTACTTATTTTGTAATTTTTTGAAACCATTTGCTATATTTAACAATTCTTGGAGCGACGCATAATTAATGGGCTATTAAGCAGTTATGCGCTGTTTAAAGAATTTTTAGAGCTAGAAAATAGTTGGAAAAAATTACGAAATTTTTTATGGAGCTTTCTGATGTAGTGTGCTATATTGTGGAATGTTTATGTAATTTTTTGCACCACTTTGCTACCTCTAAAAATTATTTAAGCGGCATGTAATTAAATGGGTGGTTAAGCACTAATGGCTGAGGGCTAATAGCCTATCACCTGGCCGCTATGCGGTGCAGGCCATTAGCAGCACCACACAGTGGGCAGGCTATAGGCCATTAGTCCCAGCCATTAGTGCTTAATCACCTATTTAATTGCGCACCGCTCCAATAATTTTTAGAAGTAGCAAATGGCTACAAAAATTACAAAAAAAATTACACAACATAGCACGCTGCCTGAGGAAGCTTCGCCAAATATTTTGTAATTTTCACAATAATTTGCTATCTCTAAAAATTCTTGGTAGACATGTAACTAAACAGGTTATTAGGGCTAATTAGAGGGCTAATCACCTGCTATTTGGTTACCAGATGGCAGGTGACCTGTTGCATGATGACCGGATGGTAGGTGGCTTATCGCCCAGTCACCTCACAAATGGCCCCACAAATGGTTGATGTGGCTCATTTGCTATATGTAACAACTCCTACAAATATCGAAATCGTACAAATTTTTAAGCAACATTTACAACGGATAAATTACCAAAAAATTACACGGTCAAGTACATTATGTCAAGAGACTGCATATAACATTTCGTAATTTTTTTAACCCATTGCTATATTGAAAAATTCTAACAAATAATATGAAAAAAAATAGGACAAATGCTTAAAGCCGGCTAGTCAGCCGACTTAATCACCTGCCGTCTGGTCATAGGACGGCAGTCCAAGGCTAGGTGCCGGGGCGGCAGGCCTACCTACCATCTGCTAACGGAGATGGCAGACCTACATATTAGCTTTGCGACGTTGTCGTCCGACTACCAGATAGTAAAAAATATCATTTTTATTAATATAGTCTACGTACTACTATTTTTATAAATATAAATACAATTAGTGTCATATATGCACAAACTCCACTCAACCGGACAAACGACCACCCTTTCACAGGCACAACATACTACACTCGCGAAATTTGGACATATTTGGACCCCTAAATATCCAAAATTCCATTTTTGGCCCCCTAATCAAAAAATTCCAAATCTGGACCCCTCCCGAGCGCATGTTCAACTGGAAGCCGACACGTGTCCGGTCGTGCGGTGTGGTACCGCACGACCGCACTGTAGCATGGGTCGTGCGGTACCACACCGCACGACCGCCTCGCCCTCCGCGCCACACCGCACGATCGATTTTTTGACCGCATGACCGAATTTTTGAGAGCACGACCGATTTTTTGACCGCACGACTCGGTTTTTTGAGCGCACGACCAATTTTTTGACCGCATGACTCGGTTTTTGACCGCACGACCGGTCGTGCGGTACCACACCGCACGACCGGACACGTGTCGGCTTCCAGTTGAACGTGCGCTCAGGAGGGGTCCAGATTTAGAATTTTTTTGATTAGGGGGTTAAAAATGGAATTTCGGGTATTTAAGGGTCTAAATATATCCAAAATTCTACACTCGCTACTGGCTGTGGGCCTGTGGCTATTGCTGCTGCTGCTACGGTGCCACCCCTCGCGTGCACGCGTTCCAAGGGAGCTCCCATTTACTCGCCCACGCCAGCAATGGCAGCGGAGGCCTGCATGCACGCCGAGCCGCATTTACTCCCTCCCCCACTAGCCAACCACCCAAAACGCGAAAACCTTCTCCCCTTTCCCTCTCCTCTATATGCACCACTCCGCTTCTCCCACTATATGCTCTGCCTTGCTCTGATCTGCTCATAGTTACACCACCTAGCTAGCTAGCGAGCTCTCCAATGGCCTCCGCCGTAGCAACGCTCCTCCTGCTGATGTTCCTGCTGGCCTGCGGCTGCGCCACGGCGCAGGTGTTCCCGCCGTGGAACGGCACGTTCCCGATGGGGCCGGGCGGCGGCGGGAACGGGGGCGCGGCGGCGATCGTGCCGGCGATGTTCGTGTTCGGGGACTCGCTGACGGACAACGGCAACAACAACGACCTCACGTCGCTCGCCAAGGCCAACTACCTGCCCTACGGCATCGACTTCGCCGGCGGGCCCACCGGCCGCTTCTCCAACGGCTACACCATGGTCGACGAGATAGGTACGCACTTGCTAAATGCGCGCGTGCCGTCTAAATCTCTTGCGCCTTTCTTTGTTTCCTAGCTTTGGAGTTTTTGGAGTTCTTGGAACTAGCTAGTTCAGAGATGTTATGGGGATAGACTATTGGCCAGTCGATTGAAATTTTTTTATCTTTCAATCATCTAAAGTTGCACTTTGAATCACCTGAAGTTGCACATATTTTTTTGGAGGAGTCTGCAATTTTAGTTGATTGAGAGTGTAATTTCAAGTCATCTGAAGTTGCATTCTGAATCACCTAAAGTTGCAGCTGTTTTTTTGGAGGGAGGCTGCAATTTTAGTTCATTGAAAATGCAATTTCAGGTGACTGAAACATAAAAAATTTCAGTCGCCTGTGCAATAGCAAAACTGTAATTTTAAAGGGACGAAAAAGCTGCAACTTCTCACGCAAAAAAAAAGTATTAAAAATTTCACTATCTACCGGTACGTGAGGAGTTATACATAGAAGCCAGCATGCATATTTCAGTTTTCTTGACACGCTTTGACTCGCTGAAAAGACTTTGTGCTAGTATGATGTGTTTTTGACCTATTGTAGCATTTATTATGTTGGTTTCGAAAGTACTAAATCAAGCAAAATAGTGTAATTTATTTTAGTTTAATTGTTAGTTTTGATACATTCTAAAATGAGCTAGTCATACAATGAAAGTGTTGGCAAACCATGTATACCCTAGTGGCGAAACACACGGTTGCGTGGTTTAAACCAGCGTGGACTGGCTATTGATCCGACTGAGGTCTTGGGTCTGTGACCGGTGGTAGGAAAAATTCTTTCAGATCAAAAAAAATTATTGGAGGTCAATGATACAACTGTAACCATCGGTTACTGAAAATTTCAGAAATTTTTGTCTAAAAATTTGAATTTTTATTTTTGATGAATTTTGATTAATTTGAAATTTTTTGCCCGATATAAAATTTTACCGGTTCCCACGATAAGGCCGGTAACTGGCGGTTACTAGTCAAATTTCATTGGTTGGATCGCATGTGTTTTAAATTGAATTTTCATAAATATGTACATCTAAAAAATAGAAAAAAATCAACAATACAATAATAGCAATAGAAATTAAAGAAAGTGAATAACAAATAGCCGGTGATGCTCATAAAAACAACCATGAGGTCCATAACCATTAAGCAATAAAGTCATGTATAAGTTGGTAAGATAAAATTAAGCAAGAACATGGTGAAATCACAACAGTCTAAAATCTCGTATAAATCGTTCTAGCTAACAAATTTATTGACAAATAACTACTAAAACCCTAGTAGCCCTCAAAAGATAAGTATCCCCATCATTTTTCTTTTGAAAAGTTATTTAATTTGAGGGTAATTTTGTCTTTTAGCCTCACGGACAGAACGCGATCAAGTCAACCGGGTCAGTGAAAAACCGGCCAGGTTGATCGGGTTTTTTCTGTGTCAATTGTATCTCCGGTTATGTGAGTATGATCCGTCTGGCGTAACTTCGAGGTCCGATTTTTTTTGTTCAACCGCTGTGCGGGTCTGATAACTATGGTTTAAACTCCTTTCTCGTTCTTTTTTTTTATAAAAAAGATGAATAGTGCTTCCTATGTATTCTAGTTTTTTAATGCAATGAAGAGTGTTTAGTCACTCTGTTCCGCGGAAGAATATTTTACAAATCACAGAAAATAATTGTTAATAATATTTTACTATCGAGGCAAGGTCCTTAAAAGCAAAGATTCCAGGTTAAGTGAATTGGATATATATATATATATACATACACATTTTTCTGGGAACATAGATCTGTTTATCCTGTGAGTCTCTGTAATCATTGACAAGTAGACAATTTTCCAATGTTAGGCTAGCTTCTCCTTGTTTTCCTTGAAGCAATGCAATTGACTGCATATCCGAATTCTACACTGAACTCTATATATGCATGTGCATGTTTAGTCCTTTTTCTCACATCTTCCAAGTGAAAATCCAAGCATGGATAGTGCATGGTCCAAAAAAATCTGAACTGATTAGCAACTAGTCACTGCAATCTACATGAGCACTGTGACACTAGCTACTAGCTTCTCCATCTTTCCGGCTTGTCAGCCGACTTTGGCTTCCACTTCTATCAACTGATACTGTTCGGTAGACCCAGTGGCCATAGCATGAAAGAACAGTCGTGCACATTCAAGTGCATCATACACTGTAATAACTACTGACCGGCCTCTACCATGTGCACATTCAAGTGCATGAGAGAGAGAGAGAGAGAGAGAGAGAGAGAGGACGCTATGCAATACCATAGGCGGTAGTACTCAACTTTTCCCGGGGATCTTAATGTTGCTGCAGCCTTGCCGTTGCTTCACCTCATGCAGCACACATGATGTGATGAATTCATCTAGTCAATTTGTATGTACCGCTACCGTGGCATCAATGTTTCCATGTGACTCTAGCCAGGCTATGTATATACGGTGCCGGTGGTAAATGCATACACTGTGCATCATGCAGCCCTGATAAATCCCCGCCGAGACTTTATCAGCAACAGGGGTTACAGGCTAACCTTACTGCAGGATCACTGCAAATCAATAGCCAAATCTCTCCTTGACCGTAACTGATCTATACGTGCGTAGCTAATTAATCAGTAGTTCAGACAGCTTCGCTGATCCACTTTATTGTTGCATTGCTGCAGCTGAACTTCTCGGCCTGCCCCTCCTGCCTTCGCACAGCGAGGCTGCCTCCAGCGGCGACGCCGCCCTCCGCGGCGTGAACTACGCCTCCGCCGCCGCCGGGATTCTGGACAACACCGGCCAGAACTTTGTACGCATGCTGATTATTAAACCTGAACAAGTCCTTGTACCAGCTGTAACAAGTTTTTCATTCTGGAACGTTAATTCGTATGAGCTAATTAATTATCATGGCACAATATATGCATGGATACTGCAGGTCGGGCGCATCCCGTTCAACGAGCAGATCAAGAACTTCCAGTCGACGCTGGACCAGATCACCGGCAAGCTGGGCGCCGGCAAGCTGGCCGGCACGCTGGCGCGCAGCATCTTCTACGTTGGCATGGGCAGCAACGACTACCTGAACAACTACCTGATGCCCAACTACAACACCAGGAACGAGTACAACGGGGAGCAGTACTCCACGCTACTGGTGCAGCAGTACACCAAGCAGCTCAAGGTAATTAATTAATTAAGCTTATCAAGCAGCTGCATGTTGGGTTAATCTTGTTGTATATGTGTTATGCTCATGTGTGTGTGTGAGCACTCTGTATCTGTGTGTAGTCGACAGTCGTAGTCGATAGTCCATAGTCGATAGTCGACAATCGTGGTCGATAGTCGACAATCGTGGTCGATAGTCGATGGTCGACAGTCATAGATAAGAGTCATGGTCGGTAGTCGCCAGTGCATACTTGAAGGAGTACTGTTGGCGTTATACTCGGAGGAGTACTGTGAGCATTATACTCGGAGGAGTACCGTGGACGTCATACTCGGTGGAGTACTGTGGACGTCATATCCGGAGGCAGGGGCGGATCCAGGAAAAATTTTAGGAGGGGCTGAACAAAAGCGCTACAGCGACATAACTCCACTATGACCCCCCACAAAAGACAAATATAATAGTTTGAAGTAGTCTTATATCAAAACATCGATGAACGATGACAATCACAAAATACATCATGAAAAATAAAGGATGCAATTTATCCATACCGAAAGGCCAAATTACGAAACTAATAGACGACGCATGACGGTGACACACATTATTCATCCGGAGAAGCAATCTACACAAATAGACATATAATTGATTAGTTAAACAAATATGGACCTCCAAATTATGAATTTAGAAGAGAATAGAGCGTACCACTAATTTTTTAGGCAATAACATACGACGTTTTTTTATCTCTTGAAACCGCTTTTTGATCTTTTCATTATCAATGTTTCTAAATATCTCCTTCTCATTATAGCATATCATCAAGTCATTGAGCCATTCATTGCCCATTTTACTACGCAAATCTGTCTTTATAATGGACATGGCTGAAAATATCCTCTCAACTGAATCCGTTGCCACTGGAAGTATCAATGTTAGCTCAATGATATGATAAACCAATCGATAAGATGTGTCCATGTTAGTCTTGACCATAATTTCAGCAACTTTTCCAAGTTCAGTACATCCAAGAAATTCTTGAGTTCTTCTAGCACGGTTGACAAAGGCTCTAAGTTAAGTTGGCAAAACAGTAAGGTCACCAATATCAAACTAAACTCTGCTCTAGGTTTCTTTGGTTGACTTGTGCTCTTATTAGTATGTGGAGTTGAACCACTAGAACTTGAAAAGTAATTGCGCAAAGTTATTTTCGACATTCTGAAATCTGACATGCCAATCACATATTCAATTCAATCATTCAATCATAGACAAATAAGAATTTAAGTTCCAAAGTTCAGTAGTTCACCTAATCAGTAATCGACCTTGCCTAGTTGCCTCTATGCTGTGGAGTGTGGAGTGCAGACTGCGGTCTGGCTGTTGGCCTGGCCAGCTGGCCTCTGGCCCGCGCGGCCGCGCCCCGGCCCGGCGCCCGCCCCCGCCCGGTCGCCAGCCGCCGGCCGCCCCGGCACCCTGGCCGCGGGCTGCTGCCGCCCGCCTGGCGCCTGCGGCCTGCCTACGTCCGCCAGCTGCTGCGTTCTCGCGACTTCTTCCCCCGCCGGCCGCCGCCGCTTGCGAGTTGCACCCGCGCCCGATGGGGATAGGGTTTCTGTTTGTTGGGCCTTGGGCTTTGGCTTGGCTGGAAGCTCCTCTATCTCTATCACTCTATGGGCTTTATTAATGTGGTTATTTCGTGGGCCGGCCAGATGAATTGTTGGCCCAATTCGCGAGGGAGGTCATCTCCTACCTTCAGCTCGATCTCAGCCCCTCCTACACCATACATCCATAGCTAAAAATTTATGGAGGGGCTCCAGGGGGGCTCCAAGGGTCCGGTAGCGGTAGGGGGGCTCGAGCCCCCCCCCCCCCCCCCCCGCCCCCCGCCCCACCGCTGGATCTGCCCCTGTCCGGAGGAGTACAGAGGACGTCATACTCGTAAGAGTATTGTAACACTCGGAGGACTCGAAGCCTGTGTGCATAGTCGGTTACGACCACGTTGTGTGTGGTCGTAACAGGGCGTCTATGTGTGTGGTCATAACAACCAAAGTCATAGTCGTTGGCGTCACGGTCGTAACTCCTGCGTGTCTGTGGTCGAAACTCCGGTACAGCAGTCGAAGGCTAGCTAAGGATGAGGCCAACGGTCATGGTCATATGTCGACCACTGTAGCAGTTGGTAGCAAGTGTCAGCACGTGTAGTCATGGGTGACACAGAAAGTCCTCAGTCGGCTACCTACTCGGTATGGGCGAGCGGCTGATACTGTAGTGGTCATCATGGGTTGGTTGCTGAAGCAATCCCAGGAAGCCGAGCGAAGTGGCATGGGCAAGCGGTGACCACTGTAGCAGTCGTAGGCGGCTAAGCGCAACAGAAGTGACTGAAGTCGTATTGAGTGAGTAACCGGTTTGGTCGGCTGTGTCTATATATACTTTGTAAGTCGATGAGAGTTCCGAGCTAGTGTAGCAGAGAAAACACAGTAGAAAAAGGTGCGTCAGTTTGCATCGCATAATCGTGCCTACGTTTTCTGTGTTTCGTCCTGTTCACTGCTCCACCTTATCGTTCCCACCTCCGGCAATCAGTCCATGACCGTGCATCCAAGTCCACAGCCAAAGCGTGCGGTCGAGAGAGCCAGAGCCAACCATGAGTAAGCGGTCATAAACGACTTACGACCGTTGACCCCTGAACCGGTTATGACCACTGAGCAGAAGTGTATCTCGTGGTCGTATCCCCCTTTTAGGGTCTGCGCTGTTCACCGTTCGACAATAGGATGCTTGCGCGTGTTGATTCTGTGGGTGATTCCCGTCCGATATCAGAGCACTCGCCCGTGTTTTGATCGAGTGTTGATCCTTGAAGAGGATTGAACCCAACACTGCACACACTGACACACACACACACATGCAAAAAATAATTAAGATCAGTACGTATTGCATCAAGCCGCAGTTGCTATGGGGCTGTTTGGTTGCCTGCATCGGGGTGGCTCGCACCAGCGCATGCAGGGAGATGGTGTTTGGTTGCCTGCATCGGGGTGAGAGCCTGCACGAGCGGATGCAAAAAATCAACTGGAGCCAGGCTGAGTAGAAACGCGGCTGCGGACCTTCTCTACTCAGCCTGGCCACGCTCATGCAGCTGCATCAGCTCATGCAGGCAACCAAACAGGCCCTATCTGATCTGAATATGTCTCTGTCTGTGTTGGTTCTTGCATGCAGAGCCTGTACAACCTGGGAGCCCGCAGGTTCGTGATCGCCAGCGTGGGGTCGATGGCGTGCATCCCGAACATGCGCGCGCGGAACCCGGCCAACATGTGCTCGCCGGACGTGGACGACCTCATCATCCCCTTCAACAGCAAGGTGAAGGCCATGGCGAACACCCTCAACGTCAACCTCCCACGTGCCAAGTTCATCTACGTCGACACCTACGCCATGATCTCCGAGGTCCTCAGGAACCCATGGTCCTACGGTAATCACCAGCCACTCTATCTCGATCATCACAACGACCATATATACATGCATTCATATCGTCGTTGAGACCAGTCGGTGACAGAGAGACGGGTGTGGAATTGTAATTGCATGCAGGGTTCAGCGTGGTGGACCGCGGGTGCTGCGGCATCGGGAGGAACCGGGGGATGATCACGTGCCTGCCGTTCCAGCGGCCGTGCCCGAACCGGAACACGTACATCTTCTGGGACGCCTTCCACCCGACGGAGAGGGTGAACGTGCTCCTCGGCAAGGCGGCCTTCTCCGCCGGCACCGACCTCGTCTACCCCATGAACATCCAGCAGCTCGCCGCATGGCAGCCGTAGGCCTGGATGCCGGCCGCCGGAGTTTGATTCCTCAGCCAGTTGACGAATGCATTACGTTTTGCAGCAGTAATCTAAGTAGCATATGGTGATGTACGTGTGTAGGGATCGAGCTCAGTTGTGTGCCGTTGTATGTGTCTCCAGTTAATTTGGATCAGGAGTACTGTGTTTGTTGTTTTTGAATTTTGATCGGTGCATGCATGCATGCATGATCATCAGTATGTAGCTAGTTGTGGATCGGTGGTAGTGCCCGGAAGAGGTCGATGACGGTGACGGAGATCCAGGGAGCTAGATCGGCGTAGTTGTACGTCTTCGACTTGTGTCATTCTACTGACAAATTAAGCGTGCCTCTGGTCGTGCTGCTTCATGCATTCGTGTGTTCGCCTGAGGTTTTATTTTGTTGGGTACTGAAATATCTTTACTATTATAAAAGGAGTAGGTGGTTGATCTGGCTTCTCCCATCTCTTCTTATCTCTACTCCTTAAAATTTTGAGTTAGATAGTAGGTTCATTCTCTTTTACTCTCAACCAATCGATTTGAACAGTATGATCTTCACCGTCCGTCTCGTCATCCTCCTCCACTTACAGCTGCAGTTACATCTCCTTCCTCTTCTCTCCCCACCTCCCGCAACCTCTGCTTTGCTTCGACAGCAACCGCGATGGCTGTTGTGGTCCTCCTCGCTTTCTTCGCGAGTGGCGCGGATGAATCCGGCAATTTGAAGCTCTCGCGTTGCGGGCCGTCGCCAGTCGCTGCGGCGCTCTGCACCCGGGGGGGGCGGAGCCATTGTTGCCAGCGCCGTGGAAGAAGAGGAGGTGGGACCCGTTTCACTCGCGGCGGACGACCTCGCCGCAGAGAGCGAGCGGGGCAGGTGAGTACCCTCCTCTCAGATCCGTTCATTTTGTCGTAGCCTGCTTCTTGGGGTTCTTGGGATTTCGACAGTTTCTGTAAATTCGGGATCTTTCGGCGGGGGCGCTTCTTGGTTCTTAGTAATACCGGGCTTTTCTTGCGGCTCAGCGGGCGGATTTGCTGGCGTTTCTTGATAATTAGGGTTTCCTTGCTGGGTTTTCTTGGTGATTAGGATTTTGTCGGAGTTAGCTTGGTTGATGATTTGTGTGCTTCTTTTTGGCTTTTGGAATTGCAGGGAGGGAGAGGCGCCTTGTTTCTTGGATGCGTCGTGCAGGATTTGGTTGCAAGAAGCCGTGATGTTTACTCCGCAGGGGAAGGGGTGCACCGGATGGCCTCACACCTCCTCCTCCTCCTCGCGCTCGTTTATCCCCCTTCTTATGCTTATGTTGTTGATTCCTGCCTTACTCTTGCAGTATGTACGCCCTGGCGCTACACCTGGGGTTCCAGTAGGTGGGGCTCCTGGTCAGTTCCGTCCTCCTGGACCTCTGGGCCCTTTCTCTCATTGAGGAAGAGGTGACTGGAGACCTGGTGCTGGTAGGAGCATGTATAAAGGTTTTCATTCAGGCTACGGAATGAATTCATGGGGTGGTTCAGGTCGTGGTTTTGGTGGTGGATTAGATTTCACACTTCCTCCCCACAAGTAAGTTAACTGGTAGACATGTTAATAATAATTGTTATATTTGTGGAATAATTTTTGTTCCCTTACTGGAAATTCTGTTGCAGTTGTGAACGGCCATCTATGTTATTGGTTGACCCATCTTTTAGTATAAATTCTGCTGGAGCGCTTAAGTCCATAGCAGGCAGCTTATAGCACTAATCTTGAAATGCACTGTCTTGAGAGTTGGGCAGCTTATAGCACTAATATTGAAATGCACTGTCTTAAAAAGTTGGGCATCAAGCTGCACAGTTGATCTCATGAAGTGCACTGAAACCAAGTCTTCTATGAATTGCATTATGCAAGCAGCCAATCACTGCTCATGCTGACTAGCATAATGTGTTGGCACCTGGCAGATAGTAAGAACTAAGAACTAATTTGCACCTTATGCTATAAGGTACCTGGAGTTGGATTTGTGCTTCACATTATATGATAGTACCTCTATCTTTTAGGTCAAAGAGCCCAATGGACAATCAATAATTAAGACAGCAGATTGTAGTTGGATGCTAGATTTTTTTTGCAAGTTCTGGCATTAAGATTTGTGAACTGGGATTAATTTATTCCCAAAATTTTGTGGCAATATATTAAGGCCTTAGTCACGCAGGCAATAATCTCCAAGGCGAGACAAATGGCAGAAATATATAGTAACTTGCGCCGAGTCTTAGACCCCCTTGTAATAACTTAATTACTAAGAAATTACATTCATGAATTCACATTTCAGATTAGAAAACTGTGTGACAAAAGAATTCACATGAAGCGGAGAAATAGCATTTCATACTAGAAATAATATGGTGTATGTAGAATGAAATTCAGGACATACAATATAAGCTATGCTTCATCCCAGAATTATTTTAGATGTATTACTATTTACTCGGAAGGTGACATGCTTGGTGTATCAAATATCAACCTTGGGTCACTGAATGTCTTGAGTGTACTTAAAACTGCAAAAGGAAAGTAATACATGCACTCTATAGTTTGCCAAGCTTTTATACTGCACGCTTAAATTCTCATTTGTTTACTTAAATTCTCATTTGTTTAGAAACATGTTCAATTGAAATATTATGTATTTATGCAAACATGTACAATTGAAACATATTCGCCAAATTGTAGATGTACTTTTATGGATTCATTGCACATGAGCAGTCTTAAAAAGCAAGAATTGGACGTTTGGAATATTATTTTAAAATTCTCTGGCAACTTTGGTACACTTAAGGACACTTTACTTGGTGCTGTACACTTTCTCAACTCTCAAGCATGCAGACTCAATAGAACAATAGACTAGAATTGTAGGATGGGGTTCTAAGATGGAATCAAGGAATCCTTGGTGTGCCTTCCGTTGTTATTTTAGTTACATCTGGAGAACAATTCTATTTTATGCTCTTTTATTATTTTTCTTCTCCTGAAGAAAATTTATTTGGCCCAGGACAATTTTTGATATTGACACTGATACCACATTTGAGGAGAAGCCATGGAACTACCCTGGTGCTGATATTTCAGACTTCTTTAACTTTGGACTTGATGAAGAGAAGTGGAAAGACTATTGCAAGCAGCTGGTGAGTCCATTTTTAACGTTTGCAGCGTATATAGTTGTTCTTTCTTTTAGTTTTCCTTTGTAAACTATTAGTATATTTTGTCACCAGGATCAACTACGATTGGAGTCCACAATGCAATCTAGAATAAGGTTATACGAAAGTGGGCGCTCAGAGCAAGTTTTCTATAATCCCATTTCGTAAAACATCAACCCTATGCTATTTGTAGGCTCTTGTGGTGAGCAATCTTTTATGGTTTGCCGTTTGCATTCAGGACTATGATCCAGATTTGCCACCGGAGCTAGCCGCTGCTACTGGTCATCATGATATTTCTGCCGAGAATCGTAATAAAGCAGACAATGGGCATACAGATTTCAGTGCCCAGGGAAGAGTTCCTACAAACATGTGGCCACCAATGGTATAAAGCTCCCTCCCCCTCTGGTATTTATGTATCTGGTTCACATTTTCATAATCTTCTGTGACATGGATAATTCTCCCATGCTTTCTCAAGCTATGTTTTTACAAATTTTATAGATGGTTACTTCTGTGCACTCACACATCCTGTTGTGCACTTGTACATGTGCCAAAATCAGTGTTGACACACTCAGCTGGGTGCTTCTTTAAAATTTATTGCATAATATCCTATTTATCATGTAACATCCCAATTAGGGAGCTAGTGTAATTTCAAAAAAATTTAAATCTTTTAATCGTTTCTCCAGTGTATCTAAAAAATCTTCGGTGTTATTCGACGTGCTCGAGTTTGATTTCTTGCCAAAAGCCCAGTTAATGAGAATCAAAATCTTAGAATCAAGGACCAAGGCTGAAAATCAAACTGAGAAAATCCAAACTTACTTGCAAGTCTTAATGTCAAATTTAAATTAAAATCGAGAAACTCAAAACCAGGGATAGAAATTGAAATCAATATAAAATCTTTCCATCCAATTTGCATATCCGAAAAATATAAATTCAGAAAAATTAAGAATTATTTCTCCACACTTGCAAATATGAATATTCAAATTGCTGAATCCCACAATTTGAACTAAGCTTTCATATCCAATTTTTGAAATTTCCAAAAAAATCCCAAAAGCCTTCTTGGGCCTCGGCCCGTTTCTTTCTCCCCCGCCCCATTCCTTTTCTCTCAGCCGGCCCGTTTCCCTCCCGACCCAGCTCGGCCTTTTCTTTCCACCCCCGCGTCCGCTTTCCTTTTCCTTTCCTGGCTGTTCGGCCCGTTTCTTCGCCTAGCCTTTGGCCCAAGCCACCGACGCCTCTCTTCTTTCCTGTTTCTTCCTCCCTCCCCTATTCTTCAGGCGCGCCGTTCGCACCGCCTCCCCGGCCGCGCCGCTCTCTCCGAACCAGGCCGCCCAGCCGCGCCGCTCGCCCCCAGTTTCGCTCAACCCCGCCCCTGGTTTCACCCGTGGTCTCCGCGCTGCCCATACCACCGTACCCACGCCCATGCCGAAGTACACAGCTGCTCCCATGCCGCCGCCCATGCCGCTACCCATGCCAGCCGTACTCCCTCGAGCGCGTGCCCTCGAGCTCGCCTATAAGAAGGCTTTAGCCTCTGGTGCCTCCCTCGCCTCCCTACGCGGTTGATTGCAACGCCACCGCTCGAGCTCGCCGCGCCAACCCTTTTCCCCATTCCAGCCGGCCGGCGCCATTCCTGCCGCTGCCTCCACCCTAGTCAGCCCCGGGCCGATTCCGCTCAGTGGGAGCCGCACCTCGGCGCCCCGAAGCCTTCCCCACCGCCGGCCTGCGCTCCCCTCCACCGCCGCGACCCCACCACGGCGACCCGGCCGCACCGCCGTGTGCGCACGTTGCTGGCCCGACGTGGCACCCCTCCAGCTGCATCAACCATTCCGGTGAGATCCCTGTACCTCGCTAATGCCGTGCTCACCCCACCTCCCTCCCTCTTTCTCTCCGGTCACCGGCGCCCAACCGGCTCTCCTCCGCCGTCCGCTCTCCACTGTCGCCGGCCCGCCACAATGTCCTCCGGTCGGAGCTGCCACCCCCAAGGCCACCCCCTCCTCCACGGGGTCCCATTTCGTCGGTCATCGTCGTCTCCCCGGCCGCTCCTCGCCGGCGTCGCTGCCGCTGCCATGCCTCGGCCTCCCTCCTCTGTTTTCGTTTTTTGCCTCAGCCAGGAGTACCCCTTCACTGCCGAACCGATTTCTTCCTCTCTGTATCTCTTTATATGACATGTGGGCCCCACTAAGAGGTAGCACGTAGTCAGTATATATCACTGGCATCCTCTCTCAATTTATTTCTTGAAGCAGTCTTTTAATATGAATTGTAAATAAAAATGGGAATAAAATTTAATTATGAGTTCTAACAAAAAGGGTTATGAAATGAAATTAAAATTTTAAGTTTGATTAATTGCATGTAAAGACACCTTGTGCATGAGAATAAGAATAAGGAATCGTTTATGAATTCATAATAAAAGGATTTATACAATTAAATTAACAACTTCACATTTGTAAATCTTATGCCAATCATGATTAATAAGCTAAATCCATGACATGAGCTATTTTCCCATTACTGAGAAAGTAACATAAAGTTAGTAACCTAATGATCATAACAATACTATCATGACTAGAGGATTTAATCATGAAGCTTAGGATTTATACCTTTTCATTTTGCCTACAGTCATGGCAAATAAGACATTGGTAACAAAAGCAATTAATATAATAATTCGGATGAATGTATCATCAAATATAACATTTCCATCGTACGAGTTTGAAGCTGCCCTGCTTAATGAGTTTAACCCTCAAAAATCAATTGCATGCCACATAAAATATCAAGTGTGGTTTACTTATCTCTAAAAATCATGAAGGCTATCTTTTCAAAAGTGCTTAAAATATTCGTAGAAAAGACTTTAACATTATCTTAAAATACTGAGATTTAAGATGACAAATAAAATACGATTAAGAAAGTCATAAACAAGAAAGAGCAATCCTTAGTCTTTGTCTCGCACCCAAATCTCCAATCATTATCTCGGGATTTAACTTTAAATGATCAAAAATAAATAATAATAAAAGAAATAGCTTTACTAAGAAGATCCTTGTAAGAATCCTAACTCTCCTTTCTGGCAAATCACAACCGATGATCCTATCGAATAAAGTTATTAATCAAGCAAAATAACTGACTTTAGAATGGGCAGTTGCAATCTCAGCAAAATATTGCCACATGAAATATCAAAGTTACACCGAGTAATTAAAATTATACTCATCTCCTGTAACACCTCCGCATCCTAAAATCTCCAAGTTCTATTCCTCTTTACTATCTTCGCTATCCCCTTTAATCTGTCTGTAAGTCCTGTCTGACTCACATGACTTCCTTGATAAATATAAATTAATAAAGAGAAAGTCACCAAATAAAAGATCGAGCCTCGCCCTTCCCCCAATCGGCTGTGTTTGGCCACTTCCTTTTCTAAAGCAGGTAATTCCTGTAAAATAATCCTTCACCTCAGATCCTTTCTTATCCTAATTTTTCCCTCACGATAAAGCTACTCAGCCACCTCATTCCTTCGCCCAATTCATCTACCGCTGTGCTTATAGCACACTAATCCGAATCATCCTTCCATTCTCAAATCGTAACAAATGTATAATTTAAAATAAATTGGGCATTTAAAATGTTTGGATTTATTTGGTCTTTCTTTTCTTTGCCGTGTATTAGAATTTGAAGACTCAACGAGGCGACGGATTCGAACAGAATCAAGACCTGGGTAAAAGCGAAGATCAGCAAATTATAAGCACTGATTGAGAAGGCTTTGAAATAGGTCAATCAGGGCCATGGTACACCAAGCAAGGCAAGTCATCACTTTGATCATATTGATCCTACATTTTATGCAAAATTATGTTCTTTTAAACTATCAACTTGCATGCCTAAATTATTATGCAAATATATGTCAAAGCTTAAGGTAGCTACATGCCCACTTGATGTTGTATTAAATTTATTATGCCATCCCTTGATACTTGATTTATCTGACCCTTGCCACCATAGATATTAATGATAACTTTACTAGTTATAAATCATATTAAATGCCATGCTAGTCTTGTCAAAGTCCAGGGCGCTAGTTGCCCTGATCATCAATCTTTCAAAAACATAAGAACTTGTTTTGGGACAGTCACGGGATGTACGTGGCTGAATACTTTGTGACTACTTATTTTATGCTTCTCAAAATCTGCTATACATGTCTGGGCGGGTGGTAAGAGTGGTTGGTACGGAAGTAGCACGAGAATATGTGGTTGTGGACTGAACCGCCCGGACGCATTAAGGACTTAATCCTGTGATGACTTCTCCGTGTAAAACAGTACAACCACAAGTCTGCAAAGTGCAACTTGGCTAAGTAAATCTATCGAGCCCCCGGAACTCATCTCACCGGTAGGGGAATGAGGATGCTACAAGGGCAAGAGAAGGCCTAAAGGGACACCAAGTGCAGAGTGAAGTTTCCAGCCGTGCTAGCGTTGTGGAGAGTTGCAGTCCGAATGCGCTAGTTTCCGTGGTTACATCCCGTGCAAAGTATGGGACCCACCGCAAGTGGGAGCAGCCCATAAAGTGAGATGACAAAAAGGGCTCGATATTTTGAACAGTTATTGTGATGATCTACTCAACTGCATGACTAAGGAATCGTGTGGGGCAACGAGCGGACCATCTCTTGTGGTGAAAGTGTACCAACTCTGCAGAGTATAAACTATTCGAATAGCCGTGCCCACGGTCAAGGGCGGACATGGGATTCTCCTCGAGTTAGCTCTATTTTAAAAACCTTTGTGGGTGAGACAGAAACCTATCAGAGGGATGTACTCTGATTTTGAATTTTTCCTGGAGGGACGTACTCCAGCGTGATTGATAATATGAAAGTGGCATAATGATCAAAATCTAGCATAGGTAGATGGAACCATGTAATCGGCGGATGGAACCGACACCGCTATATTTATTGCACAATTTCAAACTCTTTAAAGCATGTTTATGAAATGCCAAGTCATAGGAATTTTAATTATGATTATTGCAAATGTCGCATTAAGCAAATAAAAGAACCTCAAGCCTCCTTTGGCAGCCTTGCATCTATTATTATTGCATCCTATGTGGTGGCTTGATGAGTACCGTCGTACTCACTGTTGCTTAATTACCATCATTCAGTTAGAAAGGAAATAAAGTCAAGCCATGTGATGCCTAAAAAGGGTCGACAGAGTTGGAAGACAAAGAGGCCATGGACTAGGTCGCGAACCCCAGTTGGCTGCCTGTGGGCAAGTCCTGCGGGCCCCACCTGTGTGAAGTTTTCGCTGCTGCATTTTATCGTTTTCGGTCTAATCGGCCCATGAGTAAGTATTACTGTATTATTTATGCTTCCGCATGATATGTGTTTGATATACAGTAATGTATATGTGAGCACTATCTACTGATCCAGGGAATAGTGCGGTGGAATCACAGAGGATCTGGGTTTGCTAACCCGAGGTCTGACATATCAATTGGTTTGTTATTCTCTAAGACGATCAGACAGTTATTTATGTATTAAGTATACTACGAAAAAATATTGTTTACTACTATTTTTGTATATATTGTTGTATGTGGTGCATGTTCTATCATGCTTCACTAATATGATGCTTGATTTATTTACGAGTGTAAACATGTATGTTTTGCTTGATACATGATGACGTAACATAAAATTGATGTTTATTATTCAGTTTGAGATCATGTTTGATACTATGTATCACTTTTATTTGGTATTTCGTTGCAACGCACGGGCACTTTATTAGTTCGTAGACAAAATGAACTGCCTGTGGAAATGAGAATAGGATTGTTAAGAGTCAAGGCCGATCATGTGGGCTATCGTGGGAATGGACTTAGGATAGCATCGGCAGCATTATTAGCGAGTAGTGACACTGCAGATCAGGAGCGCAGTGCTCTGCTCAAGCATTTATCAGTTCTGGGCCGTTGGATCCGGACCTGAATGGCTTGGATTCCTTTGCAACAGTAAACGATGTGTTGCGTTTCTGCTACAGTGCTACAGGAGCACCAATTTGCTGCTGTGTTTCTGCGATAGATATGGCTAGTGTTTTGCGATTTGTGCCACCGTTGCTCTCTGCGTCTAGAGAAGGACGGTGTAGGGGACGTTGATTTCCATGGAATTTTGGGAACCTGTGTGTCACGCACATGCACGGCGACACCATAGGCATCTAGTTTCTGGAGAGGTCGCCATGAAAGTGGAAAGCTAGAAATCTATGCCGGAAGTGTTCGTACAGGGCCATCCCAAATGCATTCTGCCTCTTCAACAACATAAAATTACCTGTTAGGTATATATTTGAGGTGTTACTAACAAACTCAGGTCCCGTAGCTCAGTTGGTTAGAGCGTTGGTCTTATGAGCCGAAGGTCGCGGGTTCGAGCCCCGCCGGGACCACCTTTTGTTTTTTTTCTACCAGTTTATGTTTTTTTTAAAACCAATTACATTTCAAGTATATGTAATTATTTTGTGCGAGAGTTCGTTGACAATATTCCCTTTGGTAAATTCCAGACCATTGACCTCGTCGATGGGAAGAACATTTTGCCATTTTTTTTGGAACCGTCATGAATGAACCGAGGTAAGTTCTCTGATAAAAGTCTCGACGATGGATACAAAGAATGAACATTTTGCCATTTTTTTGGAACCGTCATGAATGAACCGAGGTAAGTTCTCTGATAAAAGTCGCGACGATGGATACAAAGAATGGACAATGCTTACGAGCTACAGGTAGCTGGTTTGAAGGAACGAGCTACGACTGGTCGTCTCTACCGAGCACACGCCGCAGCGTCTTCTCCACCGAGTGCATCGCCATCACCGCGTCCTACTCCTAACCCCGCCCCCACCTTACGCTACTTCGCCACTGCCGTGTTGAGCTCCCGAGTTTCTTCTCTGCCTGTGCTTCTTCTCCGGTGATGGGGAATTGGTCATTTACCACTATAAAAAAAATGTGCCATTTCAAAATTTATTAGCAATGTCTTATTGACATGTGACCTTAAGATCCACATGTCAGTGAGATATAGAGTTTCTTCTCTGCCTGTGCTTCTTCTCCGGTGATGGGGAATTGATCATTTACCACCATAAAAAATGTGCCATTTCGAAATTTACCAGTATGTAAATTTACCGTGCTCTGGATGTTTACCACGTCGATAGAAACACGAGAACACAGAGAAGAGGACAGGGAAGCCGCGTTCCATTCTCCTCCTCAGACTAGGGTCGAGAGGAACCTTTGATGGCCCATTCGAAGTCATCCTGAACCGTCCACTTTACACGAAGATCAAGTATGTGAATCCATCATTCCGAGATGTTGCAGCTGATGGGAGGGCATTACTCGGAGCTCAGCCCGAAACCGAAGCAAGACAGCTCGTAGATGTTTCACTAGTTTATGGCATAATTCGCAGCAGCTAATGTTGTGGCCTGTCTGTACATAATTGGAACTGGAAAATCTCACATGGAACTTCAGCTAGCTTCATGTAGCAACTTTTATGTACCCAAATAAGCTCTATATAATGGTTGCGCGTGGATGATGGCAAACGCCAAATGTGAAAATTGTAGTTCTACCCATGTTATTTTGAAAAATTCTGTATCAGATGGGAGGGAGAACCGTATTGCATTATCGAAAGTGCATCCTTCTATACACTCAAACCTTACGTGGTGCCAAGTTGCTAAGGTATGATTAAGATATATTGTCGGTTTGTCTGTTACTACAATTTACATGTGAGAATCTGCAGAAATCAGAGCTGTGTAGGCAGCTCTGTCGGATCCGGATTTCATAACCCGAAATGCTCTGTGATTCCATCGTACTATTTGTTATGAATATTGTGTGTATTGATATGAGACCCAAAGGGCCATATATATAGGAGAGTACAAGGGGATATGCCATATAGAGATAAGGCATATATGGAATAGAATACAAACTCTATCTTTAATACCCTTATCTCTAATACCCTTAACACCCCCCCTCAAATGCAAGGCGTATGCAATAGCATTGCATTTGAAAAGGGTTAATACTAAAACAAGAAAAATCCGAAGTCCGAGTCTTGATGATGTCGTCGTTGCGTGCAGCCTTTGAATAAACTGTCAAATCAAGCCGAAGAGGAATAGATAGATGCATGACGGCGCAGATCGAAGCCCAAGAGGCGGCGGCGCAGTGCACAGAGGACGCGCGGTGGCCTTTGAAGCTCGGGGCGGCGGCATCATAACGACTTCTACGATCTGCACGCGGCTCAGAGAATAGAGCGGCGGCTGCTGCCATGCAAAAGAAAATTCTCACACTTCTATGATTGACAATAAATTTGTGGACTCGCACGACTTGGACGAACAAATAAAAAACTACGGACTTGGATGGACGTAACGGAAGACTCACGAAAAAGCAACTGACTTCTGAAGACTGACAGAGACTCAACGAATAAAGATACTAGCAATAGATTTTTTTAACTTCCTCTTCCCTCTGTCTTCACGGTCGCTCCCTCACACCCGTATGCGCTGCTCGCTCCCTCTCGCGCCCGCGAGAGAAAAATAAGGGCGAAGGCGACGACGGCCGGCGCAAGGGCGGCCGACCGCACGCGGCAACGGCGCAAAGACCGGCGGTGGAGACGGCCGGACCCGGAGGTCCTAGCCCAGGAGGCGGCTGCAGAAGGGCTCCCCGTGAGAAGGCGGCTTTCCGGAACCAGG
Source organism: Dendrocalamus latiflorus (assembly GCA_017311315.1). NCBI lineage: Eukaryota > Viridiplantae > Streptophyta > Magnoliopsida > Poales > Poaceae > Dendrocalamus > Dendrocalamus latiflorus. Next base: position 10,298,128 of record CM029613.1, on the reverse strand, counting down.
CGAGATCCGGCGGCGGCGGCCACAAAAGCGGCGGCGGCGGCAGGATCTGAAGTGGCCTGGGCGGCGGCGGCCGGATCCTGGCGGGGCGAGGTCGGATCCGAGCGGCGACGGCGCAGCAGCGGACGGATCCGGCGCGAAGGCGGCCGGATCCGAGCGGCGACGGCCATATCCGGGACGGTGCCAAGGAGGAGCGGGCGGATCCGGGCAGGAGGCGGCTGGATCCAGCCGGGGCGAGTTCGGATCCGAGTGACGACGGGCGGAGACGGCCCCCTGGAGCCGCCACGAGCTGAAGACGACCGGATCGGGTCCCGGAGCGCGAGCACGGCGGAAGTCCTTGTCTCCGACGTGGCGACGAGGATGCCGCCTGCGGCCAGATCCGACCGCTGGAGAAGAATGCCCGCGGTAGCGGAGGAGTCGAGCAGCGGAAGCAGAGGAGGCGGGTGGCTCCGGCCGAGGCGGACGCGGCCAGATCTGCAACGAGGAGCGCGGGTTGACAACGCGGTGCGGAAGCGAGCGCGGCTGCCGGATCTGGGCGGCGGCTGGAGGTGACCGCCTGAAATCGACGGCAGCGACTTGAGATGGCCGTCCCCGGGAGGAGATCAATCCTCCCGGGGGCAGCAGTAGCGAAAGTAGATCTAAGTTAGGGTTTTAACCCTAGGTCTGATACCATGTTATGAATATTGTATATATAGATATGTTTAGGTTGAAACCCTAACCGATCTACTTCCGCTGTTGCTGCTGCCCCCGGGAGGATCGATCTCCTCTCCCGGGGGCAGCCATCTCGTTGGGTAGCCACCTCTCCCGGCCGCTGTGCACGCGCTGTTGCCGGCCATACGCCACTGCCGCCGCTTGCCTCTTCTGGATCTGGCCGCCGCCGTCGCCCACGGCCGTCACCCGCACCCCTGTCGTCCAAGATCCGAATCCATCGTCGCCCGCGCCCGGATCTGGCCACCTCCGATGCCGCCAGTCCGGATCCGGCCGTCTTCGCCGCCGCCAGTTACAGGCAGCCACCTCCAGCCGCGGCCTAGATCCAGCAGCCGCGCCGGCTTCCAAGGCTTCTTCCCGAGTTCTCCTGGCGCCAAGATGCGCCGGATCCGCTTGCCTCCGGTTGGATCTGTGAGGATCTGACCGCGCCTGCCTCGACCATCATCGCCCAGACCGCTGTCGGCCACGTCTCGTCACTCCTCTTGACCCCGACCGGCGCTCCACGACCGCCTCGGGCGGCCATCTCCCGGCCGCCAGCCGTCTCCGCTCTCCGCCGCCGGATTCGCCGTCGGACACGCCCGCGCCTCGCCGCGTTCAGCCGTCGCCGCCCTCCAAGTCGCCGACCTTGCCTCGGCCGCCGTTCCCGCGCCTTCACGCCCGCGCCGCCGCCTCCTGTGTCGTCTCCGACGTCTCCCACGAGATGCCGCCGATGAAGAGCTTGCTCTGGCCCGACTCCATCTCTGTCTCCACTCGGATTCTCTCGCGCTCACGTGTGGGAGGGGGAGAGAGACGGGGCGACAGAGTAACTGCGGATTTTGGCTTTGGGGTGGAGATATCCGGGGAGGGGTTTTGAGGGAGTGGGATAGTTTATTTTCTACCGCTGATTTTATTTTAGTCAGTCTTTAGTTATTTTTTTTTCTTTTTTTAAGTCTGCGGTCGGGATGGCGGCGCGGAGGAACGGGCACGGCGGCCTGAAGGCAGCGTCCGAAGGCGGCGGTGCGGGCGCGGAGGCGCTGGCACGGCGGCGCGGGCACCGTAGCTGGAAGACGGCGTCCGAAGGCGGAGGCGGCTGGATCCGACGTGGGCGCGGCGGCCGGGAGACGGCGTCTGAGAGCGGCAGAGCGGGCGCTGCGTCCGAAGGCGGCGGTTCCGGCCATAGGCGGCCGGTGCGGCCAGGCGGAGTGGAGCAGAGGTGGCGGCAGCGGCGGGCTCCTCGAGGCCGGGCAAACCGAGATCCGGGGTGGCGGCCGAAGAGACGGCGGCGGACGCGGCGGAAGGAGTGGGCCGCCGGGCGGCCCAGTGTGGCGCCGGAGAGACGGCCAGATCCGACCGGATCTGGCGTGGAGGAGGCCGGATCGGGAGGTGCACTCGACGTGCGGCGGCCTCGAGCAGCGGCGGTGTGCGGCGGCCCTGAGCGCCCGGTGTGCGGCGGGATCCGGCGGATCCGCCTGGATCTGGCGTCGGGGAGAGCAAATCCGGCGGCAGGAAGCTTGGATCCAGCGGATCCAACCAGCGGGAAGCCGGGATCTGGCGGGCGGTGGCTGGATCTAGGCGGCCCGGGCTGAAGGAGTGGCGTCGGCGGCTCCGGGAAGGGCGGAGGCGCGGTCGTCGGCGAATCTGGAGGTGGCTGCCCCCAGGAGTGGAGATCGATCCCCCCGGGGGGCAGCGGCGGCGGAAGACGAACTTAGACTAGGTATGGAACCTAGGCTCTGATACCATGTTATGAATATTGTGTGTATTGATATGAGACCCAAAGGGCCATATATATAGGAGAGTACAAGGGGATATGCCATATAGAGATAAGGCATATATGGAATAGAATACAAATTATATCTCTAATACCCTTAACACTATTTTCTAGATCAGTAGATAGTGTTCACAGATATATTACTATATATCAAAAACATATTATGCGTAAACGTAGATAATACAGTAATATTTATTCATGGTCGAGAAGATCGAAAACAAATAGATGCAGCAGCGAAAATTTCACACAGGTGAGACCCTCGGACATGCCCATAGGCAGCCAACTGAGGTTCACGACCTAGTCCTTAGTCTCTTCATCTTCTAGCTCTGTCTATCCCTTTAAAGCACCGTAGGGCTTGGTCTTCTTTTTATTATTGATTGAGTAATCGTAATTGAGCAAAAGTAAGTACAATGGTATTTAGCAAGTCACCACACAGAATAAAACAATAATACATGCAAAGCTGTCAAGGGAGGCTTGAGGTTCTTTTAGTTGCTAAAGTCATTGCTTTGAAAGTACAATAAATAGAAAACTTCTAAGACTTAGCAGTTTTAACTAAACCAGATTTTATAAAATTTTTTGTAAGAATACAATAATAATAGTAGCGCAGATTACATCCACCTTTTACGGTGTATGGCTACCTCTATCAAATGCTGGTTTTGATCATTATCACCACTGGAGTACATTCTTCTCTAAGAAAAGCCCAAGTTAGTGTTACCTCAGCCCGACGAATTCTCATCCCACCTATAAAGGTTTTTGAAATAGAACTAACCTGAGAAAGTTCCCATATCTGCCCTTAACAGTGGGCGTGACTGTTTGAACAATTTATACATCTTTACCCACAAGGGACAATCGGCCCGATAGCCCTACACGATTCCTTAGTCATATAGATCGAGTGACCGTCACATAACTTTTCGTAGTTACCTCGCCCCATTGTTAGTTCACCCATTACGAGCTTGTCCTATCGAAGTAGGTCTCATAAAGTTATGCGGGAAGTCATACCCTAACATCTTAGCAGAGCTGGACTACAACGTTCCACAATGCAAGAGAAACGGGTACACATCACCCTTACATGGTGTCCCATTCATGTCGGACCTCGCCCCGCACATGCACACTTCACTCCCCCACGAGTGAAATGACTCTGAGGTCTAGTAACCCTACTTGGCTCAGTTGCATTTTGCATACTTGTGATCATACTGTTTTACAATAGGAGGTCATCACTGGTTTAAGTTCTTAATTTGTCTGAGCGGTTCATATCATAAACCACAATTTCTCGTGCGACCTTAACACCAACCTCTCTTACCATCCGCCTAGACAGGCATAATAGGTTTTTAGGGTTTTGAGAAGTATAAATTAAGTTGTCACAAATTATCAGTCACTTATATCCTATGGCTGTCTTAAAATAAGTTTTCATGTTTGAAGAGTAATGAGTAGGGCAATTTAATGCCCTGGACTTGCACAAGACTAGCATGGCATTTTAAATATGATTTATAGCTAGTAAAGTTACAATTAATGTCTAGGGTGACAAGGGTCAGATGATTCAAGTGTCAAGTCACAAGGACGGCATAGTAACATTACCATATTATTAAGTAGGCATGTAGCTATCTTAAGTTTTGACATACATTTGCATAATAAATTAAGCATGCAATTTGATAATTTAAAGGAACATAATTTTGCATTACACATAGGATCAATATAATAAAAGTGATGACTTGTGTTGCTCGATTTACCATAGCCTTGATCTCATTCAAAGCCATCTCAGTCAATGATCTTGAATCTCGGGTCTTCGCTTTTACCTAAGTCTTAATCCCACTCGAATTTGTCGCTTCTTCCAATCTTCATATTCTAATACGCGGCAAACCGAAAAACCAAATAAATACAAATAACTTCAAAAGTTCAATTAAATTTAATTGGGCTTATTTATATTTCAATATGATTGAGAGGGGATTTGGCAAGTTGCGGGATAGAGACAAGATTAATGATTTTTGAGGGAGAGTGAAGTGACGAGGTAACTTTATTGGGATGGATAGAAGAATTGTTGTTGAAGGAATATTCATGAGAATATTCTGCTTTAGGTTGGAGTATGGCTAGACATAGCCAGATACAGGATACAAAGCTCGATCTTTAATTAATAGCTCCTTTAAACAATTTATATTTATTAAGGAAATTCCATATGTTAGGCAAGACCCACAGACAGACGAGAGAGTTTATCTAGGATACTGAGGGATTTTAGGATGCAAGTCTCACAATGATGGGTATAATATAATTGGTTGAATTAACTGGATAATTTGAGATGCAAAAATTATCTAGGAGCTGCATCTGCGAGATAATTGAATCATTAATTCAATATTTAAAGTGTGGAGTTAATCATTTTAATCACTTGTTATTATGAGCAAGCTAAGGTTGATTATTTGGCTGATTAACAAATTTATTAAGGATGACCGACGGTTTATGATTTATTGGAAAGATGAGTTAATATTGTAACTGGGTTCTCAATTAAGATTGAACTGAAATAACGATCAATTAAATATTTTTAAATGTCATTGGTGAATTTAAATCCTGAGATAAGGTAGGATGATTACTAACTAGGCGAGATTGTATTTTTGCATGACTCTTTAATTAGGGATGTTCTTTGCATATGAAAGGTTGTTATTTTATGTACCTTTTTGCAAAGTCTAGATTTGATATGAGTGGTACACAAATATTTTTGAGAGTCATCTAGTCATGGGTTGGATTTGAGATAAGGATTAATCATGTCCCAATTATTTTGAGAATGACTTAATCAAATATGAGGTGATCCTTGATTTAAACTAAGCATTTTACAGATAAACTTTGGAGACTTCAATTTAAATGATTTACCAAAATTTATTTTAAGCATTATTTAAAAGAGGGGCCTCATTATTTCTGGAGATGAGCAATTCATGGTTATTATTTTGTGTGGAAAAATCTCGCTAAATTAATTATTTAACTTCAATTTGCATTAATAGATTTATATCTAAGGATAAAGATATGACAGATATTATTTAGACCACTTGTGTTTTGAGATGATTTGCAATTAGTATCTGAGTTGTAGAGCAAGTATTGAGAGCATTAAAAATTATCCTTACAAGCTTCAAATCTCGTCTTATGATAATGTAGAATCAAATAGTGCAATTAGAGGGGGTGAATGATTGTCACTACTTTTTGGAATCTCCTGTCGGTCGATGAAGATTTCAATCGCTCGTCGCACAATTGCTCGAACAATCGCTTAGCTTCAACTGCTCGTTGAATGCTCTGTTCGACCGCTTCGATCACCTTGTCTGTGACCAGTTGTATGTGGTTGTATGCTTCAACCCAACCGTAAACACTAACAATCTTCAACAAATGATGAACCAGATTGATTCAAGATGATCTTTATTGTTGGGTTTCTGTGGATTTACAAAGTGCCATCACAAGCATCCCTAAAAGCCCTTGCCAAAAAACTAAAGCCAAAACCTTCTCAAAATTCTCTCAGAACCGTCACAAAAGCCTTCTCCCTCAAAGCCCTACAAAAACCACACCGTTAACTCTTAGTTTCTCCCTACTTTTATAGGCTAACATCCAAACTGTATTCACATCAAACATAGACTCAAAACTTTATCTCTTCCGAAAATTAAGGGACCTGAAACTCTTCCGAACATGGGTTTTATTCAAATCTGTACACCTTTCAAGCTACAGACTCTATCTGTAACTCTTTCAATCTCAGTTATGGACTCCTTTCACAACTTCTAACTCACCACGTGACGAAGCCTCTAGGACAACACCTCATGTATCTTCATCATGCACCATCACCTCACGTATTGAAGCATCCAGGATAGCACCTCCTGTAGCCTCTCCACGCATCACCACCTTTGATCTCCACATGCTTCATGATGAGCCCGCCTGAACCTCAGATTTCTCCATCCTAATCCCGGTTCTCCTCGTCACTGACTATGATCGCCTCCACGCTAACCTGCATATGCAAAAACCAAAGAACATTTCCCCCGGCACAAGTTCTACACAACTTGACCGACATTAGTCCACACACTCATATCACACCCTTAACCATCCAACAAGATCAATCAAATCAGCCACGACCATAAAACCTATCACTTTCTAGAAATCAGCCTCAGATCACACATTACGACCGCTAGCTCATCGAGTACCCGAAAGCACAAGTACTCAAAAATTACTATCGCTCCACTCAGAACACTTGGGAATCATAAGTATCATAGCACTCTCGGCCTATGACTACCAACCATCAAAGTCTAAGACTATGACAAAGCATTGTAGCTATAACCATCGAAAGGTACTGTAGCTATGAGATTATGACCTCCGACCGGTTCACTAAAGCTCTTGACCTGTTCACTGTTACTAGGTTGAAACCTATTGATTACCTTGTCGTGGTCGCTCTGTCGTGGATGGAATACCGTGATCGACAAATTATAGTTGAAATGTCATGCTTGATCTACCGTGCTCGATTTGCCATGGTTGATGCCTACCGACCAGACCTGCTAACATGAATACTCTAGCAACAAGAGTGCATTGACCAAAATGTTCACAAACGCAAATTCTAATGAAACTCAAATGGCAATTATTCATCATCACTAAACGCACAATCACCACATGGTCTAACAGATAACATGCAAGTTCAAATTCTTACATTAGTTACTCTCATTACCTTCCTAATTTCTTGCTTGACATGAGAATTAATCAAGATTAAATGCTAGTATTATTAATTTGCACAAATCCTTAATTAAGTTTCACAAATTAAATCTTAGTGTTACTGATCTTTTTATTGAGTCTATGCTAATTACTTGCATTTACATAATTACTGTAAAATTGGAAAATAGATCACAACATCATCTTACTTTATTTAATCTTATGTGAAAATTATTTTTTTACTCTTTATTGCCATACAAATATTAAATTCTTAATTTAATTTGCATAAACTTTTTAATTTAATCCCATACTTAAACTTTGCTCTTATTTCAATTTATAGCTAAATAACCATCTTATTTACTTATTTTAAAAAAGGGTTTTCAGGATTTTCCACTAGCTACAGACTACAAATTAAAATGGTGATCCCATTAAACCATTTAGCTCAAATAACCTTTTAAAGGGTGGCCCCCCTTGCCAAAGAAACAAAGAGAGAGAGAGAGGGAGAGAGCAGGGGGGCAAAGAGGGAAACAGAGAGGAACGAGGCGTTCGACCAGAGCAGACTATCGAAGCAGGGGAGGCTGGGGTACTCGACCAGGCGGCGATCGCCGGCGAAGGGTGGCTAGGGAGGCGACAGTGGTCGACAAAACGGGACCCCAGGGGGCCATGGGAGCCGGTGGCGGTGGTGGTGTGGCTCCAGGCGGAGCGAAGGAGGGCCGGGGGCGGTTCTCCATGGCCGAAGCGAGGAGGCCATTCGGGCGACGGCGGTCGGGGAGGAGGGGAGCCAAAGGGGAACCGAGGTGGGCCGGCGATGGAGGCCGATGGCGACGCGGGATGGCTCTCGTGGACGGCTTGTTGGAGGGAAGAAGAGTCGGAGGTGGCATCGGGGATGGCTTCGAGGGGTTGCGGAGTTGCTTTAGGAGCGGGGAATGGGATCGAGGCCGACCGGAGAGGGGAATGTGAAGAAGAGGGGCGGCAGCCGGTCTTGAGGAAGGGGCGACATCCGGCGAGCTTGGGGCACGGGCTTCTAATTAAAATGAGGGGAAGGAAGGAGACTTTTTGGGGCACGTTGTGACACGGTTGGATTGGCGGCAACTTCGCCGGGGTAGCTGGGACGGTAGGGGAGAGGCGGCGACTGGCGCGAGCACAAGGGGCGGCTCGGTTGTGCTTGGCTTGAGGGAAGAAGAGGGCAATGGGAGCAAGAGGAGGTGAGCCGGTCTCTTATAGACGAGTGCTTGGGAGGCGACGGTTGAGCGCATTGAAGTCCCCGGCGTCAGTGGCGTACACGGGCGCAGTAGGAGGAGCGGCGTAGGGCAACCATAGGCGCAGCTGGCACGGGGGCAGCACAGGCGGTGATGGGGCGCAGCTGGCACGGAGCAACTGGCATTAGTGTGGGGTGAAGTCAATGCGGGCGTGGTGCCAGGGGAAAATCGAGGGTAGGATGGCCTCGGCCACTGCGAGCGAACGCGAGAGGCGGCACGTGGTGGGGCTAAGGAAAACAGGGGCGAATCTAGGCGGTGGCAAGGTACGGCATGGCGACGAGCTGCCACGAGGAGGGTGAAACCGGGGGAGGTTTTGTCCGGCCGGTGACGCGTTGTGTGTGGCTCGGGGAAAGCAGGGAGAATAGGGAAGGGAGGAGGAAGGAGGAGGCCGGGTGGGCTAAGGCATGCCACGGGCTGGGGGGGAGAGGCCGGGGTCCAAGATTTTTGAGGATTTTGGGAATTTCAAAAATTCAAACTAAATTTGAAATGCCACTTTGAAGATAAGCTTATGTTTTGAATTTTATTGGCTATAACAATTAGATGGGAGTTTTAATATTAACTCTTGATTCAATTTCTATTATTGGTTTTGGAATTCCAACTTCCAGTTTTGAACTTAAAATTTGAGCTTAGCAAAAGAGATTCAAAATTTCTTTCTGATTTGATTTTTACAGTGTCAGATTTGATTTTATTATCCGATTTTTAAGCAAGGAGCCAAATCAAGAAACTACCAAGAAACTCGAATAAACGCTGAAAATTTCAATTAATACTGAAAATCGATAAAAAAAATTTTAAATTTTTAAAATTATAATATTTCCCATATTTAGGATGTTACCGGCTCCAAAGCAATCATGAATACTGTTGAAGCTGGAGCAGTTTCTACGCTCTACTCCTTAAGATTTGACCACGCAAGCTTGCACCTGCCAGATGCTTTTGGGGATCAGATCAGTACCTGAAACAAAAACTCTTCTTCTTTTTTCTCCTTTTCTTTTTCTGCACTGTCCGTGCGGTCCAAAGCCATGGGTTCTTTTTAGACTAAATCCATGGTTTTCTGGAACCTTCGGTTCTGTCAGACAGAAGGTCAAAAATCTATGTCATCTTTGACTGGCAAGACCACATTCAACAGAGATCAAAGGATTGCTAGTTCTAGTCAACCTACAGGTCTAACCGAGACATCAATAATCAAACGTGCATACGCCATTAGCTTACCATCGAATCCATGCATATCCTCTCCTTTTCTTTTACAAAGAATACATGCATCTCTGAAGTGAATCTGCATCTGGTTCATGCACTTGGTTTGGCACGGCTCATGCTTTTAGCTTTTATCTTTTGCTATATACACTAACTTTTAAATGATACATTTTTAAGATAAAATTTACTAGTCAATTATAGTACACACTATACCGTCAACTATGGTTTTAAATTGATTGCTATAATATTTCAAACGTGGTAATTTTCTACTAGAGTCTCTCTCAAAAAAAAAGAAGAAGAAGAGGAAGAAAAAACCAGCAGAGTGCTCATGGACTCCTCTGCAAGACTGCAATCCAGCAGGCACAAGGGGAGTTCATCGTACCGTAGCACCTCCACACACTTAGTGCATGTCCCTATAGAAGTTGGTATGTTGGCGCACTAAACACCTCGCCCTCCCTTTCCCCCGTCTATTTCCGGTCATTTCAAGTCTCAACATCATTCACCACGTGTGTAATTTTCTTCTGGTCAAGTAGTCTTAAAAAAAAGAGCAGTCAAAATGCAAGTGCCTTTCATCCAGAGCTTTCTTTTACGCAAAAAAAATTAATCAAATTCCCAAAAAGATCACTAATGTACATGCATGCTAAATCTAAAATCGAGCAAAGGAAGGATTTGTTTTTGAACTGCCATTAATTTGTGAATTAGGACATATCTACAGCTAACTAATGACTACATCAAGATCTCCATATCATCTACACTCAAGTCCCCATAAACAAGCTGCACGCTACCAGTCCCATCCCCATCCGTAGAGCAATACGTATTAGTACTGCTACTCTGCGCCCCTTGCTGAGCTCTTGCACCTGCACCGCCTTGCGTGACGCCAATGCAAACGCCGGCGGCGGCGGCCTGCCGCTGGCCAGGCGCGCGCTGTCGCAGCTCCACGAGCTGCGCGTCGGCGGCCATGCCGGCGTCGGACGCCACGCGCTGCACGGACCGCGGCGACAGCTGGCCCGCGCCGCGCGCCCCGTGGACGTCGTAGCCGTAGGCTGCGGCCGCGCGGCGCGGGAAGTTGAGGCCGCCGGCGCCGCCGCGGAGGAGGTAGACGGCGGCGTCGTGAGCGACGGCGGCGGCCTCGGCGGTGGCGTAGGAGCCGAGCCACAGCCGCTCCCGCGTCCCGGGCACCCGGATCTCCGACACCCACTTCCCCCACCGCCGCCGCCGCACGCCGTTGTACTGGCACCACCGCTGGTCCCCTCCGCCGCCCGCCGCCCGGCTCATCCCGACGCCACAAACTTGGTTCACGCCCCGGCGAGGGATCGATCGAGCTCTTGGTCGGCTTTGACTTGGGTCGATGGAGCTCTCGTGGGATCACGCGCTCGTCTGCTCCGAGCCGTTGAACTGGTTGAATTGGCGCAAATACTTGCAGCGTGTACGTGTATTTATAGGTGCGCATGCATGGGAGGTCAGCGCAGCTGGGGCGTTGTCCTTCTTCTCGGTATCAATAAAAAAAATATTGAGAAGGCATGTGAGGGACTTGTTTGTTTGGTCAGATACCCATATGCTTATATTTGTGCATGTGGTATATTATATGGTTGGTGCGATAACACGTGATCTTGCAATCTTGTCTTGTGGGTCATGGTCAAAGATTTCAAAGGTCAAAGACGGGGTGAGCCGTGAGTGCGCAGTCCTTCTCGTCGTGTTTTTAACGTTCGTGGTTGAAATGTTCTTGCTGGATGGATTGCCTGGGGAGAGTAGAGAGAGAGAGAGAGAGAGAGAGCAGTCCTATAACCTATGCGGTCGGTCACTGTGCATGGGACCTGCAAATCTGCGATGCATGTTTGTTTTTGCGGATTTCCTGTACATCCGCCGAACTAATTCTTTTTTAAAATTAGTCGAATTTTCCACTGTGGATTAACTTATATGACCTGTTCTTTTTTGCTAAAACTTATGGCTGCATTAACTCATGATGTATCCTTCACTTGAACTCCGTCAATACATGATGACTTAGTGATCATCTCCTCTTGGATATTGGACATGCATCAACTCATGATGCATCCTCTTCTTGATGGCCTTCAACTCATGAAGTCATTTTCCATCCTGCACCTTAACTCGATGATCTTCAACACATGAAGTCATCCTCATTTGTGGAACCCAACCTATTTATCTAACTAATGAAAAATGTTAGTCCACAAATCAATTGCTATTAATTACCAAACTTCATTATTAACTTATAATGGAGGGACTAAATTCTATATTTTTTTCCTTTTTGTAATTTATGACACTTTTGACAAATAATGAGATCGAAAATTGATTTATGACTATACAACGTGTGCACAACAATTGTATACTCTAGGATAAGCTTCTTAAGCAATTAACTTATTTGAGTGTGAGTGTTTATCTTATCTTTGAGATTAATTGCTATCAAAGCTTACACATTCTGTTGTTATTAATCATCTAACCATTAACACAAAATAAAGGAACTAGATGACAACCCGATTATGAGTATATATGAACTACACAAGCTATATATACTCAATGAATATGTTTCAAAATAAAGATCCTTAATATGTGGAAGAAGGAATATGAATCAATACTAATAAAATCACAAAACATAGAGTGAACTCCCCCTAAATGTGTGCATACAAGAATATATAATAATGACATATGCACATATTAAATTTTGACTATTTATGGAGTTCAATATATAGTTTGGATCTAAGAAATGCACTAAGTTATAACAATGTGATGTCGAATGCATACCTCTGTGATTTTCACTTTTTCATCCAAATGAGAGTAAGTAATATTATAATTAATAAATATATTAGTCTCACAATTGCATTCATCATTTATCACATTCAAATGAGACTAAGCAATATCATAGTTAATAAATAAATTATTCTCACAAATGTAGTTGTTATTATCACCAAAACTAATTTAATAGAGTTTGAACTTACACTATGCAATCAATGGCTCCATAGACCGACGAGGCTATGGATCATGCCAACATCCACATCTACATCAACCATTCATCACATGCATAGAGAACATGAAGTAAAGACTGAAGGCGACAACCAATGTGCAGTTTAATCAGAAGTGTTTATGGGTTTGCCCCGTAGATGCAATTAACTAGGAGCCTTTCGAGGCCCCAGGAACAAGGAGACCATGTTGCTCAGTCAAATTCACCTCGCCAGTAGGCTATGGAGCGCACACAATAATAAGGGAATTATATTATGTAATTATATGAGAATTAATAAAATGCATGCTTTCTTAATACTTTCTTTCTTATGTTTAATTATTTTGTATACTTTGTACACTGGCACGCACAAACCTTATTCTTACGTTGAAAGTATCTAGGCCCCTACAAATGGTTTTGGTAATTTATGACAATAACATGTTATGGGACTAATATGTGCATTAAGATGTTTTAAAGGTTTAAGTCTCGGTTTATGGATGATATCATGGAAATAGCATGCAAGGACGACCAAGGATCAACATGACCCATGACAAAGGTATATTATGTTGTCTAAAGACCCTTTTATAGGTTTTACTAGTCTCGGTGATTGGTGAAAAGATTGGATTTATACGTTAGATGCCGCACTATAAAGAAGGATCATGGCTAATAGCTTAAGGATTTATTTTGTGTTATCTTGATCAACTAAGATATGCATGCATCTTGAACTGCATTTGAAAAACTATTGCTAGTAAAATCGGTATGATCACGAGTATACTTTCGGTACTACCGGTGTGCGGTGTGACTGTACGGTAAAACGGATTTCTAGTTGGTGGTATGTTATTTCCAGAGAGGTTGTTTTTTAGAATTTTCTCTCCCCTAGAAATTGGTAACATCAATTTAGCCGCGCAGTACTACCGCTGTGCGGTAGTACCGGACCATGTGAGTATGGTAGTACCGCACCAAACTGTAAGCATTAAAAGAGCTACATATAATCATTAAACCCTAGGTGAAGTATTACCGGCCGATCAATGGCGATAGTACCGTGCTTGCTGAATTTTTGAGAGAATTTCTCTAAACGGTTGAATTTGTGGTTGGGGGCTATAAATACCCCCTCACCAACACCAATCCAACACACCTTGACCCCATTGAATACATTAAAGCCATTGGTGCACTCTCTACTACTTATTTGCTCATATTTCATAGTTTGAGATAGTTGAGAGCATTCAAGTACATTTGCATCATTAGTTGATCTCTTTGGCGCTTGATAACCTTCAAGCAAGAGCTGTGGTTTATTACTCTTGGCATTTGCTGCCACCTAAATAGCTTGGAGGAAGATTGTGTGGTGATCTCTTCAAGAAGGTTGTGAAGAGGCTCGACACCGTTGTGAGTGGTTTTGTGCTCACCATCTACGAAGTGGAAGAAAAGCAACTCTAGTGGATTTGAGGTTCATAAGGCTTAATTTGTAGAGCTAGTCCAATCCATTTGGGTTTACCTCGATGTGGACTAGTAAAGACCGGTAAGTCTTTGATACCAGGGAAAAACTTCATGTGTCTCCATTGTGGTTATCTCTTTGTCTTTACTTTTTGTATTTATATTTCTAGCTTTTGAAATTTAATTAATTTGTGTAGCTAGCGGTGTATTTAGTATAGACATTGCTTGTGATGCATTAGTGAGACTTGATTATTTAGCTCTTGATTTGTGCTAGAAACTTTGATTTGCTCATACTTGTCAAATTTGTTAATTAGAGAGAGAAGAAGTTTAAAACCTGCTATTCACCCCCCTCTAGTCGGTTATCCTTGATTCTACACACACATAGAAATCCTAGAGTGATTTTTCACGTCAAACAAGCACATCTCAGTTATGTTGTTGGGCCGCACCCAATGTCCTAATTCTGAATAGGTATGTAGCCCATGTGGGCTTTGTGTTAGACCCGACGTAACTAAAGATGCAGTGCTTGAATAAAAATTGCAAAAACCATATAGGCTTGGCTTCTCCTAGAAACTTCAAAGAAGCTTCTATGAAGAAACTTTACCTGCTTGTTAATGCAAGGAAGATTTAGGGGGAACTAAGATAGGAACTCGAGTTCGTATACACCCAATTTATTGTTTTTGCACTTGTACACAGTGGCAGACCTAGGACTAAAATATAGGTATGGTGGACTCGCAAGCATGAAGCAAATGCTATTACCCAAAATCAAAACAATCCATACTCAAACTATGATGCAATCTCGCTAATAAGAGTATATGACACTAAATGGAAATAACAACTATATTCGCATGCAAACATGTGAAGATGATGGTAGGACATTGAAACATACCTCACTAATAAAGCTTAGTCTATAGTTTGCCACCAAGTTATCAAACATAATAGTATGAACAAAAGATGAGCCATAGAAGAATCAACCTATCAAGTGTCAAAGATAAATGAATCAATAGTCACGATTTGATAATAGAACATAAAAGATGCAATAAAAAGAGAAGACAAAAGATATACCACTAAATAACTAAGCACATCTAGGAGAACAATGCATTTTTGTTCTCTGAGATTTCATGCCTTGAAACCGTTTCTTGATATTTTTTTGCATGATCAAGTCTGTTGAATATATCTCCCTCGATATAGCACACCATCAAGTCATTAAGCCAATCATCAGATATCTTATTGCCCTTGTACTAATCAATCATCTCTAAAAAAATTGCCCTTGTTTAAGAAAGAAGATTCATCATGTCCACAAAATGCATGACCTTGCCTTAGGAGAAAACATGCACAATCTAAAGATGCAGTCACACGGATGTCATATTTGATTTCTTCTTCCTTGCTATAAGACAGAGCCTTATGTAACACACTCGACTTTTAATTCTTAAATTCGTCACATGCTCTCCTAGCATTATTTTGAACACTAATAACCCCACCAACATGATTAGCATATAATTTGTATTGATTCTTTCAATTGTTATATCCTACTTTGGTGAAGACGTCATGACAAATTGTTCATATAAAGGCTGGTGCTTAAAAAGAAAGCAATACAAGCGATAGGCCGCATCTTGCTCTATACTATATTCCAACTAATCATACTTATTAAACCATAATTCACAAAAGGCCATAAGATCCTTTCCATATGTTTTGTGAGGATAATTATGGCTAATAGATTGAGTAGGGCCCTTCAACAAATAAGTCCTCCGCACTTGATCTCTAATGTCAGGATGAAAATCATGAAGTGGTATACGAAGTCCCAAATTAGCAATGATGTGATCCGGGTTGAATTCCTTAATACCTTCATCCATTTATTGCAATTATGGTTGTGCAGCTGCAGCCTCTTGTTCTTATGGTTGTGATTGTGCCACCTCTTCCTCTTGTTGGACTTGGAGTTGAACTTGGTCCAATTGGACCTCAACTTGAGGTTGTGCATGTGCGGCTGCTGTTCCGCTTTTCATGGTGCTTTTGCTTAAAATTTTGATAAGATAGATCTTCAAATCCATTTCTACCAAATCAAATAAGCAAGTAATGACAATATCACAATACATTTCAATTCTACATTTGATTTTCACAACTCACAAGTAAAGAGTAAAGACCAAATATTGGACACTTACTATTGGATTTGGAGCTTTTCCTCACTGTATTCATTTTGAATTTGGAGGTATCCCGCTGCTCTGTTGATCTGCTCCCTACTCAACTACTCCTACTGGCACACCTAAACTAACTTACCAACAAAAATGCATCACCATGAGCTAAGAGGCATATCAACAAACACCTAGCGTGCATGCACCAATGGAACTAGAGCGTTCCGTGGAGGCGCGGACCTTGTAGCTGGTGGTCGCCGCTGCGCCACTGGGCGCCAGCTGCCACTGCCCCCTAGTGGGTCTAGGGTTAGGATGAGGCACTCGGGCCGCTGGCTCCACTCGGTTGCTCTGCTTTGCTAGCTCACTCGCTCAGGCAACTGCCGCTCTACTTCGCTCTTCTCTTCTACTCATCTACTGGCGTCTGGGTTGGACAACAATCCACATCGCCTCTTGGGTCGCTGGGCTCCTGGGGAAGATGGCAGCCCATGTGCCACAGTGCCACATCGTTCTCTTGCTCACTGAGTTACTGGTGGCCTGGTGCCTGCTCTGGAGGAGGAGCTGGGGGGGTCTAGCTGGCAAGGGAGCTAGGGCGGCTACCCGACCTCGCCTCAAGGGAGGGTCCACCCTTACTTGTACACTTCAAAAAGACAAAAAAAAAGATTGCCCTCATCTTTTGCAATATAATAAGTCCATTTCTTTTTTTAATATATATATTATGACTTTTTGAAAAAAAAACTGCACATGGACATGTTGTGACATGTTGCACGTCTATGATTTTTTTTGAAGTGCACAACAGCATAAGTGTGCAATTATGGGTTGTTTTTTTGCCGTGATTTATGGCTTTTAGCTAACATTTTTGAATTCTAGACTATTCACGGGAGACAGTACGCAGAGAGAAATAGTCATATATGATTTTGGGCGATATAGCTAAACTCGGTATAGTTTGTACTATAATATATTTGTAAATCCCACCTAAAAATATATCATTTAAAAGCTAGTTACTATGGTAAATAAAAGCCAAAACCTAGGTAAAGTGCTCCCGAACCCACCCCATAAATAGGTGATCTTGTTTGATCCTCGAAAACTTTATTTTCAGCATTGAAGCTAACGGTAGGCTAAGGCCCTATTTTAAAACGAGATTTTTTTCTGATTTCTGCTGGTATTGAGAATTGTTTATTCATACGAAATTTCTGCATTTCAAATGTACGCTAGCCTCTTTAGATGGGTTGCATCTTCTCTGACGTTTGTAGGAGAATCCAAGGCACCATTAGAGAAGATAGCTTCCGGACGAAACCAAGCTTAAGTTCCTGCTGTCGTTAAACTGCTAAAGCCCCAGAAACAAGACCTTAATAGATACTTACTTCAGATAACATACTTCACGAACCGATGGCATTTTACATATAAAGCAAAGGAAGATCGATCGAGGAACATCACATGGTTTGTGCATATCATTCCATAAGTTAACTTAATTCCCTTGTCATGTAGTTTTGTTTTGTTTTTATATATAATTTATGATTTGTCACTCTATAGAGGGTGCAATTCATTATGGGCCTGTTTGGCAGAGCTCCACCAACTCCAGATCCACCAAAAACAGCTCCACTCCACGAATTTTTTCCCAAACGCTCCAGCTCCACGAAATCTGGGTCCACCAAAATACTGAATCTAGCTCCAGATTCATGAAATCCATGGAGCACCTCAAGGGGTGCTCCACGAAACCTTGTTTCGTACCTACTCGTGGAGTTGGGTGGTAATTACCCACCTTTTGCCACTGGTTACACACCCCATCCTATACCACCATAAAACCCATGTGCAAAGCAGGCCATTCCCACCAAAAACTCAGTTTCGTGGATCTGGAGCTGCTGTGCAAGCCAAACAGTTTTGTCTAGCTCCACGGTGGGATCCCAGATTCACGGTGGAGCTGTTTTTGGTGGATCTGCTGCTCCAGATTCATTTTTTCAGTGGTGGAGCTCTGCCAAACAGGCCCTATATACCACTCATTGGAGTTTACAAAATATTCAAGATTGGATGCCTAATTTTCAAGTCTATATTTAGAAATTGGATTTGATCTTTCTGCTCACTTGATTCTGCAGCCACCACCGCCTCCTTCCCCACCTCACCAGCCATCTCAATAGCAAGGAAGCCAAACCCCAATAATTTGTCTGTTGGTGGAAGAAAGCCAAAGTAAGCAATTGATCATGAGCACCAAAAACACTTCTTATCACAATGCAGAATATTTTCATCTCATAGTAAGTTTCCCGCATACAACGTTTGCGCATTGTATTCGACTAAAAACCAGCTATTTCATCCAGTGCAGGGCTTCTGCTCCACACTGGCACTAACCCAATCTCAAATCTCCAATCTAGGATCCTGCTGGACATGATAGCTATGAAAATATGAAGTAAAATGAAGCACTCGTGCTCCAAGTGGCTACAGCTTTCCGATGTTGGCTTTTGATTGAAATTACACTATAACAGCTATTAGCTTTTTCTAAGTCATTCAATTAATAAAATAAAAAATATGAAAAAAATACAAACCCATTATATCTCCACAGACAATATAAAGGAATAAAGAAAAAACAAAAGCAAAAGTGCCAAAAAAACTGAAACAAAAGAAACTAGTAAGTTTCAAATAGCTTTTAATTTTTAGAAATCGAAAGCCAGAAATCAAAGCCACTTAAAGCGGCCTCTAAAGCATCGTCCATGACATTCCCGCGTCCACGATTGATGTTTATCTACTGTCGTTACCGCCACTTTTGTCATTTGTTAGAGTTACTGTAGTAGTGTATGTAGCTACGTGTATCATTAGGAGTGAAAACGGATCGGATAGTTTTCGACCGATCTGGACAAAAACGAATACGGATTATGTCGGATCAGATTTTCTTCGGATAATTCTCGGATCGGAAACGAATACGGAATTTTTTGTCGGAAATGAATACGAATACAATAAGTCTGGTATCCGTCGAATACGAATATGAATATGGATTATCCGGATAATACGAAATTGGATATATGGGATTTCAGCCCAACATTACTTAGCCCATGACAGCCGATGACCCACAGCCTGTCTCATCTCCCCAGCCAACTCAATAACCGACAGGCGATGGCCCATCAGCCCGGGCACTAGGTGGTCCAGCCATCCAGGCAATCACAAATTCGTCACATTACCATTTATCGCCCGGAGACCGCACTCCGCAAGTCCGCAGCAGCCATTAGGATTTAGGGTTCCTCATTCCCGATCGACACGGTGACACCGAGTGTTGACTGTGCGAGCACGACTGCCATGCCAATGGAGCATCCGCCTCCGCCCGCCTACCGAATCTCGCCAGCCTCCACCGGAGGCCATCTCGCCTGCCTCTGTCAACTGCCCTGCGCCTTCGTTGACTCCCCCTCACTGCCTCACGCCCCTGTGCCTCCGCTGGCTGCCCTGCACCTTCGCCGGCTCCCCCTCATGGCCCCGTGCCTCCGCCAGCGGCCATCTCACCTGCCTCTACCGGCTCCCCCTCACCACCTCACGGCCCATGCCAACTGCCCTACGCCTCCGTCGGTTCATTGATTGAAGCCACCTTCAATTCGTTGTAAATTAAGTGTTGGTCTTGTTGAGATTTGAGAATATAGTGGTTACTGATGATCAGCATCAACAATTCATAGATGATCAGTTTAATCAGTTTGAGAATATAGACATATAGTTGTTCATCTTTTTCTTTCTGTTGACTATTGAGAAGATTTGAGCTACATTCAATAGGATAATTTAGCAGAATAGATTATTTTGACAATTCACAGATGATCAATTTAATCAGTTTGAGAATATAGACATATAGTGGTTCATCTTTTTCTTTCTGTTGATTGTTGAGAAGATTTGAGCTACATTCAACTAAGAAAATTGAGTTTTAGAGACTGAATGAGTTCATTTTGTGGCATGAAACTCATATGCAACTGCTTGAATGAGTTCATATGCAACTACCTGTTGTGTAATTTTAGAGACTAAATGAGTTCATATGCAACTACCTGTTGTTTCTTAGTTCTATTTTAATCATAGACTTGAATGATCAAGCCATTTGGAAATTACGTTGTATTCAAATTTCATACTGTCTTTGTAGCTTATAGAATATGCATGCCTCATTGATATCTTATATATTCCCTCAACTATGTTGTGCTAGATATATTGAGTATCTTTATAGAGGAAAATAAGAAATTGTATGACTACTTCAAAACACTATCATGTCGCTTTAGCACAACCATGGATATGTGGACATCAAACTAAAATAAAGGTTACATGTGCATCATTGTTCATTGGATAGATGACAATTGGTGCATACAGGAAAGAACTATTAAGTTCATGCATGTAGAAGGACATCATTTGGGAAAGAACTTGTGCACACGGTTTTATGATATCAAAGTGGACTAGAATCTTGATAGGAGATTGCTTGCCCTTTGGACAATGCATCAGCCAACGATGTATGTGCTAAGGGGCTAGTACAAAAACTTAAAAAAGGCTCCCTTGATCTGTGATGGTATCTTTTTTTCAGGTGAGATGTTTGAATCATATTTTAAATCTTGTTGCACAAGATAGTTTGAAACAAATTGCACCAGCTATTGCAAATATCAGAAATACAATTGCAATTGTGAATATATCTCCATTGCAGTGGGAAGAATTTATAAAGTGTGCATCAAAATGTGACTTGGATGTGAAGGGCATTGAGCGTCGTTTTGCATACTTGATAATAACGGTTTGCTAGTCTTTACATCATACTATATAATTGTTTGGTTTTATTTCATACCACTTTGAGTATTTATTGAAATGAAACTTGTAGGAACAAGAAGTTTTAGGAGATGTCGAGATGGAGGAGGACTTTGTGGATGAAATGGAGGAATGAAATGTTCTTATGCTTGTTCAAATTGCTATCATGTATACTCCATGAATTGCACGTTGTTGCTACTTATGCTATGTACTAATCGACTATCAAGTATATTTTCATTGTGGATGAAAAGATTATGCTTGTTTAGATTTCATGAATATTTTGAGAATATAAACTATTTATATATTTTCATTAATTTTGGACGTATAGTTTAAGGGGTTTTCATGTTATGATAAATATTCATGACCGTATTCGTTTCGGTTCGTATTCATTCCGTATCTGTATTCGATATTATTTGTATTTGTATTCGTATTAGAGGTATTTGTATTTGTATCCGTATCCGAGAGAAAATATGAAAACAAATATGGTAGAGGCATTATCCGTCCGTATTCGATCCGTTTGCATCTCTATGTATCATATTCACTAATGCCATAGTTCTATTCAATAATTACTTAGAACATTGTATATATACCTGAAATAAATGGAGCACTAGCTGAAGAACATTGACCCCCAAAAGATTCGAAGGTAAGTCGCGCTTCTTCATCTGTTGAAAGTGTTCGTCTAGAACTACTGATTGGTTTATACAGTGCATTTGTATTGATCTATGCTGAAAGTTTTTGGTTAAAAATGAATAGTATCGACTGAAAAACGTATTTTTTAGAAGGAGGAGATGAGTGATGTAAAAAGTGAGATAGGGATGTATATATGAGATAGAAGCGAGAAGAATAGGGTACATGATGCGCTCGTAACCCCTGAGTTATCCTTAGAACGAGACGGAAGTAAGAGGAGTAGAGAAATCCCTTCGAGAAGTCAAGTATTTATATGAACTCTGATTTCTCTAAGCAAAAGTTGCAAGTAGAAGCCAATACTGACAGGGTATAGTTCATTGTCTTTCCTTTTTTGTCTCTTTTGGAACTGATTGGAAGGCCTGCTGTTGGTTCGACGAAGAATCGATGGCTTGGATTGATCACCATTCATCAAGGGCTGATCAATTGAAAAATCAACTGTTGTACTGAATTGCTTGTTTCAAATGTACCGGCGGTTGATTGCAAGCCCTGCTGGTCTGGATCGATCACCATGCATCAGTGGCTGATCAGTTGAAAAACCAGCTGCTGTGCCGAATCTCTTGTTACAATCGCCATCGGCGTTCGGTTCTCATGATCGGATGGTCCACAGAGAACAGTGTTCCCTTGTTTCCGTGGGGAAAATTAGGTCACCAACATAGCAAAGATGTACACTTAAATTGAACGTCGTTGAGACTAGAAACCAGAGGGCTTTGGGGCCCAACCGTCAGCCAGTGGTGGATCCAAGTCTAGGACTGTATGGGCTTTAACTCTGGATCTGAGATCAAAAGCCTATTATAAAATTTTAAAAAATATCTTATATGTAGTAAATGCCACTTATAATACACTGTCCAGTCCGAGTCGTTGTTCCAACTTGACTTCGCCCCTGTCGCCGGCTATGTTTTTCCATCCTGATCTATCTTTGTGGCGTTGCCGACCAATTTCGCCTCATTTTCAATTTGAGGCGTATTTGGATTTCTACGATTTTCACATGAATTTCCACGATAATCGTTGTAGAACACGGGAGGTGTTGCACGATTGCACTTGAGCAGGATACGCGGAAACCAATGGGGCCGTCCATCCGCCCATTCCCTACCCACCGAACCGAACGGGGGCGTTCGGTGTCCACGCTTACCATCCACGCGCCGCCCACACCTTCCCTTCCTTAGAGCATGTACAATGCAAGATGCTTATATATGAGTGCTTAAAGATAGAGAATATATCCACATCATCAAGCACCGGTGCTTATTTAAGCATCGATGCTTCAAAATAAGCACCTTATCTATTCTATGTGGTAAGAAAAATCAGTTTTTTATTACTAAGTATCTCTCTAAGCACCTGCATTGGACATGCTCTTATTCTCCGAGACGCGGAAACCTTCTGGAACCGCCCCCAATTCCCCAAAACGCCCCTCGCCCGACGCGCCTCCCGTGCGCACAACCCATGGGCAGACTAGTACTTTCGTGCCCCGCCCCACCCCCCCGGGAATCGGCGGAAGCCAGAAAGGCAAAACTAGAAAGTTTCACTTCGCCTCCGACGAGTCTCGTAGGTCCAGATCTCTCTGCGTGCGGCGGCGGCGGCTATGGCGTCGTTCTCGGAGGCGCCGCCCGGCAACCCCAAGGCCGGCGAGAAGATCTTCAAGACCAAGTGTGCGCAGTGCCACACCGTCGACAAGGGCGCCGGCCACAAGCAAGGTGAGCGCCCGGCCTCCACGGCTTCCCTAAGATTGAGCGTACCTAGCTGCCCCCGTGGTGCCGGTGGGGGCTGGGGATCTTGATGGTTCCTTCGATCTGCCTTCGCTGTGTGGGTGCGGGCAGTAGACCGGTGGTTCAGATTGGAACTTGTGCCGATAGATCCGCCTGCGCCGTGTGGAATGGTGCTTAGATCTGAGCGATTGGTGGCGGGGTAGTCGATTGGGCCGTGGATTTGCTGTTTTGCTGATGCTCGCGCTGTTTTAGCATTAGATCATTAGATGTAATGGTTCGAGAGGTCTGCTGCTTGGCTGTTACTGTTCTGTTTGACTATCTAGATTGTGCATAAGTTTATCTAGTTGTTGATCAACTCATGGTCTAATAGAGTGGGCCACTAGGGCATGCTTCTGCGATTGCTGTTGCTTCGAAATGGGTAGTGATTCTGTGGCGAGTCCTACGTGATTGCTGCTGCTTAGCTATAGGCGTTAGCTCTCTCTCTCTACTTGAGATTTATCTGCTGTTCAGATTTAATTATTAGTTGATGTTGCCCGTTGTTCTGTGATATGCCAGTTTCCACCTTTGATTATTTGATGTGGACCGTTAGTCATCTGCTTATTTTGGGATTGATTTGTAGGACATTTCCACACTTGCTGGTAATAAACTAATATGCGACAAGCGCTACTCACCGATAGAAGTTGGGCAGTTAGGTTATTTGTTTGGTTATCAGTACCATTTTTTTCCGAGATTGTTATGTAGCATAGTGTCTCCATTGCCAGTGAAGATTAGCTGGTCAGTTCAACTCATGGTCCGCTTAGGATGCAACCTCGATGATGTCCTTTTGCTATCTATCTGACTATGGATAAATGAGCATATGGAAGATTGGTGTAGGTCAGTGGTTGATGATAAGAATCATGGTTGTACTTTGCAGGTCCAAACTTGAATGGTCTGTTTGGGAGGCAGTCGGGTACAACCCCTGGTTACTCCTACTCTGCAGCAAACAAGAACATGGCTGTGATCTGGGAGGAGAACACACTGTATGACTACCTGCTCAATCCTAAGAAGGTATGGTTAAATGATATGTGAGTTACCTGAGAGAGTTTTATTTGCTGTGATAGTCTGTTATTGTTTTTGCTGAGATGTATTGTGCCTGTTGAGTTAGAACTGTCCAATCTGAGATTTCATTTGCTGAGATGTATTGTGCCTGTTGTGGACGACCCTATGAGGTATCCTCATACTATTGACTGTACTTCTCTTACAAAACTGTATCGAAGCCTAGAAATATGTCTTAGTGAAACTAACCAAACTCCTGTGAAACTAACCCAATTCCTGCACTATACACTGATGTTATGGCGTTTTTCACTCGTGAGAAAATTGTCTTGGATCATTGGATATGAGAAGATTGCTGCTGTTTGCCAACTGGATGAGCTAAGTGTAGCTATAAACAGTATCATGTTGGAATGTGTTGTGAGTTGCATCAGTTTTGTCTGCACAGTAGAAAACCTCATTTGAACTAATGTTACTGTGTTCTTGAATAAATCAATCGAAAATAACTCAGGATTAGAACAACCTGATTCTTGGAAATCTGTTTGGATGAATCTTCTATCAAGCTTATGCAACTTTTAACTAGAGGCCATGTAAGATCAGGATTCCTGTGTATTGTTATTTGTTAGCATGGTTGCATTTGGAGTTCTTGTAGAATTATAGCTGGTTCTTGTTGTTATGTCCAGACATTCTAAAATAGTTTCTTCAATCTCTACTCAATTGTCTAGAACAAATGTGAAGTTAGTCCTGCCATGGTACTTGCCCGATTCCCTTAAGCACATCTAGATTTCTTTTTTAGAAAAAAGAAAATCTACAATTGTTTGTACTTTGTATTAGTCAAGCTATCTTTGTAGACAACAATTTCAAGTATTGTTTACTTGAGTTGTAGGAGTATGCTTTTTACTAAAACTATAGAATCAATGATACTTTAATGATTTTCCTTTGATGTAATTAGCATAAAACGTGGCTTCACTATTTGCCGCTTTTTTTACCTTTGGATTCTAATCCCCCCACTCTTGTGCAGTATCTGGATAACACAACACAGACTGACTTTTTTGTTTTCATGTGCAGTACATTCCTGGAACCAAGATGGTCTTCCCTGGGCTGAAGCACAGACTGACTTTTTTGTTTTCGTGTGCAGTACATTCCTGGAACCAAGATGGTCTTCCCTGGGCTGAAGAAGCCGCAGGACCGTGCTGATCTCATTGCGTACCTGAAGGAAGCCACCTCATCTTAAAGAGGACATGCTGCCGTAGTCTTATCATGAGGAGACAATTCGTTTTACAGTTTAATAAAAGAGATGTAGACATTTAAGTCACTCTGGTTTAATAGGGTGCAATCCACGAGACAATTATCTTCTTAAATATTTCCTTATGGTATGGATTCCATATCTCTAGGTTTAGCAGGAAAAAACAGTCTTTGACAGCTTTTGATGCAACAGCTGGAAAATCCCAGCGCGCATATTTTGGCCACCAGGTGGTGAGAGCTGGAATGCACCCATTTTGATAAACTTGAGATCCTTGAAAGTTGTGATGTTGAAATTTCTGTCCTATGTTAGTGTATATTATGATCTACCTGCGATGTGCCCATATGTTCTATTCTTTCTTATATGTGTGTGGTGTTGTTTGGCCGTATATCTGTGTGCTCCGGCGTCATGCGTCGTGGATGAGCAACCAAGTAAATCTTGCGGTGATGTTGGTGCAACTATTAAGTACATGCTAGGTGGTTTCCTTGACCTTGAGATCCCTAAAATGCCAGGATGGGATGAGTTTGTGTTTGGCTGCATGAAAGGGAAACGGTGGTTGATGTTTCTTGCTTAAGCAGTAAGCACTAAGCATGGTTTCACCTGTGTACCACGGTAGTAGTGCACAAGCTGTGATGGTAGCGGTCACATGTTTGAACTTAGGATTGTGACCCGGACCTGCTACTTGGGTACGTTGTGACCCGGGTGCGAACCGGTGACATTTCCTCTGCTTGGTGTTCTGCTTCGTTTTTGCGAGGCCGGATGGTCTGGTGGCGTCTCCAGAAACTACCGGTCTCTGGTTGTGATGGCGCTCCGATGGTGCCTGAGATGGTTATCGCTTGTCCACAACATCCTCAATACGCAGACGCACTGAACGAAAGTTACTGTTAGATCATTATTCTGCTATGGTACTGTGCATTGGATTTATAAAGCTTTCCTGAACAGATGAAAACATCCGTGATCGTGCCGGAGTGGTTATCGGGCATGACTAAGAATCATATGGGCTCTGCCCGCGAAGGTTGGAATCCTGCCGACTGTGCTTTTTTCCCCCTGTTTCCTATTTCTGTTTCCAGCGCGCATGCAGATTGACAACTGAGCATCAATGCCTAATCGAATCCCTATTGCAAAAGTTATTGAAATCCAAATGTAAGCTTGGAATTTTTTTAAAAACCAAGGACACGAGCTTTGAGAAGGATCCTGTTAGAAACACCACGAAAGCACTGTAAACACCAGGATAGAGGCAAATACCAACTAACACCACACGAAGCACCGACAATTTCAACTAGAGAATATAACACCGGCCCCGAAGAGATACACCGTAGATAGGAAAAAGATCCCCCTTAGAAACACCAAGAAAGCACTGTAAACACCAGTCTGGAGGCAAATACTAACTAGTACAATACAAAACACCGGCAATTTCAACTAGAAGAAAATATAAAACTAGCCCCGAAGAAATACACCGTAGACAGGGAAGGATCCCTATTAGAAACACCAAGAAAGCACCGTAAACACCAGGCTAGAGGCAAACACCAACTAGCACCATACGAAACACCAACTCTCTCTCTCTCACCCCGCACCACCACCCACAAAAGATCGCTGTGATGCCCTGCTCAAGTCGTCACGTCCGTCGACGCTAAGCCACTCACCCTCGTGCAGTTGCGCCTAGGCCCTACCAGCCACACGCTCACCCTTTGCACGGTTGTGCCTAGGTCCGACCAACCACACACTCACCCTTGTGTGGCCGCGACTAGGCCTAGGCAGCCAAGAGTATGCCTGTGATGCTGACGCATTGTTGACCCCGCACGGCCTTGACCATGTCTAGCTAGCCATGTGCACATCCATGTGAAGTCGTGACAGGCTTGGCCAGCCATGCACAAGATGGAGGGCGTCCGTACCACCGTGCAGCCAACAACCAACGCACCTCCCACCTAGACACTAACCCAATGCGGCCATGACCAAGCCGGGCCAGCCACGCGCACACCACGCGTGACTGTGACCAGGCTCAACCAGCCACATCGAGGAGGATGTTCGTGCCACCGTTGCAACCGATGCACTGCTCACCCTTGCTTGGGAAATGACCTTTAGCCTCTGTGTGCATCAACATGAAAACATTGTGCTTGTTTTTTTGGCAATAGACCTTAGCATTGTTTTAAATATCGCGCTATAGCCCGCTATAACGATCAAGGTACTCTGAGTGCTACATATCGGTTGTGTGTTGCGATTTTGATGTAATATTCTCAATATATCGGACCGATACACACACTATCCGTTACAAGCTATATCAGCACTACTGCCTAATAATGTTCAAACCACCCTCTAATATAGGGATGCGCTTCTTGATTTACTAAGTTTCACTAATACTGGATTTCCCCTTGAATGGCCTTCCATATCCCTACATAATTTAATTAACCCTTCATATTCCCACAATTCCCAGTTTTGCTAGTTAATAACCTTCCATCTCTTCTCTATCCATTGAAAATTTCTCTCTCGTCAGAAGAGGAGGGGAGGGCCCACGCACACCTAAGGGTTCAAATAAGGTAAGCCTAATCCTTGATATGTGTCCTTGTCGTTGTATGATTTACTAAACAAGGCAAGCATATATTATCAAATGATAACAATAAGCCAAACAGCAAGCACAAATTCTCCATGTGGATAGAAAAGAAGGAATAAAGAGGACATTGATTTTTCATTTTTTTCATTGTAGGATGAAGATTAATCAACAAAACATTACATGGCTTTTGACGATTTTTATGTTATCTTAAATATAGACCCATTGGATTTGATATTTTAGATGTTTTATGCAAATTAAGGTTGAGACTTATAGTTTAAGTTTAAGTATTTTTGTATTTTAAGTGTTTTGTAATTTAGCTTGTAGCGCCTGCTATATCTTTGATATACGCTATCTGCTATAAAAAAAATAGTTCAGTTGCACTTCTATTGCCAGCTATTTAAAACCTTGGACCTTAGACCTAGTGGTTTTGGAGTCACTCTTCGGTAGCAAAGACCAATGCGGGTTTGTAACACCTGAACTTGTTCAAACATAAAAATTGCCAAGACTTCTAATGTGGGTGATTTGTTAGTAGACTGTGTGCACTTAGATCAACGCTCGCCCAAAGTACACATAATCTACAAGCATTTAGGGTGTGCTTGGTTGCCCCGATGGCCTCATGCTAGACCCATGGGATGCAAAATCTACTGTGAAACGCTTGTTTGGTTGTCAACTTGCAAAAAAAAAAAGCTAGGCTCGTAGGATGCAAGATTCCCTCTAGAACCAAGCTAGCTGGAAACACAAAAAAATGAGTTTCCCTTCGCAGCCAGGCTCAGCTAATTCTGTGATTAGACAATGATTAGTGCACATTAAGTGATACTAGTGTATATTAAAATGGATCAAGGCATAATAAGACAAGTAACAATTAATAGAGTATTTTAAGCTAAATTAAAGTTTTGCTAACAATTTTTCCAACCTTTATACCTTGTATGTAACATCTAACTCCCTCCGTCCAAATTTATAGGGTATATTTTTTGAATGATCTTATTTATAAATATAAAGTATATTTCATATTCTAATGTAAAATTAATGGCATGTTCCCTCTGTATCCCTAATAAATATCTAGCTTTACTTTATATTTCTCTACTTGCATTGAATATAGAGTTTAGAGATAATAATTATAAGTAATCTAGTTATTTTTAATATCTCTTTGGTCTATATGCTAAGAGAAAATACGCCTTATAAACTTGAACGAAGGAAGTATATGCAACCAGCCAAAAAAACATCCATATATATAGATATAGGGTGTGTTCTTTTAGGCCCTGTTCTTTTCAGTTTCTAAAAGCTGCTTTTCAGCTTTTCTACAGTAACTAACTTTTAAATGGAGTATTTTTTAAGATAGGGTATACTAGTTAATTGTAGCACATACTTTACTGACTTCATTTATATCGGCAAAAACCGCACGCGAGTTTCTGTTACTCTGTAGTCTCTCGTACAAACAGCCCAAAAGCCACAATCGTAGCCAAAGGCCATAAGCCGCAGCCAAAAAGAACAGGCCCTTAGACTGATGGCTTATGGCTTAAATATTTAAATTATAATTGTTCGCGAGAACCAGTACGAAGAGGGAAATTGTCGTATGCGATTTTGACTGATACAGCTGAACTCAGTACACTTTTTACTATAATTTTTTTATTGATCCTGTCTTAAAAATACATTATTTAAAAGTTAGTTACTGTAAACAGTATAAATATAAACCAACTTTAAACAAAAAAATCCGACCATAGGCTAACAACAATTAGACACCAAACAACCCACATTCATATTCCAAGAGCCTGGCGTAGCCTTTATACTCCTTTGGTCTGGCTGCCTTTTTTAGGCAGGCTACGAAAAGTATCCAACAGTCTATGTCTTACTTGATCATTAGCCATTGAGAGGTCAAAGATATATATATTCTGTCAACAGAAAAAGAATAAGTATTCATTTGATCTTGATCCTTGTGGAGCGAAAAAGACGCTATACTGGATCTGCGAACGTCCAGCTAACGACACAAACCTTTATACTCCTTGTCATTTCTAATTAAAAATTATTCTGAAGCACAAGAAGCCTTTTCCTTTTTCCAGTCAAACATGCGGTACCCATTTATAACAGCACAGTACCTTCTAGCTAACGGAGGAGGCTTGCCCATCCATAGGTAACCTTATCCTGCGGCCCCGGAATTCAAACCGTTCACATATTTAAGTCCTGCAGCAACTTTTTTCAAAAATACACCCAACCGCTTGTATTTGCAAAATTGGATCCCTCTCTGAGCTCCAAACGCGTGGTAGACACCATGTAACACCTATCACATTGCTATAGCTCGGCAGGAGGAGGCCAAGCATGTGGCTAGGTGACGTGGCAAGGCGACTATGCCTTGTGGGAGGAGGCCTAGCCAAGCTAGCCTTGCGCGGCAGCAGGGCATCTAAGCTACAATTACGCAACAGGCAGTCCTGCTGGCGAATGAGCATGGGCACGGAGCCAGAGAATGCATACATTTGTCATATATGTTGCTTCTTTGCCCTGTGTTTAGCTCTCGCTATATGTACATATGTGTTTTTGTTAAAATTCCAGCTAAAGTTTGGACGATATGTAGTCATGCATGATCCATTTGTGCATATATGAGATGCGCATGATGATGATGATGTATGCTAATTAGAAGTGTGGTTAGCTAGTGTACATGTATTTTATTTGTCATGTGTAACTACCACTCTATGTTAATTTTATCTAATTGATCGATGCTACCTGGCTTGATTTTCACTAACTAGATATCATATCATGGTTGTTACTTGTTAGTTTATGAAGTTCTTTATGTACATGAGTTGAGATTATGACGTATGTAGATGGTTCACAGAAATATATTAATACACCAAACTCCATATAATAAGATGAGAGGTAATAATTTTCTGCCAATGGATTTGTCTTATAAAAATTTGTAATTTAAAATGATCGAACTGAAGAGCTAGCACTGAACGCAGTAGCGGATCAAGGGTTGCCTGTTGTTCGTTTTCTCTGGCGGTGAAGCTAGTCCTGAGGGAAGGCCAACCTTCTGAGAGAGTGTCATACATCGCGCAACTCGTATTGTGATGGTGGCCGAGTGGGAGCGGGTGCACTGTACAATTGACTGGGCCCAATCTCTAGCGCACTGAACATATGTTGCACCTAGTCGTCCGCGTAATTGCTAGCATCCTGTGGAGAGAAGTATATTTCATTAGGCCGACATACGGTAGAACTGAAATGAAATACATAATTGTAAGCACTGTTGTCGCGTGTTGCGCGGACGATGAACTTCCTGGGTATTTTGGTCCACGATAGTCGGCTGAAGAGAAGCCTGATGCCACGTAGTCCGAATCGTACTGGTGGACCGTGTAGCTGTTGTACATCCGATCATGCCACTTGTCATGCTCCTAGAGATGCAGGTGGTCCATGGGTTCGTACGTGCCATACTGCACCTCACTTCATGTAATTAACCACGAGATTCTCAAAGGCTGCCCTTGCACGTGGATGAGCTCCCATGAGATTGCTGGCCCCGTGCCCATGCGTGCTTGTCTCATCCTATGCCCACATGCGCACAAGGGAATCTCATCTGCCTATTGCGCAAGGCTAGCATGGCTGCCCTGCTATTGTGTAAGGCCAGCTCGACTGGGCCTCTTCCTGCACGGTGTCGTCGCCCTGCAGCGCACCTGGCCTCTTGCTGAGCTATGGCGGTGTAGCAGGTGACACATATCACTTGCCGTGCCTTCCGAGCTTGGGGAGGGGTCCAATTTTTGAAAAACAAGTGGCCAGGGTTCATTTTAAAAAAACAAGTTGCTACAAGTCTAGATATGTGAACAGTTCCCATAATTCTGAACTGTTTCACACATGTAGTACTAAATCCACCTTTTTAGCCTCCTCCTTGAGCTTGGCAGGTACATACCGAGCTCTCCTAGCTCAGCAGGAGGTTAGCCAGTGCGACAATGTCTAAATGTAACACCCCAGCTTATGAAAAGCCCAAGATGTCGCCCACAACTAATATCACTATAAATTTTAACCAATAATCAAGTATTACAAATAATTAGACTTCAAATATAAACATTTAACAAAGGGAACATATCTAGTGCTAACAGGCTGTTCAGTGCTAACATGCTAAAGCCACTCAGGAGCGTTAGATCTGCCCCGCCGTGGGCATTTACTTATACGTTTTGTAAATTTGATGCTTCCACCTTCACAGATCCGGGCCATGGGGGGCAGATCTAACGCTCCTGAGCGGCTTTAGCATGTTAGCACTGAACAACCTGTTAGCACTAGATATGTTCCCTTTAACAAAATACTAAACATAAATTTCAGTAATATAGTAAGACATAAATTGAATTTAATATAAACCAATTAATTATCAAGAGGAATATAAATAAGCCTAAACTAAGGAGTTAAGGGGAACCACAAATTATCCAATTATTATAATAGAAGTTACTAAATTATTCATGACCATAAGTGATGAATTGCTAGGAAGAGTGAAGAGCAACAAAGTACAATGATCCATGTCCAACTTCCACCATGCATGTCGTCGTTAATGTTCACCTAAAAATAACAAATAAACAAGGGTGAGTCTATGACTTAGTAAGTATAAATCAGAACAAGAAATGAATCCACGCCATTTTAACAATTTATATCTATTTACCATTAACTCACTTTTCACATCACATTCCCACCAATTTCTCATCCATATGTGTCAATGTCTCATCTTTTTCCATATATGTAATGCGATGCATATGTCAAGAACACGCCGAATTAATCAAATAGCTTTACTCATAGTTATTTGACCTTTTCACCGTCTTGCCTCATAATACATATATTATATCATGAATGCATTCTTTCACTATTTTACCATCTATCATATTTATCATCGAATTATATCATACTGAACAAAAGGATAATCAAAATTATTACATGACATGAATAATTCAATAATAGCAAGCAATTATTAATTATCATCTATCATTCTACTAAGCACTTGCCTCTTTAGTTGCGATGACCGGGTTGATTAGAAGATGGCACTATAACCGAAATAACTCCTCTTGTGGTAAACACCCAAACTCAATATAAGCCACATCAATGCAATACAACTCTTAATTGACAATGCTCCTACACGCCCTCAAATCCTCAAGTTTCCTCCTTTACCGGATAGTCAACCCCACTATTTTGGTACTAACAATATCTTAACTTTCACCTCACAAGCCCTATCATAACAAATTCTATAATTCTGGAACCTACACAAATTTTCTCATAGTTTCTTAGTTAGCCATATGTTCAAATTAAATCATTTAATCACCTGTTTTTAACCTAGAAGACCATTCTATCATCTTTTGGACAGCAATATATTATTTTCATATCTTTTATTCTACTCAGGCAAATAACGTGAAACATAATATTTTCAAAAACTACATAAAATTATCTATCACTATCTAGTTATAACAAAAACTCAATTATGTCATTAACTTAGCCAGATTATTAATTTTCCATGACTGTGTCTAGCACAACCTAATTTTGAACTACAGTTTTCCAAAAATCATAACTTCTGTTCTACTCATCTAAAAATCATGTTCTTGAGTGAGCACAGAGGGACTAATTGTCGAGATATAAAAGGAAGAACACTCAGTATTTCCTAAATATTTAGATGTAGCAATTCGTCTATACGTTATCTTGTTCCTAAGTAAAGTCATAACAGACTTCCTTATATCACTTGCCATAATGATATATACGGACAGATATCACTCATCCCGTATCCTATTCCATATTTTTTTCACGAGTCGGACACGAATAGTGCCGGATACTTATTTACCCCTTCTATATTTGTTCCGCGAGCCTTTGGTCGGTCGGACGGGCGGAAATTACCCACTCCATTTGCACCTCTATATCCATCAATAATGTAGTAAATAGTAATGCAATCTAAATTTTGTAATATTAACTAACTTCACGACAAACTTCAATGGTAAATAATTATTTGTCAGTCAACATACCAAAATCAAGAAACCTACCATTAGTGAATAATTTAACATGAATACGAGAACCTACTATTACATGTATTTTTTGGAGTGTCTTGTTTCGTCAACATCCTACGTGTTTTTCCTTTTTTTTCTTCTCTGTTTGTCAACGTGTTTAGACCTTATTTTCTTTTAGATAGATGTAGTTTGTGGCATGTGGGGGCGTTAGTTTTTGATATATGGGGCACACACCATGTAATCTTGTACTATAAGCAACAAAAATTAAAATTGTCGTGGGGTCTGTGCCCCCACACTTGTTAATGTGCATTTGCCCCTGGCCATAGCTACGTCGGGCATTGGCAACACGACGAT
This sequence comes from Dendrocalamus latiflorus, assembly GCA_017311315.1. Classification (NCBI taxonomy): domain Eukaryota; kingdom Viridiplantae; phylum Streptophyta; class Magnoliopsida; order Poales; family Poaceae; genus Dendrocalamus; species Dendrocalamus latiflorus. Next base: position 10,263,820 of record CM029613.1, on the reverse strand, counting down.
GACGCATGGGAAGGAAAAGAAAAGCTAGGGCTTTAGGTCCTTCTCCCCTACTATTCCTTTATCACGGCACCAAAATCTAATTTGATATCTGACTCACCGTACGACTTGTTACAGGAAATAGCTTTTGATCTAAAATTCCACACATCTTCTTTTCATGTATTTCTTTTTCATTATTTATGCATAGATCCTTAAGAGGATATTTTTAAAATATTACATTACATATATTCAATCATGCTTAATTAATGCTAACCATGCAATATAACATTAATTATTGCTAATCATGCTTAAGTTAATCACTAATTAAACACATGTCGATGTGCTGCTGCTTCAACATGTCGAGCTTTGATGGCTCGGGTTCTACCGAGTTGCTGTAGCGCAGTACTAAATTTAAAAAATAGATTAAATTTGTAAAAATAGATGCTCATGACAAATTTGGAAAAAAATGTTGTAATACTATACAGTACTATGTATGAACTGTTCCGCGATTCCCGCCCCCGGCGAGAGGCTGACAGTGCGCACGGGGTAAAGAGCCCGAGGCTCTCTTCCCCACGGCCCACCACTCCTCGAAATCCTCCCCGGTTGAACCACTCCACTGATCACTAATAAATCCCCTCCTCTGCTCAAGCGCTCAGCTCCACCTACCCGCGTTTCGGATTCCCCCAGCCCCAATCCCCTTCGCCGCCCTAGCACTCTCTAGCCTAGCGTCTCGCTGCAGTCGCCGGCGGCCAGCCGGTCGGTCGGGATGGGGAAGCGCCGGGCCAGGAGGAGGACCGAGAGGCGCCGCAGCGGCGGGGGTGGGGGTGGGAGCAAGCGGCCGCGGGACAAGGAGGGGGAGACCGAGGAGGACTACTGCTTCGCCTGCAAGGACGGCGGCCTCCTCCGCTTCTGCGACTACAGGTTTCCGCTCGCCGCCGGCCTCCTTCCCTCGTCTCTTCGCGTCTGATCCTTGAAACTCGCGCAGAGGAAAGGAAATGCTGGTTGATGGCATGCTACTACTGACTTACTAAGTAAACGAGCTACTATACTTTGCTGGATCATCAGAACCGCGTGCTTAACGTGTTAAGCTAAGACTAGGAGGAAACCGCATATGCTCTAGCACTCACTTAGCAGTACTAGAGTGGCGGACTCAGGATTTTTAGGATGGGTATTCGAACTTCGAAACTAGGTTGCTCAGATACGTCAATACTGATATGTCACTGATACGTCGATACTGTGACACACTTTTTCCCCTAAAACACCAATACGTGTATATAGATGTACCAAAAATATAGAAATGAATGATTTCTTACGAGAAAATGGGCGATATAAAGCTAGCATAATGACATGAATTAAATAACACATTATAGAGATTAATGACAGATGCATACTTTGTTGATCCTGCCCTTTTTTTTGCACTTTCCAGTTCTCTCCCACAAAGATTTCAAATTTGCAGACTTCTTCATTTTTTAAAGCTCAAAGATCTACAAAATCAAACATATACCTTCAGAACTTGGCATCCACTGTTTGATCAGAAATAGAAAGATCACTAGTTTAGATTAACTATGAGTGCAATTAACTTCTTGGCTTTTAGTAATTTAGTTAAGACTTGGAAAGTTGGAATAAGACTTGGAAATTTAAGAAAAAAGTGTATCTGATATTCACTACATAAAGCAACCAGTAGACGCATATAAGCAGGGAGGGTGACATAGTCAACAAGGCCAAAAAAAATCAATTGACGGCTAGCTTTCCAACAACATTGATTCACCAAAAGAGAGAATAAAAGGTGATGACTAGGGCAAAAACCACTCTATAGCTTAATCAAGAAAATGTCTTATGAGGTGATGGAGTTGACTCAAGTGAGCAAAGCAACTTATTTTTATATTATGTGATGCCTCTAAACCAGATGAACTTGACACAGAAGGCCTAGCTGTAATGTACTTTGGAAAGAAGAGCCATTGTCCATAGTATTGTGCAATAAATTAGCATGCAAATCATAAATACTTGTAATACAAAATCCAATTAGCTAGAAACAATAATTGTCTTGGATGTTTTTTTCCTGCCTGCTAAAAGATGATAAAGGCAACAAGCATAAAAGAAAAACAAGAATTAAAAACGTCATCCGTGTAACGGTCAGCATACATCCACATCCCTGCCAAAAAACTTACTGGAACCCCTAAGGCCTAAACAAAGAAACATGCGACAAATAACACATTAGTCACACATACATTATGCGATGATCATCAAATAAACTAGCTCAATAACAAGCAATTTGTAACTAGATAAAATAAATGATTGATAAGCATCCTTCGATATTACAGAACAAGCTGATGAGTTGGCGTTCTCAAACTCTACAAAAGTTAGATTAAAATTACTGCTATTGCGCTTTGAACTGAGTTGTGGCATCCTCAAACTCTACAAAGCTGTAACAGAACCCTTGAATCTGCATTTTTGGAATGGAAATACCAAGATAGACTTTTGAAGTTAGGCTCACAGCTCACTGAAAAATTGTCATCATGTAGAGAAAGAAAAAAAGTACCTTGTGGCTTCTAACTTGGATGCCATCAAGTTTAATAGTGCCAAATCTCTTGAAGACTTGAACTGTTCTTCTAATTGGTCGGTTGTGGCATTTAAGGGCAGATTCCATACATATATCTCATGCACATCAACTTTGAAGGTGATTCATGATTGTAAAGCATTTCAAATAGAGGATAATGAATTCAAAAGGCTTTAGATGCAAGCTTGGATTTAGATAATACCTTCTGGCCTTATTCAGATCTACCACTCCAAAACCACGTCACGTCGGCACGAGGGGCGAAGGGGGCGACAGGACGGCTCGTACGCACGGCATCTTCCTTCACTCACCGCCGCCGCCTCAATCTCTGCCGCGGTTTCCATAGGGGAGAGGCCGAGAGGGGGTTGACTCGAGAGAAACCTCTGCATCTCTGCTGTATGGCTAAAGGGGCTGATGTGGGATGTCGTTGATCCATTTGCGCAGGGGGGATGGGCCATTGGGCCAGCCCAAGTCTGGCACATATTTGGGTTGATTGGGTATGAAAATAACGAATTTGGTCCAACTAAATATATACATATGTATTGTATCTTATATATATTGGTTTTTTGCCAAAAAATTTGGTTATTCAGCTGAATACCCTTGAATCACTGTAGGTCCGCCCCCTGCTAGAGCAGGACTTGCGTGATGGTTTTCGGTCTAAAAAGTAGAGCCTTGAGTTGTGGCATAGTCGTCTCCATTGGTTCCCTGTCGATTAGTTCTCTGATGCTGGTAGTGGTAGGTGTTAGCTTATGATTGATTTTTCTCGTGTTTGTGGTGCAAAACCGAAGCTCTCAGTTGAAAGAGCAAACTGAGGTGCATTGTCGGTTGCTTAGTTGCATGGTTCATCCAATTTCTTCTAGCCAAGTGCATGATACAATACTATGTATGTCTAGTAAATAACCAGCTCGTGGAGGTTGTTGCGTAATGGATGTTTATGTGCTTAACATGGAGTTATTGACCTGTCTCTGGGTGCTGTGCCTTGTTACTTGTTCATCTGATAGGTTGGTGAATCACTGTGGCTTATTGTTCTAGTCCTATTTAGTGTTCCTGCCATTTTCACCAAATATGCATGTAGTATACCTAGTAGTATCTTCCAGGAACTGCCACAAGGCTTACCATCCTGAGTGCGTGGGAAAGGATAACGACTTCCTCGATTCGGATGAACAATTCATTTGTGGTGAGTATCTAGCCATTCTTTCTCAGTTTCTCTTGTATTGCTATGTCTGCCCTTGCTGTGAACACGCTTGTGGTTATGCACAGGAACAAACTGGCTTCCTTAAATTTGAAATATGATTACCTTTTATTGTTTAAAAAACCTTTGTACTGTTCATTCTGTTTAGCTAGCTCTCCAGACACCCTATGACACTGTACGGCAATATCCTGAGTTAAAAGGTGAAAAATAGCAAAAAATATGAAATGTCAGGCAGCTAACTAGTTGGGTACAAACATAAATAATAGGTGCTTAAATGGGCACAGGAGTGTAGCAGCAGCTTGAAGTCTTCTCTATAACTGCAAATATGTCCAAGCTCAGGATTGAACCTAATGTACGGGATCAAGAGAATCTACTTCAATCAGAATTTTACGTTGCTCCTCACTTTTGAACTATAGTTTATATTTTTCAAAGTTTCTTCAATTCCACCATAGATTATCAGTTTTCTTGATTATTGACCTTAGTACTAAACATGACAGATTGGCATATATGCTTTATCTGCAAAGGGCGTTCATATTATCGGTGCTTCTGTTGTCCGGGTAACTCTGTTTGTCGTGGTTGCGTGGGACAAGCAGAATTTGTCCAAGTCACGTTGCAAACAAAGGGATTCTGCAACAACTGTCTAAGGATGGCAATCATGATTGAGAAGAATGTTGATGTTGACTCCGATGGGGTAATTAAATGCATAGCTTGTGAAAATTTGAAGTCACCTTACTGCCATGCCATCCATCATTAGGGTTTAACCTTTTCTTTTTGTCTTCCATCATCTAGAGATCTTTGATAACCTTCTGTACTGCAAATAATTGTTACAGCTTTAGTTAGGTCCTTTAGTGTAGTCTAAGAGGTCTGTTTCTTAGTTGCCTGCGTGATATTTAATTTTAGATTGTTTCCTTGCATAATTTATGTTGAATTTTGAGAAATAAATTTGAGTCAAGGCAACCTTGGCCTCTATCAAATTTGTCTTTCTTTTCTTCTAGACATATATTTCTCATAGTAGTTACTCTCTGTTTTCGATGCCAGTTTGTGTCAAATTTGTCTTTCTTTTTCATGTATTCATATTTTCTGATAGTAGATTCTGTTTTCTAGGAGAGGGTTGATTTCAGTGACAGGGAGACTTATGAATTTTTGTTTAAGGAGTACTGGGAGATAATTAAGGAAAAAGAGGGCTTGACATTGGATAACCTTCAAGAAGCTCGTGATTTTCTGAAAAGAGGTCCAACCTGCAATCAAGTGTCAGATTCAGAGAATGCTAATGAAGAGCTCAGTTCAGATGCTAATGAAGAGCTCAGTTCAGATGATGATTTCTTGGGCAATAGTGATGATGGCGATGATGAGCCAACTTACCAATCTGATTTAAATAGAACATCAAATAAAGTAAAAGCCTTTATGAAGGAAGGAAAATCGAAGAAGAATGCCTATGTGAGCTGGGGTTCAAAAGAACTGATTGGCTTCTTTTTATCAATAGGCAAAGATACATCAAAATCTCTAGATCAATTTGGTGCCGCCGAAGTTGTGAAGGAGTACATCCGACAAAAAGATCTTTTGCAGAAAGATAAGAAAAAACATGTCATGTGCGATGACAAACTCCGGTCTTTGTTTAGGAAATCAAAACTGAAGTACAACAAGATATGTAGCTTGCTGGAAAGGCATATTGCTGCAAATATCACTTCAGAGGATGAAACATCTGCAAGTTCTGAGGATAACAATGATTCAATTATGAAAAACAAAACTCGGATCGTGAACTCTGAATCCAGTACTCCAAAAGGGGTTTCTGAAAGATACAAAAGATGCTTTTCTTCTCTTGTTCGTGATAACATCAAGTTAATCTATTTGAGGAGAACTTTAGTTATGGATCTGCTAAAGCAGCCAGCGACATTTGAAAGTAAAGTTATTGGCTGTTTTGTTAGAGTAAAGAATGATCTCAGAGACTATAGTTACCACAAGCCTAAAAAATTGTACCAACTTGGACAAGTGACTGGTAATGTTCAATTTTTAGCATTCCCTATAAGATCTTGGATTACTCTATGCTTCATTTGCTCATGTAGAGGACTGAATCTGCTTGTCATGCATGTTGTTGGTTATTTTGTTTGGAAATCAATGTTGGCTTTCAGTGAGTTAAATAAGAAACTCTAATGGATTCCATACATGAGCTTGAGGCCTACTGCCTACATACTCTATTCTGTAGCTTTTAGCGACAAAGCATTTACTTATTATCTGCTCATGAAATTCATACATAACAGGCATTAGGAGATCCTCAGAAGAATACAAGATAAGGGACATATCTACAGATATTCTTTTATGTGTTTCCAACATGTGGTCTGAAGTCAAAATTTCTATGTTGTCAGATGAAGACTTTGAGGAGGTATGATTTATTGTGCCTTTTTATGTTTCAACTTCCAGCAGCATTCAATCATTCATAGGAAAGAAAAGATTGATGCTAATAATTATTAAATGTTTCTCGAACTGCATTTACTATGTGCAGTTTTTTTTTGCAATATAGTTTCATTTGCTCCCTTTATAGCTTCATATTTTGTCTTGGATGCATGATGCCGTGCAAATTTGTTGACAACAGGAAGAATGTGAATATCTTCGTTTGTTGGCCCAGAAAGAACCCTCTAAAAGACATACTGTTGTAAGTTAATCTTCTTTGCAGTAGTATTTCCCCTAATGCAGGTGTCCTAATATTAGATGTAATGCAAGCTGCTAAAGTTCTTGTTTCAACATGCATACTTTAGTGATGGAAGGAAAAAATGATCTATAAGAAAAAGATGATTCTTGATGCTTGGCTGTGTTCTTTGTCAAACAAGATCTGCAACTTATGTAGCATATTGCAATATTGAAATATAATGATATTTGAATTTGATATCGGTGCATCCCGAGTAATCAGTTTTGGGATTATCTTCATGTGTCTGTAGCTATATTGGCATAGGTGATCTTATTGTTTGGTGCATTGAAGAGTGCAGTAAAAGGCATGGGAGTTTTTACCAATCTTAATGGGCAATAGTTGCTCTTTACTAGTAGTGATGCAAAGATGATCGCAGCAATATGAATATGTGATGTGTTGGTTATATTGTCGAAGGAATTTGCACTTCACATAAGTGGAAGACATTGCTATAATATAAGATATCAAGTGTTACATCACAATGTTTCTCTACACCATATCTTGTCATGGATTACCCTTTAGGTGTGGTGGATGAGTGTTATATTTCACTAGCAGAGAACATCATCATGGAGAGAGAAATCTTCTCCTGTTGCATAGGCCAGCATTGTTTACTTGACGTAGATAAATCACATCATAGATATCTGTATTTTCCTTGTAGTCTCAATTTGGCGCTTCAAACTTTTACTTCATAAAATTGTTGTTATGGCTTGAAATTGGGAAAAGAGAAGAAGAAAATAGCAAGAGAAGATAACCAGAAGGCGTTAGGATCACCCTCCAAGTCCAGCGGGGTTCTCCCCAACCGAATAGGGAGGCTCTGATCTTCGGCTACAGGTAGAGGGGGACTAAACTTGGTTTATTGATTGATTGCCTCTCCAAGAATACAATGGCAGCCTTTATAGAGCAAAGCACCCGAGCTACTAAGGAAGGTCCAACTTATTTAGGAAAGCAACTAACAATAACATCCTAGGAGAGAAACTAATGATCTGACTTATCTCTTTCCTTAATCCTGATCTCCTTCCCTTGATGCCGCTGTGCTGTTGACTCCTCCTGTGGCCCCAGTACGCCGATGTCGTTGGTAAGTTTTACTAATAAACGCGTCCACAACAATTGTAGTCCCTATAGGCCTATACCCAGTTAGTTTAGTCAAATTGATTCTTTGTCAATTACATGATAGCAAAGAGAATTAAAATGCACGTAGTATTACTCATAGCAGCTGCATGACCACAAACAAAATGCAATATTTGAGCTGTTTCAGAGTTAGAGCTAACTAACCCAGGGACTATTTTGACTAAAAAATAATCAAGTGCTAGGCCAATAGGAGTAATGAGCAAATCCAGAGTGTAAGAATTTAAATGAACAATATCTATAAGTATAGCTGCATGGTGACCAATTTAAAATGCCAAAGGCCCACAAGTTCAAAACGTACAGGGATCTGCACTGCACTTCACGAATCTGAAAGCAGGTAAAGGGTGGAGAATAAAACTAACCATTACAATTAGAGGGGTATTTTGCAGTGTTACTTGGATATGGACACGTGTGTCGGAATCCGACTCGGATTTGGGTGTCCGATTCGGCAGACTTCAAAAAACAGGATTCGAGGATTCGTCTAATATATATTGATTTTATATTATATATAAAAAAATTCAAATTATAGGTATTTTGAACGATACATTTGTTGATAGTCACTATTTTTATCTCCTAAAAATATGTGTACCCACGTACCATACCCATATGTTTCTATGTTAGAATCCATGTCTGTCACATGGATGATATGCATGTGGGTATGTGTAATATTTTTGTTGGAAAAGCTGCACATAGCAGCTACCTTTTCAATGTGCATCCGTTACTAGTGTGACCACCTCTATTAAATCTACGCAGAGGACAGACAGGCCCACTGGCCTCCTCTCCTTCCCTTCCCCTTTTTTCTACTAACTGGAAGCGTTCATGGTTGTCTCCTCTCATGCTTCCTTTGAGATTAAGCATGGCTGTCTAGTTCTCTAGGAGGCCTTCAAATATGGATGCAAAATCGCTCTAGGACGCAGCCAAATTTGTGTTCTACGGGCCTAAACGGTGTGTTATACTGCCTTGGACAAGGCCATGGGTGTCAGATGCGCGTCGCACCATGTTGGACGCGAGTTGACACGCGGATGCGTGTTGACGTGCCAAAAACATTTTGGACACGCGAGTCCCGGTAACACTAGTATTTTGACCTAAGAAAATAAACACCCAGTCCTAACTAGCCCTGACGCGTGTTATGTATATATGGCCCACTAGGCCCATTAGTCCTAGAGTTGTATTGTACGATATATACCTATTGGCATTCATCTAATAGATTTGAGATGTTCATATTATAACATGGTATCACAGCCCTAGCCTTAGTTACCGCATCTTCCCGTTGCTTGCGCCGTTGTCGTTGGATCTAGTTGTGCCGGCCGTTCTCATCGTGTTGGCCTCCTCTGGCATCGCCGCTTGGGCCACTGTCACCGGATCTCCTTGTGCCGGCCTTCCCTGCCGCGTCGTCCTTCTACACCACTGCTTGCTCCGCCATCGTTGGAACCCATTGCGTTGGCCTTCTCCAGCGCCGCCTTCTCTATGTGTGGGTCTTCTCTGTCGCGTCGGCTCTCCACCGGATTTGGCTTGATCTTCACCGGATCCGACCTTCTCCATCGCCGGCCTACGCCTCTTATTGATGGTGGCCTGCCAAGTCATTGAGCAAAGCATGGCATTCTGAGTTGGTCAACGAGTCTATTTGTTTGCCAAGGAATTTTGGCCCCCCTGCTGCGCTGATTCATTTTGGTTGTGTTGTGCTGACTTGACTGAATCAATTTCTGTTGTGCCTGTGTTGTAACTTGCCGTGTGCCACTTCACTGCAATGGCTTCTATCTCTGGTACTTCCACTTCTAGTTCTCTCGGTATGTGAGGTGCTCTTCTGGCCTTAGATATCAAGCTGGATGGCCTGAATTATCGTAGTGGTCATCGTCAGTTCGCATGCTCCTACGGACCATTGGTTTTCTCTCATATATCATGGCGGAGCCTTCGACGGAGAAGACTGATGTGAATGCCGCTCCTGCATGGCGGAGTGCTGATGATTGTGTTATGGGCATCCTATGTCACAGTACTGAAATTTCCATCAGGATGGATTTCATTGACCTTTCAAGTTCTCACAAGATGTAGGAGTGTCTTCTGTGGCGTTATGAGTAGACTAATGCGGCGTGTCGCTTTTCTCTTCTACAAAATCTTTATGATTTACATCAGCAGGATATGTCCATTGAGTACTACAATTCTTTCACTCGCATTTCGCGACAACTGACCTCTATGGTTCTTGCTTCCTGTGCTGGATGTAATGGCTGTGTAGGCTAGGTGAGTCATGATGCGCAGAATTTGATGTTCACCTTTGTTATGCGCCTTCGCCCAGAGTTTTGAGCCTATTCGAGTTCTTGGGACGTGCTGTTCTTCCAACCATGGAAGAGGCCCTTGCTGCATTGACTGCTGAGGAGATTCAACTTCGCTCTCTGTCCTTTGGATCGACACCACTGCAGTCTATTCTTGGATTAGTGCCACCTCAGTTTGTTCTTGTGGCCCCTCGTTAGGAGGTTTATTAGCTTGTTCTACTTCCTAATGCTGTCAAACCATATTATTTGCTCTCATTGTAAGAAGCTTGGTCATCCTGTTTAGAAGTGCTACAGACTTTATCCAGATGTGCGACTAGTGTCTCGTCGTCGTCGTGGTGTGGTTGCTGCCTCCACTCCTGCATCTGTTGGGGATTCTGCTCTTGTCACTCAGTTGGGTCTGCTTCAATCCCAGATTCAGGTTCTTCATACTCAGGTTTAGTAGTGGTCTTCCTTTGATGCCCCTCCTAGTGGGTCTGTTAGCCTTGCTGTAGCCTCTTTTTCTGTGTCAGGTACTAGTTTTCCATGGGTTTTGGATTCTGGAGCTTCTTTTCATATGACATCGGATAAGTCTCACCTTGCACGGATAAGGCTCACCTTGCATCATGTCGACCTGTTATAGATGCTTCCTATGTATAGACAGCTGATGGTACCTCATGTTCAATCACCCATCAGGGCACTCTCTCTACTTATTTTATTGTTCCTGATGTGTCATTCATACCTCAGTTTTTTATGAATCTTATGTCTGTTGGCTAGCTTGATGATATGCACTACTTGGATTTGATGACTCTACTTGCTATGTGTTGAATTGTCGGACAGTGGTTCTTATTGGTACTGGCCATTGCCATAGATTCTTAGGGTCTCTACTTCCTTGATTGTCTGAGTCTTCCATCTTCCTCCGCACATGTGTCTTCAGTTTTTGCGTTAGCCTCTGTTAGTTTTTCTTAGTGGCATCATTGGCTTGGTCACTTTTGTGGCTATCGTCTTTCTACTTTAGCTCGTCAGGTTGTCCTAGGTTGTGTCATTGTCGACACTAGTTATGATTGTAAGGGTTGTAAGCTTAGTAAATAACTGCAACTCACATATCGTATTAGTACATCTTAGTCTAGTTGTCCTTTTGCCTTAGTTCATTAGGATGTTTAGGTTCCTACTCCCTTTGCTTCTAAAGGTAGTCATATCTATTATGCCATTTTCATTGATGATTATTCTCGATATACTTGGGTTTATTTTATGAAACATCGTTCTCAACTCTTGTCTATTTATCAGTCTTTTGCTTGTATGGTTCACACCTAGTTTTCCACTCCTATTCAGACTTTTCGTCTGAAAATCCAAGGGGCGTACTTGCCGCATGCTTTTCGTCAATTTCTCACTACTGAAGGAACTCTTCCTCAGCTTTCTAGTCCTGTTGCTCATGCTCAAAACGGTGTTGCTGAGCGTAAACACCGTCATCTTATTGAGACTACTCGTACTCTTTTACTTGCATCTCATGTTCCACGACATTTTTGGACAGAGGTTGTTTCTACGGTTGTCTATCTCATTAATATGCAACCATCTTCTTGTCTTAAAGGCAAGTGTCCTGGAGATCTCTTGTTTTTCACTCTCCCACGGTATGACCATCTTTGGGTTTTCGGTTGCACCTGCTATGTTCTGCGTCCGTCTCGTGAGCTCACTAAGTTAACAACTCAATCCGTTGATTGTGTTTTTGTTGGATATAGTCTTGAGCATAAGGGCTATCGTTGTTTTGATCCGTCTGCTCGACGTATGGACATTTCCCATAACGTTTCTTTTGTTGAGGATCGTCTCTACTTTTATTCTTCTAATACTCAGTCCTCTTCTCCTGCTGAGTGTCTCTCTTTTCTTTATCTTCCACCTATTGTTTTGTCTGATACGCCTCTTTTTGTGGAGTCCTTTTCTCTATCCTTAGTCTTATCACCGTTTCCTCTTCACTATACTCGTCGGCCTAAGGTTCCTCCTGATACTCAGCCTTCTACTATTTCCTCCTCTGATGGTATGGCTAGTATTGATGACACTCCTTCTGATGATCCTCCACCACCACAGTCATCTCGGTATGACCTTTGTGATCGTACTACTATTGCTACTCCTGACAGATATGGTTTTTCTTCCACTACTGTTGTGCTTGAGCCTCACACTTATCAGGAAGCTATTGTTCTTCCTGAGTGGCAATTAGCTATGGCTGAGGAGTTGGCTGCTTTGGATCATACTGATACGTGGGATCTTGTTCCTTTACTTGCTCATGCTGTTTCTATTACTTGCAAGTGGGTGTTTAAGGTCAAGACCAAGTTCGACGGCTTGGTTGAGAGGTACAAGGCTCGACTTGTTGCTCGTGGTTTTCAACGGATACATGGTCGTCATTGTGATAAGACATTCGCTCCTGTTGCTCATGTGACAACAGTTCGCACTCATTGCTGTGGCTGCTGTTTGCTCTTGGATAATCTCTCAGATGGATGTGAAGAATGCTTTTCTTCATGGTGATTTGTAGGAGGTTTATATGCATCCACCCTAGGGTGTTGTGGCTCTTGCTGGTCATATTTGTTGCCTTCGTCGTGCTCTTTATGGCCTCACACAGGCTCCTCGCACTTGGTTTGAGTGGTTCAGTTCAGTTGTGTTAGCTGTTGATTTCTTCCTGAGTAATCATGATCCTGTATTGTTTATTCATACATTTCCATGTGGTCGTACTATACTTTTACTATATGTTGATGACATACTGATTACTTAAGATGACAAGGAGTACATTGCTTCTGTCAAGCAACGGCTCGGTGAGCAGTTTTTAATGTTGGATTTGGGTTCTCTATGTAGCTTTTTGGGGATTGAGTTTACTTGCATAGATGATGGGTACTATCTATCTTAACAGTGCTATATTTAGGATTTGCTTGCTCGTTCTGGTCTTACTAACAGTCGGACAGCTGCTACTCCTATGGAGCTTATCTTTAGATTCGTCCTACTGATGGCACTCCGCTTGAGGATCCTTCTCATTATCGTTATATTGTCGGGAGTCTTGTCTACTTTGCAATGGCATGTCCTAATATGGCTCATTCTGTTCATGTGCTCAGCTAGTTTGTTTATGCTCCCATGTCTGTTCACTATGCCCACCTGCTACGTTTGTTGTGCTATCTATGGGGGACTACTGATCGTTGTCTCTTTTATTCTCGGTTGAGTCAGCTTTAGCTTCATGCTTACTTTGATTCGATTTGGATGAGTGTTCCTGTTGATCAACTGTCTGTCTTTGGCTATTGCATATTTCTTGGATCTTCTCTTATTACATGGAAGTCTAAGAAATAGATTGCAGTGTCACGATGTAGTGCTGAGGCCGAGCTTTGAGCATTGGCTACTACTTTAGAGATTGTTTGGCTTCATTGGCTCATGGCTGATCTTCGTATGTCACGTGATACTCTTGTATCTCTTCCGTGTGACAACACTAGTGTTATGCAGATTGCTAATGATCCAATGAAGCATGAGCTTACTAAGCACATTGGTGTGGATGCGTCCTTTACACGTTCTCATTGTCAACAGAAGACTATTGCTCTCTAGTATGTACCATGTGAGATTCATGTTGCTGATTTCTTTACCAAAGCTCAAACTCAAGAGCAACATCGCTTCTGTTTGTCCAAACTCTATGTTTCAGATCCTCCTAACCTATGTTGAGGGGAGGGTGTTATATAATATAGTAAAAAGTATTTTCCCTATGTATGCATGCATGCATGGATGGATGGATGGCCCACTAGGACCATTAGTCCTAGAGTTGTATTGTACTATATATATCTATGGGCATTCATCTAATAGATTTGAGGTGTTCAGATTATAACAATGTGCACTTAAATTATTCTTTCAAGCGCTATTGACCCCCGCTGCATGGATTGGAACGAATTGGAAATTGCCATCTAACATACTTTCTGCAATTATCACACATAATGTGTTGTAATTGAATCAACCTCGTCATAAGTGCATTCATTCAATGCAAAGGAGATGAGACGCGCGTGAGGTTGCAAGGCCTGGCAGCTATGCTTGCCGGCATTCTTGAAGTGGGCTTTGAGCCTGCGATATCTGTGGATTGGCTAGAAACCCTTCCAGGTTTTCCATATGTTGTTTGATTGGTAATTTAAATTTTGATTTTTTTTTTGGGGAAACCAGGCCAATAACTTTATTCAATAACAAGAGAGTTACAATAATTTTGAAAATTACTCGAGAGGGAAATCTGGTATGACAGTTAGCCACTTGGACAGTGCTAGGTTCAGTGAAGCTTGCTGTGCACATAGATAAGATTGAAGCCCCTGAGACTCCCAGAAATATTAGCGACCACCTGGCCATCTGTTGCCAGCTCCACTTTTTCGAAAACCCAACTAGTACAAGTTTGCCCTTAACTAATATCTTTAACATTTGAAAACATTTTCCTAAAAGTATAGAACTGAAACAAAACCATGTAGGATATTGTGTGTTGAATCAGTGTTTCGTTCACCAACCACATCATGCAATATACATATGGCATGGTAAATTGTCCACATGGTATGGTAAATTGTTCATATATTTGTGTGATGCTTCTATCAGAGACCAACATTAGGACAACAAATCTTTTCTTGCTACTTAGGCATTTATTTACTTGGCTTGCAGTTAATTCGCATAGATATTTCCTACTAATGGTTTTTTTACTTCTGGGAAATTCTTACAGATGCTTGTTTGGTCTCTTGTTTTAACTGATTCTATGTAACTATACCCTAAGCTTCTGTATAGCTTTGACCTTGCTTGATTTTACAGGCTGAGCTGGAGGAGAAGATGAGAAGTGTACATGGGGACATAGTGAGTCATGTAAGTTTGTTAGGAAGTTAGATCAGGCATTATCTGTTACATTCTGCAGATGTTTGCATATAGATCATTTTTTCTTGTTTCTTAATCGCTGTCTGATAGCTTTAGTCTCATGTTTTGGTTCTTGTATTAAAATTTTAAATCAATCCTTTTGTGACATGTTCTAAATTATAGATTCTCCCCCTTTAAGTTTACCTGTCGATTCTGTTGGAAATTTTAACCAAGTTATCCTTTTTCCCCCTTTCAGTGGATCGATAAAGAACTTCAGAGACTGGAAAAATTAATCGAAATGGCAAATGAGAAAGGTTGGCGCAACGAATATCCTTGCCAGATTGAGCTCTTTTGATCATGTAATGATGTTTGCCAATGCCACCCAAAAATCTATCTTGTTTTCTTGTTTTATAACTATTAAACCTGTCTTAGGACATTCGACTTACGAGTGGACTTCGTATAGTTGTATCCTTGACTGAATTTTACGATGCATGAATACATTGATAAGAGACAGCTATTACGCACACCATCCGAAAGACGACGTCTTCTTGAAGAGGTCCCTCAAGTTATTCCAGATATAGAAGATAGTAAAGACACTGAATTTGTAGTTGCAACAGCTGACAAGTCTTTTCAGAAGAATAGAGCTGCTTTTCAAGGTCATACTCCTACCATTGTTGTTTGTGCTGCTGCATTTGCTACTAAATTCCATCTAGTGTTCTACCAAGCATCTGCAGAGAACTCTATGAAAACAAATGGGTGGATAGACTCAGTATTCACTTTTCATGATCAGTTTTCCTTTGTGGGATCTTTTTTTCTTTTGTTTACATTTATTATATTTGACTTATTTACAGTAGGGCACTCCACTGCTGTTTTTCATCAATAGAAAAATACTAAATGTAGAATATTATATATACTACACTTTCTGTGTTTTGTAGCTCTTATGTTCTGAACCGGTGATGAACACCCATATGTGCATTTTCCATAACATCCTACATGTGGAAACCCCAATCTTTTTTTTGTGGAAAAATGGATATATTTTCTTAATGGTTAATTTTCTTGAATTTTTTCACACCATTTATTTGGTTCTGTTGGTTCATACTGTTTTCTTTTTGCAGCTGCATTATCTGGTTTTCATACTTTCTTTAAAACATATTATGCCATAATGCCAATTTACTCTTCCTTTTAGAAGCTGGTTGTCTAGTTTCTAATTGGAAAAGGCATGTCAAGGATAACAGGTGCTTTGCTCTTTGACAATTACCACTAGAACAGTTGAAGATTTGTTCGTATTCATATCTAGATTAGACCATCTAGCAAATTATTGAAAAATTCTATCCTCATTTGTGTTCCAATAAGTAACCATTTACTGTTGTATGATATATCCTCTAAAATATACTACACCTACAGTTAAAGAAGTAGGCTCTTTGGTTGTTATTGAAAGAGCTCTTTAGCCTCTTTTATGGTACCTAGTCTATGGTTTTCTATTGGTGGGAGTTAAGAGTAATTATACTTTACCCCTAGGTATTTTGACCCAAGTTACAGAAAACCCCAGGTCTAAGCAATAGTCTCACTTGACCCTAGTTTTAAGAAAACATTGAAAAAAAATCTTTTACTCGTGGGCCTATGTCACCTCTTTCCCCCCTCCCTCCCGCTGTTCTTTGAGCTACCTGCTGGTTTTCATTGCTCATATTGCACGTTGCAGCTACTAAAGCCGATGCTGGTGATGACACACCTGGAACTAGTGTTCAAAAGCAGGGCACTGCATGTTTGCTCCTATTGCCCGTCCTTTCACTAGTTATGCCATACTTTTCTGAGGAATAGTCTTTGAGCTGTTAGATATGTATATACCTCAGGGTGTTATTTGTAGTATGTATATGTACATATGGCCAAAGGCCCATTGGAAGGAATAGTAAGTCGTTGTTACAAGGTATCAGAGCCTAGGTTGGGCTAGGGTTTCGGCTACCGCCACCGGCCCGCCTGTTTTTCCCTCTTCCTCCGCGCGCTTGGCTGCTCCTCTCTCCCCACGCGTGCTCTACCTCACACCACCCCTGGCCACCCGCCCCGGCTCTGGGCGCGGTCGCCCTAGATCCGGTAGCCCGTGCTACGCCACGCTACCGCCACCTGGCTGGCCTCCGCCCGACGCCACCTGTTGCTTGCAGGATGAGGAGCTCTCGAGATATCACTTTCGATAAGTCCTGACCCTACTACCCTCGTTCCCTACAGTCCAGTCCGATTCTCTTGTTGAGTCGCTTTCCTTTTTGACTTTTCCTGACTCTTTGCCTTCCGCTACTGTTTCACTTCATCCTCCACCTTTGTCTCCCTCTCCTCCGGCTACACCTCTTCCACCTCAGCCGGAGTATTCTTCCCACTCTTTTGTTGAGATTCCACCCTTTCCTCTGTACTACTCTCGTCGTCCTCGGTCTACTCCCTCTCTAGTCGAGCATCCATCTTTGTTGGGCCCTGTTCCTACCTCTTCTCTATCCTTGTTAGGTCCCGCTTCGCCTTCTCCTCGATACGATCTTCATGATCGTCACACTGTCAGGCTGCCTGAGCGGCTTTGCAGCTGCTACTTCTGAGCCTCTGACTTGCCGTGAGGCTGCTGCTCACCTTGAGTGGCAGCTCGCGATGTCTAAGAAGATTGCTACTTTGGAGCGTACTAGCACTTGGGATCATGTGCCTCTACCTGCGCGTGTTACTCCCATCACATGCGAATGAGTTTACAAGATCAACCGCTCGGATGGTTCCCTTGAGCGTTACAAGGCTCGTCTTGTGGCGCATGGTTTTCAGCAGGAGCATGGCTGTGACTACGATGAAAACTTTGCTCCTGTCGCTCACATGACCACCATTCACACTCTTTGTTGTGGTCTTTGTTCGTGTAGTGCCCTGAAATTTGGAAGGGGCCACAAAAACAGCAAAACCATAATCGGATTTTAAATCAATTGTTACCTTCCTAAACTAGGTTGAGGGGCTATTTAGGAACCCCATCCTTTTTCCCGTATGCACGTCCCTGTTTTCCCTTAACAGGTAAACAAATCTTTATCTCGCTCCCATCACCATCTACATCTCTCTATGGGCGGCGGTGGCAACGGCATCGCCGGCGGTGTCCGGTGGAGGGGCGGCGCAGCCGTACGGCTATGGCGACCGATGGAGGCGGCGTGGCGCACATCCGCGGGCGCGGTGTTACTCGCTGGAGTCTTGCTGTTGGTGATAGCAAGATCCTTACTCTCATGGAGAGGATGACACTAGGAGATGGGGCAAGTTTTCTTATTTATTGCTCACACAATGCCATGCCAACCTGAGGGGTTGGGGATACAAATTTATAGGCTGAGAACCAGCCAAGCATATGCTAAGATGCTATCCTAGATGCTGTCCTAAAGCGGTCAATATGCTGTCCTAAAGCAGATGCTGTCCTAAAAGCAGATGCTGTCCTAAAAGCAGATGCTGTCCTAAAGCAAAAGCAGATGCTGTCCTAAAAGCAGATGCTGTCCTAAAGCAGTCAAAAAACAAAAACTACCACAGCCCCACAAAGACCACAGTACAGGGACTTATTCATCATTCTCCCCCTAAGTCTTGTGCGTTGTCTTGTGGGAGGGTTGAACCATCCTGATCTTGGAGCAGAGCTCAAGGAACTTGATCCTTCCAAGAGGCTTGGTGAGCAGATCCGCAAGCTGATCCGTGGTGTTGATGTAGCTTGCCTTGATGCTTCCTTCATCCAAGCAGCCTCGGATGAAATGGTACTTCACCCGGATGTGCTTGCTCCGTTCATGAAAAACGGGGTTCTTTGCCAGGGCTAGAGCGGACTTGCTGTCCACCCTGAGCTCCACTGCTTCAGTGTCCCTGCCGAGGAGATCACCAAGCAGTCGAGCAAGCCAGAGTGCCTGAGTCGAAGCGGTGGAAGCCGCTATGTACTCGGCCTCACAGCTGGACAGGGCCACCACCTGCTGCTTGACTGACTGCCAGTGAACGAGACACTTGCCGAGGAAGAAGAGAATCCCGCTTGTGCTCTTGTTGGTGTCGATGTCGCCCGCGTGGTCGCTGTCGCTGTACCCGACGAAGTGTGCCGCGCCGGGACACCTCGGGTAATGGAGGCCGTGGTCAAGAGTCCCCGCAACGTAGCGGATGATCCTCTTCACAGCCTGCTGATGCTCCGTCGTCGGTCGTTGCATGAACCGACTAACGTAGCCGACGGAGAATGCCAAGTCCGGTCGTGTGTGGGCGAGGTAGCGAAGGCTCCCCACAAGACGCCGGTACTGCGTAGCGTCCACCTCCTCCATCGTGCTGTCGCGGCTCAGCTTTAGCCTCTCCTCCATTGGAGTGAGAGCTGGGTTGCAGTCGGTGAGCCCAGCTAGCTCAACGACGCGCTTGGCGTAGGCGGTCTGTCGAAGCGTGATCCCGGAATCATCCTGGTGCACCTCGATCCCTAAGTAGAAGGAGAGAGGCCCCAGGTCACTCATCTGGAAGGTGGCCTTCATCTCTTCCTTGAATGCCGCAACCTCCGCATCCTTGATGCCAGTGATCACCAAGTCGTCGACGTAGACGCCCACCAGCAGGGCGTTGCCGCCTTTGCCCCGCCGGTAGACTGCAGCCTCGTGTGCGCTCTGCTGGAACCCCATTTGCTTGAGGGTGGAGTCCAGCTTAGCGTTCCAGGCTCGTGGTGCCTGCCGCAAGCCGTAGAGGGCCTTGCGCAGGCGGAGAACCTTGCCCTCCTTGCCGGGGATGACGAATCCCGGCGGCTGACGGACGTAGACCTCCTCCTTCAAGTCGCCGTTGAGGAAGGCAGACTTGACGTCCATGTGATGGACGCGCCAATCCTCCTGGGCTGCAAGTGCGAGGAGAAGACGAACGGACTCCATGCGCGTGACGGGTGCGAAGGCGTCATCGAAGTCGACCCCCTCCTGCTGCACGAAGCCTCGTGCCACCAAGCGAGCCTTGTGCTTGACGATGGCGCCGGCTTCATCCCGCTTCAGCTTGAACACCCACTTAAGGGTGATCGCGCGGTGACCGGCAGGAAGATCCGCCAGCTCCCACGTCCGGTTCTGCTCGACAGCGTCTATCTCCTGCTTCATCGCGACACGCCACGCCGCGTCTCCCTCCGCCTCAGCGAAGGAGCGGGGCTCGCCGTCGTCGCACGCCAAGTGCAGCTCCGCCTCGAAGTCGTGCTGCGCCAGTCCAGGGACGGGCAGCTCGCCGAGGATGTTGTCCATGGTACGATAGCGCAGAGGCTCGTCGTCGTGGTAGGCGTCGACGCGATCCTCGTCGTGAGACAGCGGAGTAGTGAACTCCACCGTGCGCTGCTTGTCGTGGACCGAAGCTGTTGGGGCCGATTCCGGTGGTGTGGCCGCCGGTGCAAGAGAGTGGTGAGCCGGTGCGGGAGAGCGTGGAGTGGCCGGTGGTGAAGAGTGGGGCGTAGCCGGTGCCGAAGGTGGTGGAGCACTCGCCGGAGCTGGTGGCGAGCAAGGTGTCGAGGTGGACGAGCTCGGTGAAGACGAGCTGCTAGCTCCCCCGGCTCTCTCGAAGTGGACGTAGTCGACAACAAAGTCCCTGAGAGTCGAAGTCGAACCGTCGTCCACCGCCTTGTCCCACGTCCAGCCTCGCCCTTCGTCGAACACAACGTCACGCGAGATGCGGACTCGCTGTGTGTCAGGGTCGAGGATGCGGTAGGCCTTCGAGCTCTCCGCGTAGCCGATGAACACTCCCGGAGTGCTCCTGTCGTCGAGCTTACCGATGTGGCCAAGCTCCTTGGCGAACGCGAGGGAGCCGAAGACCCGCAAGTGGGAGACCGCCGGCTTGCGCCCATGCCAAGCCTCGTACGGCGTCCTGCCGTCGAGCGCCTTGGTAGGCGAGCGGTTGAGGATGTAGACGGCCGTCACCACCGCCTCTCCCCAGAAGACAGCCGGCATCCCCCTCTGCTTGAGGAGGGCCCGAGCCATCCCCACAACCGTCTGGTTGCGCCGCTCGACGACGCCGTTCTGCTGCGGGCTGTACGGCGCGGAGTAGTGGCGCTGAATGCCCTCATCAGCGCAGTACGACGCGAATTCAGCCGCCGTGAATTCGCCGCCGTTGTCTGTGCGCAGCACGCGCAGCTTGCGGCCGCACTCCGCCTCCGCAGTAGCCTGCGTGCGCCTGATGGCGTCCGCAGCCTCTCCCTTGCTGCCGAGGACCATCACCCACATGTAGCGGGAGAGGTCGTCGACGAGCAGCAGAAAGTAGCGTCGTCCTCCAGGTGTGGCCGGTGTCACCGGGCCACACAACTCCCCGTGCACGAGCTCGAGCCTCTCCTTGGCTCGGAAACTCGCCTGCTGGGGAAAGGGGAGTCGCCTCTGCTTCGTCAACACGCAGACGTCGCAGAGCTGCTCCACATGGTCAAGGCACGGCAGGCCTCGCACCATTTTCGTGGCACTGAGCCGCTTCAGGGCCTCGAAGTGAAGGTGCCCAAAGCGCTCGTGCCACTGCCACGCCTCGTCGTCCCGACGAGCTGCGAGACAGAGGGGTTGTGCCACCTGCACGTGAAGAGTGTAGAGTCGATTTGCGCCTCTGGTTACCTTGGCAAGGAGGCGGCGTCGAAGATCCCAAATCCGCAGCACCCCGTGCTCGATCTTGACACGCGAGCCGTTCTCATCCAGCTGTCCCAAGCTGATGATGGAGTTCCCCAGATCGGAGATGTAGTAGACGCCGGTGAGCAGCCGGTGCTCGCCAGTCTTGGCGACGAAGACGACAGAGCCGACGCCCTTGATCTCCACGGCAGAGGCGTCGCCGAACTTGACGGTGCCTCGAACGCCTGAGTCGAGCTCGGAGAAGAACTCCCGCCGCCCGGTCATGTGGTGGGTGGCGCCGGTGTCGAGGCACCACCCGTCGGTCTTGTCATTGCCGGAACTGTCGCCGAGGAGGGCGTGTGCTTTTGGCTCGTCAAGGTGGAGGAGAGCCACTGCGGCCGGTGCCGCTGGAGGTAGTTCGATGCTCGCATGAGCAATGAACAGGACCGGCTGCTCCTCCGCTTGCGCGACGTGGGCCTGGCCGCGTCGTGGCTGTCGACAATCCCTGGCCCAATGACCAAGCTTGCCGCAGTTGTGGCAAGAGTTGTCTCGTGCCGGCTTTTGCTTGCCAGCAGCGCCGCCCTGGGCGCCTCCACGGTCATCACCCTCGGCACGTCCTCGCGCCCCTGCCTGGGCGTCTTTGCGCGGCTTGCCGCGCTTGCCACGCTTGTGGCCGCCTGTCGTGGAAGAAGGCTCCCCCTTCTTCCTGTCACCTTGGCCGGCAGCCCACTGCTCCCGAGTGTGGAGGAGCTTCCCGCCAATGGTGACGGGTCCCGAGAGGCGCTGTGGCTCATCGCTGTCAACGACCTTGAGGCGACCCAACGCCTCCTCGATCGTCATCGTGGAGAGGTCCAGCAGAGACTCGATCGAGCGAGCCATCTGCTTGTACTTCGCGGGGACGCAGCGGAAGAGCTTCTCCACAGCTCTCTTCGCCGTAGGTGTCGTCACCGAACTGCACCAACTTCTGCAACAGAGTGTTGAGACGGAGAGCAAAGTCATCAACGTCCTCACCTGGCTTGAAGGCCAGGTTCTCCCACTCCGTGCGTAGTGCCTGCAATGTAGACTTGCGGGCGCGATCGCTGCCGATGCGTGCTGCAGCGATGGCGTCCCAAGCCTCTTTGGCAGTCCGCTTGTTGGTAAGCGAGAACTGCATCTCGGGCGGGACTGCAGCGATGAGAGCATCCAGCGCCCGTCGATCTTGGTCGTAGTCGACGTCGCCGTACCGGACTGCATCCCACATATGCCGCACCTGGAGCTTTACCCTCATCACCGCAGCCCACTCGACGTAGTTGGTCTTGGTGAGGGTAGGCCACCCGCCGCCGGGGCCGACGTCCCTGACGACAGCCGGGTACTCGTGGTGACCACGGTACCGAACCGGGGAGAGAGAGCCGCGTCGCTTGTGAAAGCCGCGCTCTCCGTCGACCCGTACGCCGCCGCCGTGCGCGCCTCCTCCAGGAGCGTCACCGGCGCGTTCGCGCCTGTCTGGGCTGCCGCCGCGCTCGTGTGCGTGCGCGGCTGCCCACTGCGCCGCTCGCCCTCGCGCTGCTTCCCTCTCCAGCGGCTCAAGATCCGCGTCGGCGCTGTCATCAGCAGAGATGGAGCTGCTGTTGCTACCGCGCAGAACCTTGACCTCCGCTGCTGCCGCACGCGCTGCATCTGCCGCCGCCGCCGCTTCCACCTCCGCTTTGGCTGCTGCCAGCTCCGCCGCTGCCAGCCTTGACGCCCTTTCTGCCGCCGCAGCGGTCTCCGCCGCCGCTCGCTCGCGCTGCTCTGCCGCGGCGAGCTTGGCCGTCTGCTGACGCCGCGTGCTCGAGGCGACCGAGCGCTGAGACTGCCCTGCGGACATGGCGCGCTACTGGGGGGTGTTGCGTGGAGAGAGGGCTGCTTCTGACGAGCTGCTGCCCGTCTCCGGAGAGGAGTGAGCGGGGACAGCCGGAGCTGCTGCTGCTACCGGCTGGGGCTGCTGCGAGGCCGGAGAAGGAGATGAGCAGGAGATGCTCAGGCTACAGGATAGTATGGCTCTGATACCACTTGTTACTCGCTGGAGTCTTGCTGTTGGTGATAGCAAGATCCTTACTCTCATGGAGAGGATGACACTAGGAGATGGGGCAAGTTTTCTTGTTTATTGCTCACACAATGCCATGCCAACCTGAGGGGTTGGGGATACAAATTTATAGGCTGAGAACCAGCCAAGCATATGCTAAGATGCTATCCTAGATGCTGTCCTAAAGCGGTCAATATGTTGTCCTAAAGCAGATGCTGTCCTAAAAGCAGATGTCCTAAAAGCAGATGCTGTCCTAAAAGCAGATGCTGTCCTAAAGCAAAAGCAGATGCTGTCCTAAAGCAGTCAAAAAACAAAAACTACCACACGCGGTGGGTGGCGTGGCGTAGGCGGCGGCTAGCGGCGGTGGCGCAGGTGGCGGCGTGCCAGAGACAAGCAGTCGACGGGTGCGGCACATGGCCGCGGGTGTAGGCGGCCATGAAGCTTGGGCAGCGCGGCGCGGTTGGCAGCGTGGCGCAGGCGGCGGCAGTGGCTGGTGGCTGGCTTCCACGACCATGTGGTTCGGTTGGTCGGGGGGCGCGGCCGAATCACGTTTCACATGGAATTTCTTGGGTTGTGCAGCGGGATGTGTTTGAACTGTTGAACAGCAAATCGCGCTGCTGAATAGCGATGCGCAAGACGAAGGCTTAGCGAACGCAATCTTTTCGGCCAAACACACTTCTCCTGTCTTCCCACAAATTTACGTTAGCCCTAATCTGATTCGTCTTTGTTCCACCTTGTAGGTTCGCACACAGCCTTTGAGGGAATGTTTCGGGCAGTTGCACACCTTTGATCCTTCGTGCAGCGAGTCCGTCGAACGTGCTTAAGGCAAGTACCACGCAGTCGTAACCTCTCCGTTCCACATTCCCATTTTCCATGATTGTTGGTTACCACTGCTATTGAATACAATTATCATATCAATAATACTTACCTGATTATTATCATATCACTCATGCTTGCCTGGTTATTGTCATATCACTAAATCTTACCTGGTTATTATCATATCACTAATGCTTATCTGGTTATTATCATATTACTAATGTTTGCCTGGTTATAGACTTCTAATACTGTATTCATACCATGATATTCTAAGTTAACTTGTTTCACATGCTTTTAGGTTTATTAGAATACTCAGTAAATAATATTCTAGAATTTATGCTTTTAATTAGTGTTTTAGAATTCATGCTTAAATCACTAATGGGGGTAGCATGTGAACATGTTTCAAATTTAGGTTTAAACCACAAGCAATCTTGTAACATTAGGGCTGCTGTGTTTATTTGTCTTGATATCATGATCCATTACTTGTATGGTTTCGTATGTGAGTCATGATTGATGTAAATAATACCTGTTAGGCCCCGTTTGGCACAGCTCTAGCTCCGAGATCTATGCTGGATCTGTAGTTTGTTGACTAAATTAAAGTGATTTAAATATTTTTATTTAATATATAATATAAATGAAATGAGTCATGTAAATGCACTTAACATGCCTGCAACTCTAGATCCAGGATTTCCTAGAGCTATAGACGACCAGCTCTAGGAAATCTACAGATTTCCTAGAGCTAGAGCTCTGCCAAACGGGGCCTTAATATGACTAATAATCACTCATCACGTAATAAAACTTGGATAATTGCCAACTCTTGTGTGAGCTATGTTATAATACCACTTTAGAATAATCTTATATCACTATCACTATATTATTATTCCACACCGCTTTGATATCGGGAATTACGTTTTTCCATTTACAGCCTTAGCAAATCCTTCCACTTATCATAACCTTATCTTAGCCTTCTCTTAGTTCCCTTAATTTCACACCATATAACCTGTTGACAATATAACAATTATCTGGCCTAGGGTTACCGATATATAGGGAGATTTTCACTCACCTGGTAACGTACAGGGGACGCACACTTTCGTTATTTAGGATATTACACCCTGTCTGCGGTTATACAGTCGAGGACAGTGTCGTGCCTGTCGACTCGTATAATCAGGTATGTGGGAAGTACTCGCCGGTGCCATTGGCATAATTTGCTAAATAACAATATCTATAATTCCACCGTTCCTGTCATCATTATCTCCGATCCTTATCGGTGTTTCCGGTAACCTAGCTTCATTGCACTTAACTTGTATCAGTTACTTGTTTACATTATTTGTCCTTTTTACACCTTGCTTGCGACCGTTTTTGGGTACTTGCTGAGATTTCTAAATCTCACACTTGCTCTTTCCATTTTCAAGTAAAAGGCCAGTGGAGTGATAGCAACAATGCATGGGTGGGAGCACTCGAGTTTTCAGCATCGTGGCTTGCCACTATTTATGTTATCCTGTTTTTGTTCCTCATTTGGTTAGAAGTGGACCTGTCCCATGTTTTAAACATTTATTTCAGCTTCCGCTGGTTCTCCAATAAAATACTTTTAAAGTTTTAATTTCCTTGCGATTTCTATTGTTGCTTTTATTATTTTTTTCTTTACCTTGGCGATGATGTTTCATAGTAGTATCTCATTTGGGTATGTGGTGCTACAATTGGTATCAGAGCTCAGGTTGTAGTTTTTGTAGAAAAGGGTTTTGCTCGTACACGGGGCTTCGGGTTAATTCATTCATGCATGCATATTTAGTCACTAACATATTACCATGATTCCATATCTAATTATCGTTTCCTTTATTCCATTGTTATTATGTGCATTGTTCCAATCCTATGTTTCCCTGGATCCTGATTCCATTCTTCCTCTTGGGCTGCTTAAGAAGCGCAAGGTCCCGGCTGGCACTGTAAACCAGCTTGCCTTTTCATCTTCACCTGCTGGCAATCAGAACGCGGCTCCAGTTTCTGCTCCGTACTGATGCGCGTCTCTACGCATTATCGACTCAGGAGTCGCACCGTCATTCTAATGTGGTGCATGGTAATACTAATTCCCTATCATGCTTTACCTCCCTATTGTTACCATTTACTTTTCCCCTCTATAACCTTTTAGATATGGTTATCTTGAATTCTTGCCCTGCTCTTGCATTATTCAACTCGGGGGCTAGTTTCTCCTTTTCGGCATCTCGCTTCGTTCAGCAACACTCTGTACCAGTCAGTACCTTGTTGTCCTCCGTGGTGGTGTCCACCGCCAATGGACCTCTTGCTAGTAATTTTACCTGCCTCAACGTTGCCTTGGAGTTTGAAGGCCTCAGATTTAGTATTGACGCAGCGGTGGCGCCAATCCAACCCTTTGACCAGATTGTGGGCATGGATTGGCTGTCTCTTCATCTCACTATTATGTATTGCTTTGACTGCAAGGTTATTCTTCTTCAGGATAATGGGGAGATCGTTTAACAAGGCAAGGAGCAATGCCTCAGTCTTCTATTCTTGTCCTCGTATTTCTTTCATCGCTGGATGACCAAGTCTGGATGCCTTTTCACCCTGTTAGCGAAGCCTATCACTGGACCTTTATCAGAAGATTTGCCTATTGTTTGAGAATTTCTATATGTCTTCCCTGCGGAGCTTCCAGGCCAGCCTCCGGTTAGAGCAGTTGAGTATGCCATTGATATTATTCCTGGCACCGCACCTATCACCAAGTCTGGATCAAGATTTGACGCCATTACCTCTATGGAGAGGAGTGCGACATCTTCACTGATCATAAGAGCTTGAAATACTTCCTTAGAAGGAATTGAATTTGAGGCAGCACCGTTGGTTAGAGTTAATCAAGGACTACGATGTCACTATCCATTACCATTCGGGCAAGGCTAATGTGGTGGATGATGCCCTTAGCAGGAAGCGAAATGATGGTGTTCCTATTCCAACATCTGTCCAGGAGGAGCTTGAGGATCTCTAAACTACACTCTGTTTCGTTTTCTCAGCGCTCTCATTGGAGAAATCAGAGATTTCATCCCCTTTGTTTGACGCATTGCTAGAGGCCCAAGCCTCAGGTTCTGAGATCCGACACTCCCGTGGAGAGGTCATTCGGGCTAAACCACATGGGCCAGACTTTTCTGTCGATGACAAAGGGTTGTTACGTTTCCGTGCTCGCATTTGGGTGCCATCCGATTCACAATTGAAGAGGGATATTCCTCGTGAGGTTCATAAAACTCCTTATTCTATTCATCCTAGCAAGACTAAGATGATTAAGGACCTCCAGCGGCAGTTTTGGTGGCCGGGATGAAGGACATAGCTAAGTTTGCCTCAGTGTGTAGTGCCAGCACGTGAAAACAGAGCACCGCAGTCCTGTCAGACTCTTGCAGCCATCGGAGATTCCCCAATGGAAATGGGAAGATATTGCTATGGACTTTATTATTGGTCTTCCTAGGTCACCTCGGTGTATGGACTTTATTTGGGTCATTGTCGGCCGTTTCACAAAGACGGTTCACTTCATTCCGGTTAAAACCACTTACTCAGCCAGTGATCTTGCTAATATCTATGTCAAGGAAATTGTTCGTCTTCATGGCATTCCGAAAATCATTGTCTCGGATTACGATACCAAGTTTGTTTCACACTTCTGGAAGAGTTTGCATTATAATCTAGGCACGAAGCTCAACTTCAACACTGCCTTCAACCCTCAAACTGATGGCCAATCTGAGAGGACTATTCGACACGTTGCGTTCTTGCATACTTGCATGGAAGGGCAGTTGGGAAAATCACTTACCCCTTGTAGAGTTCTCTTATAATAACAGTTTTTACTCTAGTATCGGCATGGCTCCTTTCGAGGCACTTTATGGTAGGTCTTGTTGTTTTCCCCTCCTTTGGGATGAGGTTGGAGAGAGAGTTACTTGGACCTCAGCAAGTCAGTGATTGGAAGGAGCAAATCGAACACATCAGGAACAATTTGCTTTCAACCAAGAGTTTTCAGAAGTTACGCTGACCGTTCTCGTCGTCCATTGGAATTCGAAGTGAGTGATCTGGTTCTTTTGAGGGTCTCCCCGACCAAAGGTGTGGTTCGAATTGGGGCTAAAGGACCTGAACTCTCATTATGTTGGATCATTTCCTATCATTGAGCAGATCGGGAAGCTTGCTTACCGTTTGGAGTTACCTTCCTTGGTTGGTGTTCATAACGTCTTCCATGTCTTTATGTTGAGGAAGTATCTAAATGATGCTGATCAAATTCTGGAGTTACCCACCTTGGAGGTCTCAGAAGATCTGACTGTTGCGTTCGGAGCGTCAATTGTGACGCCGGACCATTTCCTATGTTAAGGTGTTGTGGTCCCATTAGACGGAACGTGAAGCTACATGGGAATTGGAGTCCCAGATGCGCGGAAAATATCTTGATCTCTTTTAATTCAGGTTTGATTTTCATGATTTCTTTCATCTAAATGATTTACTCCAAGTCCATACATCTTATTCATTGAAGTAATCAATTCAAGGCCGAATCTTTTCTAAGGGGGAGAGCTGTAGCGCGCTGAAATTTGGAAGGGGCCACAAAAACGACAAAACCCTAATCGGATTTTAAATCAATTGTTACCTTCCTAACCTGGGTTGAGGGGCTATGTAGGAGCCTCATCCTTTTTCCCGTACACACATCCCTCTTTTCCCTCAACAGGTAAACGAATCTTCATCTCTCCCATCACCATCTACATCTCTCTCTCTAGGGGTGGTGGCGCCGGTGGCAGGCGGCGGCCAGCGGAGGGGCGGCATAGCCACACAACCATGGCGGCTAATGGAGGCGGCGCGGCACACGGCTGCGGGCACAGGCTGCCATGAGGCTTGGCGGCACGACGCATGCGGCGACCGATGGCAATGGCATAGGTGGCGGCGTCGCTGGAGGCAAGTGGCTGCCAGCGGGGAAGCTTGGGCGGCGCGGAGCGGTTGAAGGTTGGTGGTGGCGGCAGCAGTGGTCGGCTTCCACAGCCATGTAGTTTGGTTGGCCGAGGGGCTCAGTCGAATCACATTTCGTGCGGGTGTTAGATATGTATATACCTCAGGGTGCTATTTGTACTATGTATATGTACATATGGCCAAAGGCCCATTGGAAGGAACAGCAAGCCTCATTGTTACACTACCAACCTTTCCTATAGACAATGTAGCATTTTCGTTCTGTTGACATGGCCACCATTCTGAGCTACCTGACTGGTTTTCATTGTTCATATTTAATGACACAGCTACTAAAGCCAAAGATGCTGGTGATACACCCGGAGCACATGTTCAAAACCAGGTCACTGAAGGTTTGTTCTTACTACCCGTCCTTTCACTAATTCACTTGTGGTAAATTGGGTGCCAAGGGATCAGGGAACTCGCCCTCCGCTAGAGGCTCTGAGTAATCTCTGATACTTTATTAATTTCCTTGTTGCCCCTTGAATCAGGGCTTACAGATATCTATATAGGCCTTGAGGCCATAACTTCCTAAAGGATAACTCTACTCCTTATTGGATTAGGACTCTAATCTTAACCAACTAGGTAACTAAATCATGTGGCTTTACAACCGGAATCTGTTGTGGATGCTGATTCAGTTTGCTTATTGCGGCGTGTATAGTATTTGCCGACAAAAGCGTCCACAACACTTCCGCCCTCCTGGAGAAACAGCTCGTCCTCGAGCTGGAATGTCGGATGCTCCTCTTTGAAGGTTGCAAGGCGTTCCCATGTAGCCTCCGAATCGGGCCGCCCCACCCATCGCACAAGCAGCTCCCGGTTGAGCCGGTTGAGCCGGGCGCGTGCGATTGAAGCTGGAGTGGGAATCACGCGGCCGCGCACCATGGGTGGGAGGGTTGCCATAGTAGATGGTGGCGTGCCATGGTGCGGTTTGAGGAAAGCGACGTGGAAGACGTCGTGGATTTTGGCCTTGGGCGGAAGATGAAGATGATAGGCCACCGAGCCGAGACGTTCCACCACCTGATACAGACCGTAGTAGCGAGCAAGCTTGCCCCCGGACTTGTCAGTGATGCCAGCAGCTGAGCGGTGATGAAGACGCAACCATACCCAGTCACCCTCCTTGTACTGCACATCTCGGTGCTTGGAGTCGTAGTACTGCTTCATGTGATCTTGCGCCTGGAGGAGGCGGTCTCGTATGTCTGCCAAGAAGCCGTCGCGATCAACCAGCTGTTTGTCGAGGGCGGCAACACGCGCCAAACCGGGCTGATAACTGGCCATCGTTGGAGGCGGACGACCATAGATTACCTGAAACGGGGTAGTGTGGAGAGTTGTCTGGTAGGACGTGTTGTAGCAGTACTCCGCCCATGGAAGCCATCGCAACCAGCTTCGTGGACGGTCGCCGGCAAGGCATCTCAGGTATACTCCCAGAATGCGGTTCGTCACTTCGGATTGGCCATCCGTTTGTGGATGGAAGGCGGAGCTCAGACGAAGTTCGACCCCCGAGAGAGCGAATAGCTCTGTCCAGAAGGCGCTGGTGAAGACCGGGTCGCGATCGCTGACGATGGAGCATGGAATGCCATGAAGCCGGACGATGTTGTCGAAAAAAACACGGGCTACGGAAGTTGCCGTGTATGGGTGGCTGAGGGCTAGGAAGTGGGCATATTTTGAAAAGCGATCAACCACCGTGAGCACCACTGATTTTCCAGCCACCTTGGGAAAACCCTCGACAAAGTCGAGCAATGTCTGCCCAAACCGAGCTCGGTACAGTCAGAGGTTGAAGAAGACCGGCCGGATGAAGATGATCTGTCTTGTGTTGCTGGCAGACGGAACAGCCTTGCACGAATTCCCGCACCAGGCGATTGGCACGAGGATTGTAGAATGAGGCACGGAGGCGATGCAGCGTCTTCTGTACTCCCTCATGACCGGTGCCATGAGCCGTGGCAAGAATGTGTGGCCAGTGCGTCGACGAGTCCGGCACATAAATGCGGCCGCGGTGGAGGACAAACCCATCGACCATGGTCCAGGAAGCTCCGGCGCTGCCTTGCGCAATCTCCGATTGTTTGGCCACCAGCTCAGGGAGACGCGCCGCCTCGCGTCGAAGGTCATCGAACAGCTCCAAGTCAGGACGGGAGATAGCACAAGCGGTCATCGCGGTAGTGTCCTCATCCCGGCGAGATAGAGCATCAGCAGCTGTGTTCAAACGGCCGGGGCGGAATTCCACCTGGAAGTCATACCCAAAGAGACGGCTTACCCATGTATGCTGCGGAATTGTGGATAGTCACTGGTCCAGAAGGTACTTGAGGGCGAAGTGGTCTGTGCGCACAGTGAAGGAGCGCCCCCAGAGATAGGGACGCCAATGGCGCACTGCTTTGACCAATCCGATGAGCTCGCGCTCATAGGCTGCCAGTTTGGCATGTTGTGGCGCGATGGCTCTGCTGAAGAAAGCAATGGGACCTGTTCCCTGATGGAGGACGGCACCGAAGCCTGAACCCGAGGCGTCGCAGTCGACGGTGAACCCCTTGGAGAAGTCAGGGAGTTGCAGGGCGGGACCGGACGTCAGTGCGGCCTTTAGTGACATGAAGGCGTCCGAGGCCGCCGATGACCAGCCGAACGCATCCTTCTTCAAGAGCGCGGTCAAGGGGGAGGCGATTGCGCCGTAGTTGTTGATGAAGCGGCGATAATAGCCGGTGAGGCCGAGAAATCCGCGAAGCGCCTTGAGAGTCCGGGGTTGAGGCCATTGCTGGACTGCTTCAATTTTGGACGGATCCATGGACACCCCGTCCCTGGAGATCACATGGCCCAAATAAGCCACGCTGCGCTCGGCGAAGGTGCACTTGGTCCGCTTGAGAAAGAGCTTGTGAGAGCGGAGGGTGGTGAGGACGGCGCGCACATGGCGCAAGTGTTCCGACCAGGAGGAGCTGTAAATCAAGATGTCGAAGAAAACGAGTACCGAGTGTCGGAGAAAGGGCCGAAGAACCTCGTTCATCAACGCCTGGAATGTTGAGGGTGCGTTGGAGAGGCCGAAGGACATCACGATGAATTCGAAGTGCCCATGGTGTGTGCGGAAGGCTGTTTTGTCGATGTCCGCCGGGTTCATACGGACTTGATGATACCCACTGCGGAGGTCCAGCTTGGTGAAGAACGTAGCCCCCTTGAGTTCGTCGAGGAGCTCGTCGACGACCGGAATTGGGAAGACGTCGCGCACGGTTTTGGCATTAAGGGCGCGATAGTCAACACAGAAACGCCAGCTCGCATCCTTCTTGCGTACCAGGAGAACGGGAGAGGAGAATGCCGACGTGCTGGTCCGGATGATGCCTTGGCGGAGCATATCGGCGCACTGCTTTTCAATCTCGTCCTTGAGAAGCTGTGGGTAGCGGTAGGGACGCACCGCAATTGGTGGAGTCCCGGGCAACAGTGTGATGCGGTGATCTCGTTGGCGTTGTGGAGGCAGGCCGGTTGGTTCTTTAAAGAGGTCGGAGAATTCCGCCAGTAGGAGCGACATCAAGTCCCTCCCATCCATGGAGTTGAGCAGGGGTGCAGACGGCGCATCCCGGCCATGCCACTTGACGTGGTGATCGCCGCGCCAGAACGCCATAGAATGGCGCTCGAAGTCCCAGAGTATGGGTCCGAGCGTCTTGAGCCAGCGGCAGCCAAGGACCAGGTCGTAGTCGTCGAGAGGTAGAACATACAGGTCGATGTAGAAAAGCTCTTCGCCAATGGTAACGGGCACCTTCTTGCAGACCCCGTCGGAGGGCACGCGGTCGCCGTTAGCGACGCCTACGGTGAGGCCTGGGCGTGGTGCGGGCACAAGACCGAGGCGGCGAGCTGTAGCGGACGCCACAAAAGAGTGGGCGGAGCCAGAATCCACCAAGGCGTGCAGCTGCTCGGGTCCGATGGTGACGGCCAGCTGCATGGTGTCCGCCGTGGTGATGCCGGTAAGGGCGTGGAGAGAGATTTCGACATCGGCGTCTGAAATTGGATCATCTTCTTCCGTGCCTTCGTCCGGAGCTTCGTTATCCAACACCATCAGGTACAGGCCTTTCATCGAACAGGATTTGTAGTGGTCCTTGGTGAATTTTTCCGGGCAATTGAAGCAGAGGCCGTCTGCCCGGCGTTGTGCCATCTCCTGCGGGGAAAGCCGCTTGAAGCGAGTACCCGCTGGCGGCGCGACCTTTGACGGAGCCGGCGGGGTCTGGATCGGCGCCTTGGCGGGCGGAGCCGGTGTGCGCAGCGCGGGTGTCGCCGCCATGTGCATCGGCCGATGTGTGGGTGTGGACCGCGGGGGTACCCGGTTATTGCCGTGGCCATCGTCGTCTTCCAGGTCCAGGCGGCGCTCAAAGGCCCGCGCAAGGCTCATGGCGTCGTCTAGGGATTCTGGGTTCTGGAGTTCGACATCGGTCTGCAGAGGGTTGCGGAGGCCCGCAGTGAAGATGTCAATCTGCTGCTGCTCCGTGACGTTTCTGCAGCGAGCCAGCAAGGGGAGGAACTGCGCCTGGTACTCCTCCACGGAGCCGGTACGGCGCAGTTGCATTAGGGTGCCAAGGGCATTGCTGCGCATTGGGGGACCGAACCGGCGTTGAACCCGCTGGACGAACTCCGGCCAGGTGGGAGCGCCGCGATTCTGCTCCAGGCGGTAATACCAGTCCTGGGCGGCGTCTTCCATATAGAAGGAAGCGAGCCATACCTTCTCCTCCGGGGGCGTGCGCTGCTGGCGGAAGAACTGCTCTGCTTTGTGGAGCCAGACCACCGGATCCGCCGTGCCATCGTATCGTGGAAAGCGAAGCTTGTGGGATGGTTGATGATGGGAAGACAAAGGCGGCGGCTCGGGCGCAGATTTCTCCGCCACGGAGCCGCTGTGGGAGCCGCCGGAGTCGAGTTTCTCGGACTGCAGTCGATTGACGGCAACGGCGAGGCGGCTTTGGTCTCCCTTCATCGTCGCCATCTCGTTCTTGATGGAGGAGAGATTGGCAAGGATGGCTTCCATGGTACCCTTGAGATCATCGGGTGGGGTGGAGGCGCCCATGAGTAGGCCAGAGGATCACGAATCTGATACCAAAGATGTTGTGGTAAATTGGGTGCCAAGGGATCAGGGAACTCGCCCTCCGCTAGAGGCTCTGAGTAATCTCTGATACTTTATTAATTTCCTTGTTGCCCCTTGAATCAGGGCTTACAGATATCTATATAGGCCTTGAGGCCATAACTTCCTAAAGGATAACTCTACTCCTTATTGGATTAGGACTCTAATCTTAACCAACTAGGTAACTAAATCATGTGGCTTTACAACCGGAATCTGTTGTGGATGCTGATTCAGTTTGCTTATTGCGGCGTGTATAGTATTTGCCGACAAAAGCGTCCACAACATCACTAGTAATGCTTACTTTTCTGAGGATTGGTATTCCACCCGCCTTTCCTCCAGCTTCTGTTGCATTTTCAGGCATTCCAACCTTCTGAGCTACCTGACTTTTTCACTCTTCATATATAACGATGCAGATGCTAAAGAAGATGCTGCTGGTGATGCACCTGAAATGCATGTTCAAAAGCAGGGCACTGAAGGTTTGCTCTTACGGCCTGTCATTTTAATTATTATGAACTTATTTTACAGTCACCTTTGTTTTACATTTTGAGCTACTATTGTTCAGTAATTCAAAGTCATATTCGTGGTCTAAAGTAGAACTTCATGTGACTCCCTCTTTCTGTAAATGAATAATTGCATTTTGCTCACATTTTCCTTTTGTTCACATGTATAAGCATTGTAATGAACCCCGTTAGGTTGATCATGAGGTGCTAATACATGAAAACGGCATCTTTGCTCCTAATGTTTTCTGTTGCTGATTGGACGAGATCTTATTTTTGGCATGCTATTTTTGGTCCTGTAAATTTTAATCCCTTTCATCTGTTTTTTCCCCTTTGTTCTACCTGACCAAACATGATATTGATGTAGCTAATGCAGCTGGCACCGCAACTCAAGTTATTACAATTGATGATGATGAAGATGGTCCTGTGCATGATAAAGGCAAAGACTTAATTGTTGTTGATCTGGATGATAATGAATCTGGGGATCTTCCCATGGTGCAACACGAGACAAAGTACATGTTATGCAGTGGTCAGAAAGCTGTCAGGGTGAAAGGTGTAATCTCCGAGAGCACAGGCTTGTGGTATTACATGGACCCTCAAGGTGATGAGCAAGGTCCATTTACAATGGAGCTGCTGCGTCATTGGAACAAAGCTGGCTGGTTTGACGATGATTTTAGAGTCTGGAGAGCAGGCCAATCTAGCGACTCCGCCATTTTGCTCAGAGACGCTCTGCTGCTGACAACGTAGCGCTACTTAGGGTCCTCAGGCTGTAGCAAGCCAGATGTGTGTATATATCGCGGAATGGGGAAGGTCCTCATTCTTGTAAATTGTAATATATATTCCTCTTGAGATTTTTCCTCT
Source organism: Dendrocalamus latiflorus (assembly GCA_017311315.1). Lineage (NCBI taxonomy): Eukaryota > Viridiplantae > Streptophyta > Magnoliopsida > Poales > Poaceae > Dendrocalamus > Dendrocalamus latiflorus. The sequence continues at coordinate 10,228,445 of CM029613.1, read as the reverse complement.
TTTGTAATATAATTTGGGGGGGGGGGGGGGGGGGGGGGCAGTCGACACAGCGGTGAATGTACTACCTGATCCAAGAAAGGAGCCTACCTTTGGAGTCTAAGGCGCCTCGCCTTTTGGCCTTCTGATGTATTTTGTGCCCATAAATAATTAGCTTTAGATGTTGATGACTTGATGCCCTTGCAAGTAATGGCGATTTGTCAGCTGGGCACAAACCGGTTCAGACGCTAGCTCGTCTCAGCGCGCACGCGCTGGAGGATGTGTGCTTGTGTTTTTATGCGCTCTACTTGTCCTGTTGGAAAAGGGAAAAGTGCTTTGAAATAGTTGGGTACTGTGACCCCCTGGGCGTCACGGTGAGGATCTTCATGGTGAACTGGGGCATCGACCGGCTGGTCATGGCTGACGCCGACCACCGCTTGTTCTTCGTCGACTCGCTCTCCCGGCTGACAACTTCGAGCAGTCCCTGCAGTGCAAGTGCCGTGGCGGCAGTGGCATCGCGGCCGACAGCTCCAATGCCGATGAATATGCCGCTAGCATCGCGGTGATGTAGGCAGTGGCGGACCCAGAATCTAAATTTAGGGGGAGGGGGGCTAATAGGATTTACTGATCAGTTTATTGAATACTGAGTTGTCGGTCTACTATAGACTTGTAGACACTAGAAAGAGAGGTTCCACGCCAAGAGTCAAGATGTCGTTGTGGCTTGTAATCACTGTTACAAATACAATTTTCTTCACTATACAGACTTTTTAAACCTGATAAGGTCATTTATATGACTGGTGTAGAGCTGTAGAGGATGAGAAAGATATATACGGCTGGTCAGCGGTAGGAAGGTTGGCGTCCCATCTGACCCACCGCTGGGTCCGCCCTTGGATGTAGGTTCGGGCCATTGGTTTGGTACGTGTAACGTGTTGGTTTTGAGGTTCGGTGCGTGCATGCATGTGAATTAATTGGTGTGCAGACAGAGCAAAAAAAAAATCAGAAGGGGCGTTCATTTAATTGGGAGATTTATGCAAAATTTTCAAATGTGCACTTATTTTGTGTAGTGTGCAGATCAGCTTATAGAAAATCTATGAAACGGTATGCCATCTGGACGGTATAGCATTGCGCCGGTGCTGCATTCCGTCGTCCGCTGATAGCCTAGGGCACGAACGAGATGAAACCCACTTTTTGCCTACCTAAATTTCGATGCAGTCCACATGATTCTTGCTCTTATCCATTCTCTCTCTCGAAACCAAAACATAGTACGAAGTGAGCAGAAGAGGAGACGAAGGGAGGGAGCAGCTGTCTTGGTGTGCCGACTAACGCGAAAGCTCTGAGCAACGACACGGGCGTGAGACAGCGGGGCGGTGAGGCCATGCTGAGACGGCTTGGCACGACGCGGCAGGGCAGCCGTGTTGGGTTGGCGAGGCCGCGCAGAGGCGACTGCGGGCAAGCTAAATGCACGGCCGCGGGGCGGATGACATGGCCATACGAGGCTGGTGCACAACGCTGCGGTGCAATGCAGGTTTATGAAACTCAATGCTGCTGAAACACCCCTAAAAATTTCAAAATTTTTGGAGCTTTTATTTGAATTTTTGAGTGAATTTCGGCAACTTTCCTTTTTCGGAAAGTTTCCCCTTGTTCCGCTTTCCTTTCTCGGCTTCGCGCCTTCTTTTTGCGGTGGCGCATTTTCCCCTTCCTGCCTCCCCTTTTTCCCTGGTGCCTTCCTTTCTTTCCCCGTCTCCTCTTCCCGCAGGCACCCCTCCCTCTTTCCGCCTCCTCCCTGCGAGCGCACTCGCCTGCGCGCGCGGTCCTTCGCCGCGCACTGTGCCTCGCCGGCTCACCGCCGTCGGCCGTCCCTGGCCCGACCCGGTTCTCTCCTTCGCCACCAGTGGCCCCGTCGGCCCCTTCCTTCTCCCTCCCCACCTCCTTGCTCTGCCCGCGGACGCATCCGGGGACGCTCCGCCCACGGTCTCGCCGCTCCTCCCTCGCCGCGCTGACGTCGCCCGCCTGCAGGCGCGCCACGCCCCCCTTGACCGCGTCGACCTATCCCTTCTCTGCCCCCACTTGTCAGCCTCAACTCCCTCTCCCGCTTCCTCTCCTTCTCCCGCAAGCCGCGCCGTCGCCCTGCTGCCGCTCACCTGCTCCCATCCCTTGTCACCTCGCCATTACTCCTGTGTGGAGCCAGCCCCGTTTCCCTTCCGCGCCAAGGCATCGCCCATTTCCCTACCTGCTCCTGTTGACCACGACGCCCTCGCCCGTGCCTTCTCCCCCACGGCTCCCTCTCACTCTATTCGGGTATAAAAGCCCCTACCCGGCTCCCTCGCGCTCCTTTACACTCCAAGCCACCCCACCACCCGCATTGGCCTCCTGTCACTCCCCAGAGCCTCCCAGAGCGGTTGATTGAACCCTCGTCGCCCCCACCGCCGTCGCCGCTCCTCCCTGCACCGGGGACCCCGTAAACCGATTCTTCCCCGTCCTCCCTCCATTCCTCGATTGCATTCGCCAAAAGCACCTCTACCCTCTACTGAAGGCTTTGCTGCTTGCCTTTGGTCAGGAGGAATTCAGTGGAGTGCCACCGTCGAGACTCCCCGCCGGCCGAAACACCCTCTCCGTGGCCAGCTCTCCAGGAAGCTTCCCGACTTGAACCGCCACCGCCATTGTACGCACCAAGCTCCCTTCACCGTGAGATCACCGCCAATCGAGCTAGTTTCCCGCCGGTGACCCCTCTCACCGCCAGAAAGCCGAACCTTCCCCTTTCGCCTCCTGCCTTCTCCGTTAGTCCTCTCACCGTCCAAGGCCCCAAAATGAGCTTCCCGTGTCGAGACCTATCCGTTGACAGCCTCCCTTGCCGTCGGCCACCCCTCGCCGTCGCCGGAGGGCAGAGACCCGCCGCCTCTGTCCCTCTGTTGCGCGCGCGCGATGGGAGGTAGAAGACGAGGGGCGTGGCCCTATCCCTACCGCTCATCCCTCCTGTCACCTTCTAATCTCAGTCGTCGGGTGACCGACCTTCTCCGCCGCCCGATCTCTTCAAACCCCCCCTCGCACCCGTCCGATCCGGCCTTGCCGCTCCGCCCGCCTACCCGGCATCTCAACCGTTCGATGCCCCTCCCCGCCTTGATCCAAGCCGCCCGCACTCCCCGCATCGCTGTCGTCTGCTCCCGCCACGCGTTGGCCATCTAGGCCGCGTGGGCGCGCGCGTGAGTGGGCCGAGCCCCTCGGCCTGTTTCGTTGCCGCGCGCGTGCACAAGTGGGCCGCGCGGGCCGTTTCTTCGCCCGGGCCGCACAGTAGTCGGGCCGCCCTTTTCACTGTTCACCCCCCGAATTTCCAGCCTTTACTTAATTTCCAAATTCCAAAAAAATCCAAATAAATCCTAGAAAATCACAGAAAATCCCAAAAATTCCCAAATTTCACCACTTTACTCCAAATAATGTCTTGAACCCATTTTTGGCCTCCACTTCCCCAATTCCATCCCAGATAAATTCCTAAAATTCCCCATTTGAGAATTTATGCATTTTACTCCTTTTTAATAGATTATTTTTCCTCGCTTGATTAGGCTCAACCCGGACTTATTTTGTTTTTGTGTTTGCGCTAGTTTCGGAGATCCCGAGAGTTCAAGTGCAGGCTCAGAATCCCGGTGTTTCTTCGTTCGAGCTCGCCGAGATCATCCAAGATTAACGGCAAGTCACAAGTCCTTGATCATGTTGAAATCCCATTTAATTATGTTATTATGCTATTTGCATTAAGCTAGTTATGAAATGTTAGTTCAAAAGTAAAATAAAATGTTTAGAATGACATGCTATGTAGTTAAACCTACCACCGACAAATGCCATGTTAAACTTGTAGCCATGCCTTTGTAACCCTAGAAATAATTATTTGTTAATCTAGATAATTGTAGGTTATTATTATCATGCAAAGTCTTTACACTAATAAGGTTGTGGCTGCGGGCCAATAGAATTTGGAAAACCCGACTCTAGGGCAGGGTGGTATGGGACACCGTGCCCTAGGGCGGAGTATGTCGACGCGCAGGATAGGGTAAGGGGGGCTGTGGTGCGCCGCAAGACGGTTTTCGCCCGCCTTTTACCCTAGGTTGCAGGTCGCGGACCTGGCAGGGGGTTGCGGTCCCCTGGGGGAAAAATATAAGGACCAAACCCTAGCGCTGAGCAAACGACATGGTGACCGCTCAACCAAAGGAGTTGACTTGTCAACACTGGTTTAGTAGCTGCTCAACTTGATTGAAACTCTACAGGTGTTGAGAAGTAGGTGATTTGAGTATCAAGGGTTAGGCAGGCCGTGCTGCGGGTGCCTAACAACGGTAGAGTTCACTCGAAGCGGACGTTTGTTTTCTCTTCTTGTGGGTGTGTGTGTGTGTGAGCCAGACCCGAGTGGATTCTACCGGGTAGAGCCTATATAAAGAGTTGAGCAGTGAAACGACCTGGCTTTCTTAACTCTGTCGCGGGAGTTAAGGGATCGTGTGGGTAAAGCTGAGCAAACTCTGCAGAGTCAAATGAATGGTATTCGAATACGCCGTGCTCCCGGTTATTGGAGCTGTGTCACTTGGGTGATTCCAGCAGCGAAGCTTAAGTAGTTTTGTACATGTTTTGACTTGTTCAGTTGGTTAATTAACCTATCATGAAAAACCCCTGAGATCTTGAGGAGTAGTTTTGGGTCCGTGTTATCAAAATATTTGCAAATAAAACTGCATCCACTCAAAGTAATAAACCAAGTATACTCCTTTCCTTTGTTGATCCGTGCATGTGGTAAGTTAGGATTTCCCTTGTGATTTGCTTAGTACGGGGTTGGAGTACTCAGACTTGCAAAGTCTACATGTACCAGAAGGAAAAGAAGGTAATTCAAGATTTCGTGTTAGGGTTGCGCCCGCACTCAGGCTTTCCTGTGGTGCCCTTGCGGTTCTTCTGCAATGTAAGTATATTTGGGCTTGCCGGCCCCTTTCTTTGTAAAAATTGACCGTTAGGTCTTATTTCAATCAAGCTAACTCTTCTTAAATGTTCGTAAGCAAATATGATACTTGTTCGGTCCGTAACCAAACTCCTGGGTGGTTGCGGATTAGTGACGCTCCTGTTCCTCCCAGAAACGGGGGCGTTACAAGAAGTGGTATCAGAGCCCGGCTTGACTGTAGGTTGTAACCCTAAGTGTAGGTCTGCTTTCATTAGGGATTACGGATTTACAAAACTCTAATTTCTAATATAAAAGAATTGCGAAAATCATAAGTAGTATTGCTATCTCCTCTTTCCTATGTCTATCTCATCTCTCTTTAGACATGCATCAAAAAGTTTTGTTTTGGAATTGTGAAAATCCCCAAAATGCGTGTAGCCGTTTAGACTGACTTCTGACTGTAAGGTTTGGCCAACCAGAACGGGGTCTAACTTTTGAAGATTAGTAGTAAGGATGGTGTCTGGAAGAATAGTGCGAATACCCTAACCCAAGCTTTTCCTTTTGAAAAGTTGTAAGGTCATCGCTCGAGTAGTTAGCAATACCCGTTGGATTTCTTTGATGCTACGGATAAAACCATTTGAGTAGACGAAATTTTTGATTGTGCTAATAGCCAAATTGCATTATTGGGCCATTAGGCTGCTATATGAGCAAATTGTGCAAAACTAAATTTCTGGTTTTAAAATAAAGAATATGTTAAAAATTTCTGCTTCTACCCCTTTTCGTCTGAATTCTTTCCTATGTTCTCTCTAGACTCTAAAGAAATTAAATGTGAACCTTTGATTGCCACCAGTAAGCTGGATTACCTCCCTAGAAACTGTAATTGAAGTGAGTGCGATCAAAGGGACTATTCAATTTCGTCTCAACTTATTTCTTTCTCGCTCTTTCCTGCCCTTGTTCTTGCTTCAGTCTTACTTTTCCTTGCTAAGCCCAAAAATGTTACAGAATTGATTCGTAAGTTGTGGTTGCAAATGTCACTGGGCAGATAGAAGTTTGAGCAGCACGACAAGTGTAGCAGTTCAGTATGAAGGAAGTCCAGATCACCATTAAGACAGACCAGACTGAAAGCAAACAAGGACAAGCCCAGATGTCAGAGCAACAAGGAGAGTTACAGCCACCGTTCATTGTCAAGGTGACACCCAAAGAGTCAGCATCAGCAGCAAGTGCAACTGCATTGAAGTTTACAGCATTCCTGCAAACTCAACCACCAAAGTTCCCCTCAGCAACAGGGACACTGAATGCAGATGACTGGTTACAAGATATTGAAAGAAGACTGAATACCATCCAGTGTACAAATAAGGAGAAAGTTCTTTTTGCCACCTACCAACTGTCAGGAACCGTCATTGCTTGGTGGAATGCTATCCAGTGGATACACCCTAATGAGGAAGACATTAAATGGGAAAAATTTGTGAAGAGATTCCGTAAAGCCTACATTTCTCCTAGGGTTATCGCTGAAAAATATCAGGATTTTCTTGATCTTCAACAAGGAGAGAATTCCATCACAGGATATTTGCAACAATTTCATCAGTTATCCCAATTTGCTCAAGAGGAAACTAACACTGAAGCTAAAAGGATGGAGTACTTTATGAAAGGCCTACGACCCAATATGAGACAACGCCTTCAGGCCATGCAGTTTTCTAGCCTATTAAGCCTAGTTGATCGAGCTCTCCAGATAGAAGAAAATATAACAGGTTACGTGAAAGTTGTGAAGCGAAAGAAGCCTTCGCCTTCAGCACAAACAGCTTGCTTTCACTGCGGACAAAATGGGCATTATCGTGACCAATGCCCACTGAGATCCTTACCCTTAGAAGAAGCTAGAAAACAAGCAGAGAGGCAGACATCAACATCACGCCAACCACCGATGGAAGAAGAAGAATCTTATCCTAAGAGGACCAGAATGGAGGAAGAAGCAAGTCCACCTGGAAGAATGGCATAAAGAAGAAAAGCAAAGTAGACAGTCAAGAAAATATGGGCTATGCAGACCAAGAAATGAGATGATGCACTTTTGGTTATCCTTTTGTAAACTAGTTGGAAGAACTGAATGGTTTGTCTGTAAATTACTTTAGCTAAGTCTTGTGGCAAAATTATGAAAGTGTATGAAGACTGTCTGTGTAATGCGTAAGGAATGAGAAGTTTGTGTTGCAATGAAATTAATCCAATCGGACCCAGATATATATGTAGCCCTGGTACTGCATAATTCAGCTAAGTGTGAATCTGTAGCATATACCCAATGATGATATACAGGTGTAGGTGAGAAGAAGCGACAGTATCATCTGAAAACAACAAACCTATTAAGATCTGAAAATGAGGACCGCAATTAAAGAAAATGAGTCAAAGTCGATCCAGAGAAGATCAAAGTAGTCATGAGATGGAAGCCATCAGAGACAGTAACAGAGGTGAGAAGCTTTCTTAGATTGGCAAGCTATTATCGCCAATTCATAGAAGGATCCTAAAAAAAACCTTGTCCACTCACCCAGCTATTGAGGAAGGATAAGCCGTTCATATGGGCAGATGCTTGTGAAGAGAGTTTCTAGCTGTTGAAGACCAAATTCATGACCACACCAGTCTTGATGTTACCGGACCCAGAGAAAGAGCTTCAAATCTATTGTGAAACTTCAAAGCAGGGTTTAGAACGTATGCTGATGCAAGACAGGAAAGTTGTTGCCTATGTATCTAGACAACTGAAGCTGCATAAGGAGAACTATCCGACTGATGATTTGGAACTAGCAGCTGTGGTGCCTTCACTCAAAATTTGGAGGCACTACCTGTTAGGGAATCATTGCAAGATATCCTCCGACTACAAGAGTCTGAAATACATTTTCGTACAGCCAGAGTTAAATATGAGACAACAAAGATGACTAGAACTAGTTAAAGATTATGATGTTGAGTTTCAGTGTCACCCAGACATTGGCCCAGACAAGGCCAATGTAGATGCGGATGCCCTCAACCGAAAGACTCATCCAAACAAAGTCAGCATGACAGAGCATCCACCAGAGTTACAGAAGAATGCACAACAATGGAATCTAATGATCACAGAATAAGGCGGTATGGCAGCATTAGAGATTCAACCGTTATTAACATATCAGATCAAAGCAGCTCAAGATGAAGATGAAGAGATTCAAAAAAACTGAAAAAGAAGATTCAAGAGGAAGATTCAACAGAGTATGCGATAGATGAGCATGGAAATTCTTACCTTCCGTGGTCGCTATTGCATACCCGACAAGAAAGAGTTAAGAGACTTGATCTTACCTGAGACTCACTCCTCTCAATTCTCAATTCATCCCGGAGGTACCAAGATGTATCAAAGATTTGAAGAGAAATACTGGTGGGACGCACTGAAGAAAGAAGTTGAAGAGAAATATGATGTTTGTCAACGAATCAAGATAGATCATCAGAAACCATCGGGACTGTTGCAGCCTTTGCCAGTTCCCGAATGGGAGATGGGACAACATCGGTATGGACTTTGTCACCGGACTCCCAAAGACTCTTGAGGGATATGACGCTATCTGGGTCACCGTTGATAGATTGACTAAGGTGGCTCATTTCCTCCCGATTAAGCAAACCTATGGGAAGGATAAGCTTGCCGAGTTGTATTTGACAAAAATTGTGACACTCCATGGAGTTCCCAAGATGATTGTCTCGGATAGAGGAGCACAATTCACCTCTAAGTTTTGGGAGAAATTACATGAAGCTATGGGCACCGATCTGAATTTCAGCTCAGCATATCATCTACAGACAGATGGGCAGACGAAAAGAACAAATCAGATTTTAGAAGACATGTTGAGAGCTTGTGCAATTGTGTATGAAGCAGTATGGAGTACTTGTTTACCATTCGCTCAGTTCTCCTACAACAACAGTTATCAAGCCAATATCCAAATGGCCCCGTTTGAAGCATTATATGGCAGAAAATGCAGGACCCCTCTGAATTGGTCAGAATTATCAGAGACAGACTTAAGATTGCCCAAGACCAACAGAAGAGCTATGCAGATAACCGCGGATAGAATTTGAGCTTTGAAGTTGGAGATTTTATGTACATCAAAGTCACTCCGTTCAAGATAGTCAAAAGACTTCAAGTTAAAGGGAAATTAACTCCCAGATATGTGGGACCGTTTTAAATAATCAGAAGAGTTAAAGAGGGCAGCCCATGAAATATAACTACCGCCCGGCTGGGCAGGACTACATAACATGTTCCATGTATCACAGCTTTGGGAATGTCTACAACGGCCTACAGATGAAGTACCAGTGTCAGAAATTGAGTGCAAAATGATTTGGCTTATCCTAAAGAACCACTACAAATACTTGCAAGAACAGGAACATCAGATTTTACAGAAGTCAGTGGAGAGATCACGGCAGAAAAGTCTACATGGGAAAGGAATCAGAATTGTAACAATTTTGTTTTCAACCCATTTCTGTACCCTTGGGTGAATCTCGGGGTCGAGATTCTCTTAAGGGGGATAGGTTGAAACACCCCTAAAAATTTCAAAATTTTTGGAACTTTTATTTGAATTTTTGAGTGAATTTCGGCAACTTTCCTTTTTCGGATAGTTTCCCCATGTTCCGCTTTCCTTTCTCGAATTCGCGCCTTCTTTTTGCGTTGCGCATTTTCCCCTTCCCGCCTCCCCTTTTTCCCTGGTGCCTTCCTTTCTTTCCCCGTCTCCTCTTCCCGCAGGCACCCCTCCCTCTTTCCGCCTCCTCCCTGCGAGCGCACTCGCCTGCGCGCGCGGTCCTCCGGCGCGCACTGCGCCTTGCCGGCTCACCGTCGTCGGCCGTCCCTGGCCCGACCCGGTTCTCTCCTTCGCCACCAGTGGCCCCGTCGGCCCCTTCCTTCTCCCTCCCCACCTCCTTGCTCTGCCCGCGGACGCATCCGGGGACGCTCCGCCCACGGTCTCGCCGCTCCTCCCTCGCCGCGCTGACGTAGCCCGCCTGCAGGCGCGCCACGCCCCCCCTTGACCGCGTCGACCTGTCCCTTCTCTGCCCCCACTTGTCAGCCTCAACTCCCTCTCCCGCTTCCTCTCCTTCTCCCGCAAGCCGCGCCGTCGCCCTGCTGCCGCTCACCTGCTCCCATCCCTTGTCACCTCGCCATTACTCCTGTGTGGAGCCAGCCCCGTTTCCCTTCCGCGCCAAGGCATCGCCCATTTCCCTACCTGCTCCTGTTGACCACGACGCCCTCGCCCGTGCCTTCTCCCCCACGGCTCCCTCTCACTCTATTCGGGTATAAAAGCCCCTACCCGGCTCCCTCGCGCTCCTTTACACTCCAAGCCACCCCACCACCCGCATTGGCCTCCTGTCACTCCCCAGAGCCTCCCAGAGCGGTTGATTGAACCCTCGTCGCCCCCACCGCCGTCGCCGCTCCTCCCTGCACCGGGGACCCCGTAAACCGATTCTTCCCCGTCCTCCCTCCATTCCTCGATTGCATTCGCCAAAAGCACCTCTACCCTCTACTGAAGGCTTTGCTGCTTGCCTTTGGTCAGGAGGAATTCAGTGGAGTGCCACCGTCGAGACTCCCCGCCGGCCGAAACACCCTCTCCGTGGCCAGCTCTCCAGGAAGCTTCCCGACTTGAACCGCCACCGCCATTGTACGCACCAAGCTCCCTTCACCGTGAGATCATCGCCAATCGAGCTAGTTTCCCGCCGGTGACCCCTCTCACCGCCAGAAAGCCGAACCTTCCCCTTTCGCCTCCTGCCTTCTCCGTTAGTCCTCTCACCGTCCAAGGCCCCAAAATGAGCTTCCCGTGTCGAGACCTACCCGTTGACAGCCTCCCTTGCCGTCAGCCACCCCTCGACGTCGCCGGAGGGCAGAGACCCGCCGCCTCTGTCCCTCTGTTGCGCGCGCGCGACGGGAGGTAGAAGACGAGGGGCGTGGCCCTATCCCTACCGCTCATCCCTCCTGTCACCTTCTAATCTCAGTCGTCGGGTGACCGACCTTCTCCGCCGCCCGATCTCTTCAAACCCCCCCTCGCACCCGTCCGATCCGGCCTTGCCGCTCCGCCCGCTTACCCGGCATCTCAACCGTTCGATGCCCCTCCCCGCCTTGATCCAAGCCGCCCGCACTCCCCGCATCGCTGCCGTCTGCTCCTGCCACGCGTTGGCCATCTAGGCCGCGTGGGCGCGCGCGTGAGTGGGCAGAGCCCCTCGGCCTGTTTCGTCGCCGCGCGCGTGCGCAAGTGGGCCGCGCGGGCCGTTTCTTCGCCCGGGCCGCACAGTAGTCGGGCCGCCCTTTTCACTGTTCACCCCCGAATTTCCAGCCTTTACTTAATTTTCAAATTCCAGAAAAAATCCAAATAAATCCTAGAAAATCACAAAAAATCCCAAAAATTCCCAAATTTCACCACTTTGCTCCAAATAATGTCTTGAACCCATTTTTTGCCTCCACTTCCCCAATTCCATCCCAGATAAATTCCTAAAATTCCCCATTTGAGAATTTATGCATTTTACTCCTTTTTAATAGATTATTTTTCCTCGCTTGATTAGGCTCAACCCGGACTTATTTTGTTTTTGTGTTTGCGCTAGTTTCGGAGATCCCGGGAGTTCAAGTGCAGGCTCAGGATCCCGGTGTTTCTTCGTTCGAGCTCACCGAGATCATCCAAGATTAACGGCAAGTCACAAGTCCTTGATCATGTTGAAATCCCATTTAATTATGTTATTATGCTATTTGCATTAAGCTAGTTATGAAATGTTAGTTCAAAAGTAAAATAAAATATTTAGAATGACATGCTATGTAGTTAAACCTACCACCGACAAATGCCATGTTAAACTTGTAGCCATGCCTTTGTAACCCTAGAAATAATTATTTGTTAATCTAGATAATTGTAGGTTATTATTATCATGCAAAGTCTTTACACTAATAAGGTTGTGGCTGCGGGCCAATAGAATTTGGAAAACCCGACTCTAGGGCAGGGTGGTATGGGACACCGTGCCCTAGGGCGGAGTATGTCGATGCGCAGGATAGGGTAAGGGGGGCTGTGGTGCGCCGCAAGACGGTTTTCGCCCGCCTTTTACCCTAGGTTGCAGGTCGCGGACCTGGCAGGTGGTTGCGGTCCCCTGGGGGAAAAATATAAGGACCAAACCCTAGCGCTGAGCAAACGACATGGTGACCGCTCAACCAAAGGAGTTGACTTGTCAACACTGGTTTAGTAGCTGCTCAACTTGATTGAAACTCTACAGGTGTTGAGAAGTAGGTGATTTGAGTATCAAGGGTTAGGCAGGCCGTGCTGCGGGTGCCTAACAACGGTAGAGTTCACTCGAAGCGGACGTTTGTTTTCTCTTCTTGTGGGTGTGTGTGTGTGTGAGCCAGACCCGAGTGGATTCTACCGGGTAGAGCCTATATAAAGAGTTGAGGAGTGAAATGACCTGGCTTTCTTAACTCTGTCGCGGGAGTTAAGGGATCGTGTGGGTAAAGCTGAGCAAACTCTGCAGAGTCAAATGAATGGTATTCGAATACGCCGTGCTCCCGGTTATTGGAGCTGTGTCACTTGGGTGATTCCAGCAGCGAAGCTTAATTAGTTTTGTACATGTTTTGACTTGTTCAGTTGGTTAATTAACCTATCATGAAAAACCCCTGAGATCTTGAGGAGTAGTTTTTGGTCCGTGTTATCAAAATGTTTGCAAATAAAACTGCATCCACTCAAAGTAATAAACCAAGTATACTCCTTTCCTTTGTTGATCCGTGCATGTGGTAAGTTAGGATTTCCCTTGTGATTTGCTTAGTACGGGGTTGGAGTACTCAGACTTGCAAAGTCTACAGGTACCAGAAGGAAAAGAAGGTAATTCAAGATTTCGTGTTAGGGTTGCGACCGCACTCAGGCTTTCCTGTGGTGCCCTTGCGGTTCTTCTGCAATGTAAGTATATTTGGGCTTGCCGGCCCCTTTCTTTGTAAAAATTGACCGTTAGGTCTTATTTCAATCAAGCTAACTCTTCTTAAATGTTCGTAAGCAGGTATGATACTTGTTCGGTCCGTAACCAAACTCCTGGGTGGTTGCGGATTAGTGACGCTCCTGTTCCTCCCAGAAACGGGGGCGTTACAGTTGCCCTTCTTCTTAACCCTCAGGCAGTGGCGAAGTCAGGAATGAAATTGAGGGTGAGTTGAACTATTTATAGGTCTAAACTAAGTTGACACAAAATTAGTCTTTTACTCTTATAAAATTTTAAATTCATATAGAAATTATAAATTGGATGGAGACAAACAATGAAAAATAGAGAAATAGAAAGTGGGTGCACTGATAGCGGCGGCGGCGGCGAGGGTGCTTCATTCCCCTTGCTACAAGCGCTCCGCAGCGCCTCCCAGACCACCGTGGCCACCAACGTCCAGGACCTCACGGTGCAGGTCGACCACCGGGCCAGCAGGTGGAGCTTCAACGACAGCCCCAGTGCCTCCATGGACCACGACACGACGGCCGGGTGGTCCCCCCACACCGCCCTCTCCAGGACCGGCGGCAGCGGCGGCAACAGGCTGTTGAGCTGGAACTTTAGCACCATGTTGGTACAGCCAACTGATGAGAGCGGCGGTGGTGGCGGGGGCGTTGCGTTGCCGGACGGCCGGAAAGAGAGGGGGCAGCGTGGTGCCCGCTGCGGCGAGGGGGGTCGGCGGCGGCGGTGCTTTCGGGGCACGTGCATGACCACATCATCATGGAGCGGCGGCGGAGGGAGAAGATCAATCAAAGGTTCATCGAGCTCTTCACTGTCATCTCTGGACTTAAGAAGGTTCATATATATTGCACTTTCTTTCTTCTTTCTTTCTTTAATTGATTATCTCTCCTTTACTTTTATAATTTTCACTATTCCTTCTCTTCTTCTTTTTCTTTAATTTTATAATCATATCTCGGCATGCGTGCAGCACTCGAGAAGCCAATAATTTTCGGCATTTTGTACGAAAGAACAGATCGATGCAGGTATGAGTCACCATTAATCCAATATACTATCAGTCATCATCATATCTCCAATATATCTTGCTTGTTGTTTTCTCTCCTTTTGCTCGACGCTGAGACGCGAGCCATCCACGTTCACTCGTCACGCGGAGGGGGAGAGACACTTCGTACGTACGCTTTAGCTTGCCACAGCAACGTCATGCTGCGTTCCTCCTCGCATGATGATCGGGCGGTCTAATCTACTTCATCCATTGGCAAATATAAGATTTTATTATACCTCAGATTAAATTATAACAGACTAACAGCCTAAAAATAAATATAAATTTAGACTCACACCACGGTATAATAAAAATATGTCACAAATACAAATTTAGCTCAATAATTCAATACAAAACATAATAATAGAAACATAACAAAATAAAAATAATGTAGTGTAGTGGAAAACTGGAAATACAATTTGAGTACCTAAATAACGAAGATTTGCTCTCATCCGAGGCCACCACTTTTTCATCAATAGTAGGACAAGAATCAGAATATACAAAGATAACATATGAGAGTAAATCAAACAGTTGTATAAATAAATACGAAGAATATGAAGTTTATATTTATAGGAAGCTAACTTACCACTAGTATGAGATAGTTGTTTTTTATGTGACCTGATATCTTGAAAACGCTCTAAAATCTTATCATCATTAATACTTGCAAATATGTCTCGCTCAATATAATATACCATGCTATGATTCATTCACTCATCATTTATCTTATTTTACAAATCAGTCTTAATAATTTTCATAGCCGAGAAGGCTCTTTCTATAGTTGTTATTGCCACCGGCAAAATCAAGGTCAATTTAATGAGACAAAATACCAATGAAAAAACTATGTGTCTATATTCATAGCCAAGAAGGCTCTGTCTAAAGTTACATGAGGGTTATTTTGCTCTCTGTTACTGGCTCTAGTTCCAACTATTTCTGGAGGAGATTATGTTTATGTTGTAAAATAAGATGACAATGTCTTGCCCCTCTTCATTTTGTATAACTACTTCCTAAATAGAAAATACAAACACATGGCATTCAATACTCATTCAAAATTCACATTAACATTCAATATTTCCATTCAGTTAACCAGTTATATTCTATAAATAAAATCAGTTGGGGTCATATCAAAATTGTATCATTGATACGGGATGCCCGATCTTCACGACGTAGGATCAAGGATAACTTGGATACATGCAACCTAACGAACTGATGGTGCCAACCACTGTTAGAGCAACAACCTGCAACAAAAGAATTTGCCCAACTACACGCTCGTGATCCCGTCTACCCAACCACATAAGTAGACGTATCATCGCTCCTGCAAATCACAAAGAATCACAAGAACAACGGGGTGGAGAACGCCAAATTCCCCTCTATGTTGCAATCGTATGCCAAACCCTAGGAAGAGCAAGGGTACAGCTCTCTGAAAATAATAGATTGGTTTATGGTGGTCTGTTCCAAAATTACACAGGCACAACCCCTAATATTGGTGGCCTAACAGATGTCGACTCCCGGTGGTCTGAGTCAGCTAGCTATATGCATGTACACATCAGCATATATCCTATGTGGAGGAAAGAGAGTATGCAAAAAAAATCGAGCCAGCTCTTCCTTAAGCACTAGTCTATAACGCCAAACGAGACAGCCTCTATAAATTCTGTGTGTGCATGTAAGCATCAAATAGCTATCCTTATAGATAGTTCTTTAGAATGCTAGCTTTAGTGTGTACTATATAGATGATGTGGAAGTCTTATAGTTAGTTGCTAGCTATAACCATTGGAGATGCCCTAAGAGCATCCGCAACAGGTCGTTTAGGCTATCTACAGCGTGTGCACGTAGGAGAGAGAAACGGAGAGAGAGTTTGAGTTGCCGCTACGCCTGGCGATCGTCGCTTCACGGATTTCCATACCGAACGGGTCCCACGCATGGAAGAGTTGAGTTTCAGATGGACGTGCCGCTCCGTGGATGGGCTGGGAGGATTAAAAAAATAGGGTGGGATCAAAGAAAATTACTGTATATAGATCATCTGTTGAAGGAGTAATCTTTACTTTTTATCTATAGTCTAGATGGATATACCACATAGACATTATAGAAAGCAAACTTACTTTAGCCATTGCGGGTGATTCGGCCAAAACGCGTACGCACGAAAAACTAGTGTCCATCCCTAAAACCAACAGTGAACATTTTATAAACGTGTACAGGACTCAACTCGTAAACAATTCAGTAGACTCAAAAGAATGGCTCCTCCGATGATCCAATGCATGGACTTACCTCTTTCCTTTGGCTTGCACCACTGACGTCCCCATGCTTGCATGTACCAACAGAGCATTTAAGGCTGCATGCAAATTACGTGTCTTGTTTTTATTTCTCTTCCCATGCAGCCAACAAATGCCATCCTCTTGCTTTTTATTTTCTTTTGGCACCTGGCCTGCAAGCTGTCCTTCCTCTACCGCTCTCTTTGTTAGTTTCCCCCTACAAACCTGAGAACAATTAAAATACTAGCATTAGATAGTAATCGGTTCTCATGTAGGTAAAAATCAAATTCAACTAGGAGTATGTTCACCTGTTAATTAATCTTTTTAGTTTATGCTCGTGTAATCAGACCAATCGAGATGTCCTCATCAATCACAATTCACAAATCACAAGCCATAATAATTCATCTATTCTTCACATCAATTAAATACAACATTGATTAGTAAGCCACAATAATTCATCAATTCAATAAGCCACAATAACACATCAATTCAATAAGCCAGAATAATGCATCAATTCGATGGAACATTTCACTAGAAAATGTTCTATCTTCGATGCTAGTTTGAAAGCAACCTTGCATACACCAAATTCTGTTTATTACAACTATACTACTGCTACAACACTTTTCCTTCTGCATTTACTTGAGTAGTTGAGCTGACAGTAAGTAACTCGCCTGGTTGGCAGTGAGCCAGTGACCTTTAATTTCGCCCAAGAACAAGTACAATGTGGCAACTAGCAAACACCTTTGTAGTCTGGATTTGCCTACAACCAACTCAAAATGTTTAACATTTTTAAACAAAAATTTTCCTTTCTTAACAGGTTAGATACGAAACAAAAAGCTATCGATTGAATCATAGAATGAATCGACAAGGAAATGGATAGACATACTCTAAAATCAGAACTTAGGTCTCGTCGACGATGGAGGGAGGCGGCACTAGTGCGGGAGGGAGGCGGCGGCCCTGGAGGCCGGGAGCTGGCACTGGAGGGAGGTGGCGACGTCGAGGCTGGAGCCTGGATTGGAGGGAGGCAGCGTTGGAGGAGTGGATCTGTGGAGCCGTCAGCTGCGGAGGCATGATGGGAGGCTGGAGGAAGCGCTTGTCGGCGATCACTGCATGCCTGCTTCACTAGCCTAGAGTCACTGGACGGCTAAGTGGCTGACGAAATAGGGTTAGCAAATTAGGAAGGGGTAGGGCAAAGCGAAGTCAAAGCGAACTTGGGCGAGGCCATGCACCGTGTGTGTGTTGGGTAAATGAGGCAGCATGTTGCTGTGGGTTGGGCTATTGAAGACTTCAATGTTTTTGTGTTGTGGGCTGGGCCACCGCTTGCCGCCTTAGGCTAGGATGTGAAGCCTCGGGCTGGGCCACTATACATTGAATTTTTGGTCCATATCAAAAAAAATTTACACTACTATTTTTTCTGGCCCTCGGGCTACAACCTACCAGGCCTGAGGCCCAGATCTGCCCCTAACTCCATCTCTACATTGTAGGAGCAATCAACACAGCACTATTAATTGGGATTACTCCTATGTAGCAGCAAATGCTCGAATAATTGACTATTCTGGTATAGTCATTCCATGCTCCGGCTATTACTCCGGCCGTAACGGGAGCCGCATGACCCAACCACACCCTACGCACACAACCACGACCCACCACGTCCAGGTGCTCCCCACACAACTCGTTACCTCGGCCACCCCAACTCGTTGTCTTCCACCACTCTGTCCCCTACCCATTGTCTTTGACCACACCGTACAGCAGTGGTGCGCTGAATTGGCGGTAAAATAGTGTGAGGCCATCCACGATGAATTCACAGGAGCCCACCCAATCGGTGGTAATAGATCCCCGTCGCCCATGTCGTGGAGTTTTTTCACATGTTGTACATGCGTCGTCTCTTGTGTTGACGCCACCGCTGTGTTATGATGATAGTAAAAAATAAAAATCATATTTACGACTAGATATAAACCAAGTAATGACCAGATGAATGCGCTTTTACTATACTAATCAATTTATTGGATGCGTAGTTAGAGTTTACTGCTACACCTAGCCGTGGTGCATAATGGCCATCTGATAACAACATGGACAATGGACACCACATTTACCTCAAGATACATTTTAATCTATAGCCAAATGAAAAAAAATGGATCTCCTGGATACCACATTTACGTCCATATACATTCCAATTTACAGCCAGATGAAAAAATAGAACTGTTGTGTGATGGCAGTAGTAAAAATAGATATCACATTTATGTCTAGATATATTTCAATTTACGGCCAAATGAAAAATACAATCGTTGCGTGATGGTGGCAGTAAAATTAGAAACCACAATTATGACAAGATGCATTCCATTTTACGACCAGATGAAACCGCTTATACTATACGAACGAATTTACTGAATGTCTCATTAGAGTTTATTGCCTCACTTAGTTGTGGCACATGCTAGCCATGTGATAGTGGTAGTAAACTTAGAAACTACAAATATGACCAGATGTATGCAATGTACGATCAGATGAAGCCGTTTTTATTGTACGGATGAATTTACTTAACACATCATTAGAGTTTACTGACACACTTGTTATGGCGTATGTTGGCCATATGATGGCAGAAGTAAAAAAATGGTACCATGTTTACGTCCAAGTACATACCAATTAATTTACTACCAAGATGAACCGCAAAAGGGTGGGGGCAAGCAGGTCGTGGGTTCGTGGTCCGTAACTGCCGCGAGCGGGTAGGGATAGGCACATTGCGCATCCTTGGGGGGGGGGAGACGAGCTCGGTCGGGGCGGGAGGAGGGGACTGACACGCTTAGACACATAATAGTGTGTGTGTGTTTCTATATAATATATTATATATAGTATAATTATCTGAGACACCATGATGCCTGGGCACCATGATCTAAAATAGGTATTTTACCTATGTATCGTATGCGAAATTTTTTGGATGTCAAGTTTAACTCTCTCTCTCTCTCTCTCTAAATATGTTGGAAACTTTTTCCGTACTCTCGGGAGTATATACTCCCACTTTCAATATACCACCTAAACGAACAGGTTTATCACTTTCGGTATACTGAAATACTATTTCTAAGATACTCCAATACGACTTGGTTGAAAATTTTTCAATGAAGCCATTTATTTTTGCTATATATCATTTTCTACACATAAAAGGAGTAATACACAAATTATGCTATAAAAAGTAGACTTTGATGTTTTTTGTGAAACTCACTTTGGAGTATTTTATAATAATTATTAGAGTATGTTAAAAAGGATAAAGAGGTATAATAACATTATTTACGCGGTATATGAGAGTGGGAGTACGTAATCCTAGGAGTATGGAACCATTTTTTCTCTCTATATATATTGCTAGTTTAATTTATTGAATTACATGCACTAACCAGTTCACTCAAAAGATTAAGCTGATGAGGTTGGTGGGTAACTCATTTATACTTTAACACCCTTTACGTATAGGTTCCCACAGGTCTAAGATATGAAATAGAAGTAGATTGTAATTATTTTTTTAATTGCATCAATCGGGTCTGGAACTTAAGACATCTTAACTCTAATACCATATTGAGTTATATGCATCAGTCAGTTTATCTAAAAGCTTAAGTTTATAAAAAAATATGTGTAATTCACTTGTACTTCCAAGTAATTCCTTCACGAAAAAATAGAGGCGCGAAGAGATATATATGATTAGTGTGGATGATGTGTACGGGACACTCGTTTCTACGTGGCGGATGGCGCCAGTTCGACCGATCGATCTTGTACTTTCGTGCGCGATCGGTTAAACGTACGTTTCGGAGAGCTAACGATCCGTACGTTGCTATCCAAGCATACGTCCAACTCGGAAGGAGGAGCTAGTAGTACATGCATGCGACTGCAGACACCACACGGTGGGACGCGTATTCTCTGCCTTCAAAGGCAGTGACTTTAGGTCACTGACTCAAAGTCACTGTTTTTGAAGGCAAAAGATCTCAATTCCACACAGTGCTAGCTACCTTGCTAGTCAATCACTTCAGCTTGCATGGGCATTGATCTATGCAAATCTGCACCCAGATCTCAAAGCTACGCTCACGGGCTAACCACGTACACTGATAGGGATGGGATCATTCTAAGCCCAAACTTTAGATTGGACCAGCTACTTTTGAATTAATTCTTAGACTAATTTTTTTTTATGAATTTTGTATGATTTTGGTTACTAGGCCTTAGACTATAAGTCAGATAGCTCGAGGTCTAATTCGCCACTGTACACTGAAGCATTTTTAGGAGAATATATATATACACACACATACAGTTTGTGGTTAATTGAAAGAAAGTTAAAAAAAAGTTGTGGCTACGGTACCCTGCTCAAAATGGCTTAGGTTTCTGGCTTATTTTTCACTATTCAATAATTTCGTCTTTTTTTGGTTTTTTTTGGTTTTTTGAGTTTTTTTATCGGTTCTTTTTTCATATTCATTTGTACTGTCTGTGATGGGCTAACCTGTTTTTTTCTATTTTTAATTTTTTAAATTTTAATTATGTCAAATAAGTCACTATTAGCTACAGTGTAATTTCAGTCAGTTACAGTACTTTTTAGCCATAAGTCACCAAAAAAACTATTTTAAACACCCTAGATCACAGGATCTGGAAAAGTTGAGGTTAATTCTCTCCGAGAGCTACGGGGTCCGAACAGTGCTCGTAAGCCTTGCCAGCCTTTGCGTCCATCCGAAAGCGATTTTTGGAGGCTGCAAAAGTGGTGCTTTTGACTAGTTTATTGGATCGTAATGCGAACCTAATCGCTTGTCTTGTTGACTAGATCCCTGGCCTAGCTAGGTATATAGTGGAGGCTTATCATCTATCTGCGCGTACGTACGCATCCCCATCACGTGGCCAATGCATATCTTCATGAGGTGTGTGCGGCCGAGGGGCAAGCTCTGGGAATCTCGATCATATGTTGGCCGCGTCTTTGTGGTTTCCCACAATCAGTTTTATCCACCGTGTATGAGGTAATATGGTGCTACACTTCACTACTACAGAAAGTCTAATACTAGACGGTCAATCACAGACGGTTTGACAAAACCGTCTGTGACCGACACTAACACACACGGTTTTAATTTGGACACCGCCTGTGTTGGTGGCGTCGGAGAAAACGAGTATCACAGACGGTTCTTACCGATGAATCGTCTGTGATACTAAAGTATCACAGATGGTTTGTATTAAAAATCGTATGTGATAATCTGGAATTATTACAGACGGTTTTTTTAATAAAAATTGTCTATGATAATGACGCTAGGTATTTATTGCGCTGCTCAGAACTGCATCTGTCTTCATTTCGATCCAGATCTAGGCATCTAGCCGGTGCTGCACTCTTTCACTCAGGAGGCAAGCTAGGCGATTTCATGCCAATTAATTTGGTGGGAGGAGGCAGAGATTGAGTTTTGAAGATTCATACTTTCCTGGTTGCTCTAGATATAGTTAGTAATGAAATTTATTTTTCTTTGCATTACAATTTAGATGTAAGTAATTGGTGAGTGTTATTGAAGATGGTTTGCAAAATTGTTGGTTATATAATAGCTGTTGTGTTTATAATATGAATTAAGCTAGCAAAGCCTGAATGCATGTGGTATATATATATGCAGTAATAATTAAATAATTTAATTTTTAATACTAAGTTGTTATATATATACATAACGTAAGACCGAAGCTGGATGTATGCCGCGAGCCGTGTGAGTGAAGAGTATATTAATGGTGTGTCTGCTTTTGCAAGAGCTGCCGAGGAGGATATGCCGAATAAGGAGGTGAAATATATGTACTATCTATGCACTGACTGCGAGAATTTAAAGATGTTTAAGAACCGAGGGCAAATTGAAGCGCACTTGATTCGGAGGGGTTTTAAAAAGGGTTATACGTGTTGGACCAGTCATAGCGAAGTCAATGATCATATGCCGCCGGATGACATCGCTGGTAAAGTGAATGATATGCCGCCAGATGACATCGCCGGTGAAGTGAATGACATGCCGCCGGATGATGTCGATTGTGGTTCGGATTCGGATAGGTTGCACGATGACAATCTGGATCAGATGCTTCGTGATGTAGAAGAGAACTATGATGAGAGAGAGTATGTTAAATTCCCGGGTTTGATGGAGGACTCGGAGAAACCTTTGTTCATGTGCTGCAGGTCAAAGTACACAAGGTTGTCGGCCATGCTTGAACTGTTGAAATTGAAGGCAAGTAACGGTTGGTCTGACAAGAGTTTCACAGCGCTGCTAGACCATTTAGCGGACATGCTTCTAGAGAGAAATGAGTTGCCTAAAACCATGCATGAAGCCAAGAAGGTTCTTTGTCCGTCGGGAATCGAAGTAGAAAGAATACATGCATGTCCGAACGATTGTATCCTGTACCGTAAAGAATATGCAAACATGCATGTATGTCCGGTGTGCAACGCATCCCGATACAAACGTAACAATTAATCAGATGACGGTGAGGGAACAGAGGTGAAGAAAGGACATCTTGCTAAGGTGGCATGGTATTTTCCTATAATTCCTTGTTTGAAAAGGTTTTTTGCAAATCCAAAGGAGGCAAAACTGCTGCGTTGGCACTCAGAGGAGCGCAAGAAGGATGGAATGCTAAGACACCTTACTGATTCCGCCCAGTGGAGAAACATCGATAGGAGTTTTGCAGAATTCGGTGTAGAACCAAGGAATATAAGGTTTGGACTGAGTACAGATGGAATGAATCCCTTTAGTAGCATGAGCAGCCGACATAGCACATGGCCCGTGACTCTCTGCATCTATAACTTTCCTCCTTAGTTGTGTATGAAGCGAAAGTATATTTTGATATCGATACTTATCCAAGGGGCAAAGCAACCTGGGAATGATATCGATGTGTACCTAGCACCATTGGTGGAAGATCTAAAAGTACTGTGGAACGAAGGGTACAAGTATGGGATGCATACAAACGAGATTGCGCTCTTTATTGTTCTGCACCATAAATGATTATCCTGCTCTTGCTAACCTATCGGGCCAGAGTACAAAAGGTGCCAAAGTTTGTACCCACTGTTTAGATGGTACCGAGAGTGTGTGGCTAAAACACTCACGCGAAACCGTCTACATGCGTCACCGCCGGTTCCTTCGGAGGCCTCACCCATACCGCAAGATGAAGAAACAATTTGACGGAGAGAAGGAAGACGGTTTAGCTCCAAGGCATTTAAGGGGAAAAGAGCTTTATAATATGGTTAAGAATTTAGATGTTGTCCTCGGAAAGGGACGTAAATTGAGGGCTCATGAGAAGAACACCTGGAAGAAGAGATCAATATTTTAGAACTTACCTTATTGGGAGTACCTAGATGTTCGACACTGCATCGATGTCATGCACGTAGAAAAGAATGTATGTGACAGCTTGATTGATCTCTTACTGAACATTCGTGATAAAACAAAGGACGGCGTCAACGCACGGCTTGACTTGGCTGATATGGACATCAGGCCTGAGTTAGCACTGACATGCACTGATAATGGACGAACGTACCTTCCCCCTGCGTGTTACACTCTGTCCAAGGCCAAGAAAACAGAACTGTGCCAATGCTTTCATGGTGTCAAAGTTCCGTCTAGTTACTCCGGCAACGTGAAGAAACTTGTTTCGATGCAAGATTTGAAGTTAAATGGCATGAAGTATCATGATTGTCATGTGCTGATGACACAGATGATCCCTATTGCAATTATAAATATTTTGCCGATCAAAGTCCGAGAGACAATCATGAGGCTATGTTATTTCTTTAACACAATTGCTCAGAAGGTCATCGATCCTGAAGGACTAGATGCTCTGCAGGACGAGGTGGTGATGACCCTATGTCATCTTGAAATGTATTTTCCTCCTTCGTTTTTCGATATCATGGTCCATCTCATTGTTCACGTTGTGTAGGAGATAAAAATGTGCGGGCCCGTATTCCTACATAGCATGTACCCATTTGAGAGGTTCATGGGAATTCTCAAGTCCTACGTACGAAATCGATCTCGGCCGAAGGGCAGCATCGTCGAAGGTTATGCAATCAAAGAGGTCATTGAGTTTTGTGTCGATTATATGGCTCATATTCAACCGATAGGTGTGCCTCAAACTCGTCATGAGGGGAGGCTGAAGGGTATCAAAACTATCGGAAGGAAAGCAATCACTGCAGATATGGACGCGTATACTCAAGCCCATTTCACGGTCTTGCAACACATGACTGAAGTGGCGCCTTATGTCGACCAACACAAGGATGTGCTTCAGCAACAAAATCCGGAGCGGACGGATGTTTGGATTATGAGGCAACACAACAGTCGGTTCCACTAATGGTTGAAGAAGCAAATCACTAGGAGCTCGCCAAGTGAGACGCTGACATAGTTGGCATAAGGGCCAACATTTACAGTTGTGACATGGCAAGGATATGACATAAATGGGTACACATTCTATACACAGTCTCAGGATGTAAAGAGCACTAACCAGAACAGCGGTGTCCGCATAGATGTGTTCAGTTCCGATGGGTCGAGGAACTCATACTATGAGTTCATAGAAGAGATTTGGGAGCTCGACTACGTGGTTTTCAAGATCTCCTTGTTTCGCTGCTGTTGGATGCATCTCCCACAGGTGAAGGTTGACAAGTACGGTGTCACTACCATGGACCTCCAACGTGTCGGGTACAAAGACAAACCATTCGTACTCGCCAACCAAATCGTTCAAGTTTTCTAGGTAACCGACCCGGTAAATAAGGAACGCCATGTAGTTCTTCATGGAAAAAGAAGAATTGTCGGAGTAGATAATGTAGTGGACGAGGAAGAATACAATCAATTTGACGAGTTACCTCCTTTTGGAAATGGCATAAGGGTCGACGACGAACAATGTTACGAAACTAGTTACGTACGTATTGATCATCATGAAGGGCTAATTTTTAAAGGAAATAAGCAAGTAGAATGAGAAGGTGTGATATATATGTGGGCATTTGCATATATGTATATAACAATGCATGTATATGATGTATATGTGAACTGACATTTATGTATACAACAATGCATGTGTGTGATGTATTTGTGAATTTGCATTTATGTATATGTGAAAATGTGTGAAGAAATACATTGTGTGAGGTTGGTGAATGTAGTGAATTTTGAGAATGAGAAAATGTGTAAAGAAATACATTGTGTGAATGCAGCTGGTTGGTGTTTGTATATGAATGCAGCTGGTTGGTGTTTGTCTTAATAACTACAGCCGAGGGCAGATGCTTATCACAGACGGTTCTAAACTTAAAATCGTCTGTGATAATAAATATCACAGATGGTTCTATGTTTAGAACCGTCTGTGATATTTATTATCACAGACGGTTCTAAGTTTAAAATCGTCTGTGATAAGAATTATATATAACCCCCGCTAGGGTTTTGCGCGTACACTGTGCAGTTATTAGAGCCCGAAGTCCCGATCGAGTCCGTCGCTCTCGCGAAGTCCCGATCGAGCCCGCCGCCGCCGTCCCAGAGCTCATCGCCGGCAGCCTCCGTCGAGCCCCTTGCCGGCCGCCTCCCCCGAGCCCCTCGCCGGCTGCCTCGTCGGATCTTCGTCCACGCCGCCGTCGCCATCACCTTATTTGGTACCATCTTCTTCAACTTCTCAGATCCAATACTCCCCTTTATTCTAGTTTTAGTTTGTTGATTCAATATATGAATGTGTGTTGTATGGATATGTGCATTAGCCATGAGATTGCTTTGATTTTGGGCGCACTGGGGCGAGTAACATGTGAATGCGTCACTGGGGTGAGGTGACGCATGAGATGACTTGGAAGTGCTTTCTCATATGCCCAAAGCAAGCACTTGATACAGAGACACATTGTAGGATGCAAGTACCTCCTATTGCCGATACTGCTCATTCAAGTCACACAGATGCAATTTTCCCAGAAATTCCATACATAGGTGGTGCTATCTCATGAGCACTAGGCTTAACTTTTTTTTTTGAAGTGAGTAGCGGCATCATACAACATATTAATGGAGAAATAGTACCTAACTATTTACACATGAATCATCCAATACATTCAAGGATCAATAATCAAACATCAATTATATTCAAGCATCAATAGGACAAGTTCAATGCCACAGGTTCAAAACTACCAGCAATATCCATCTACTTAGAACTATCGTGAGAGGTATTGAGGATGGCGCAGCACCGTCACCCGTGCGGCTGGAGTCGTCGTAGCGAATTCAAGACATTGATTGGAGTGGGGAAGATCCCTTGGGTGAGGGGATGGGGTGTCGCTGGCGAGGTCAGTGTCGCCCCGTGGGGGACACAAGAGAGGCGCCATCGCCACCACACAGAGAGGGTACCGTTCCCTGTGGTCGCCATCGCCTACCGCAAGGAGATGGGGAATTGGGGCTAAGGGATGATTGAGAATGAGTTTGGGGAAGTGAGGCTAGTTGGAGGAGGCAGCCCGAGGGTGGGGGTCTCTTTAAAAAATGTGCAGGGAGAGGTGGGCGATTTTGTGTAAAATTGTCCTACAATGGATCGTACCATTGGATTGCAATCGGACGGTGCTGGTTGGCTGAGTGCATGTGTGCACGAACCACCCCGTGTGCACAGGATTAGGGGACACTTGCCCCTGATAAATGTCCACGCCACTTTGTACACATCTTATTTTACATGCCATTGTTATTGCTGTTGGTTGGGAGATGAAGGGTGTCTACTAGCTATGAGTCACTAGGAGAGGTAGCGGAAACACGGTAGGGGTTCGCGGTGGTAGCTGCTTGGCTTGGTGGAGAGTGGAGGAAACGAGAGAGAGGAAGAATAAGGTTTATCGCCTGGTGACGTGCGGGTCTTACTTTTTATATATATTTTGCTAATTTAATAAATAAACTATTTATTGTTGTGCCATGCCTAAGCAAATATTTGCCTATTAGAATGCCACATCAACGAAAAACAGGGTGATTTAGGACAAAGGGATTATTTACACTAATTTTAACAATTGAAAGTGTAATAGACAAACAACTTTTGTTTGAAACATGAAATTAGATAACTTAGATAGACAAGGAATTATGTATGGGCCTATTTGGTTTATAGCCTAAACATGCATAAGTTTGCCAAACATTTTCGTCTAATTTGCCAAAGTTGTGGCCAATAAAATTATGGCATAAGGGTGCCACAATTTGCCAAACTTTTGTGTGTAACTTATTGGGCCAAGAAAATTGGAGTCACAACTTAACTTGCCTAAGGGAATCTTATCAGAATTTATTGTCGGTATAATGTGTGAGACCCAGCTGGAAAAAGTTTGGTATGTATAACTCATGGCTAGGAACCAAACACTAACATAACTTGGTCAAATCTACCTAAGGGTAAGGGATTTGTGGCAAACTATGGCAAAATCTTAGGCTTCAAACCAAACATGTTTACCATAACTTAGCTTGTCTAAGAGAATCTTACCCCAATTTATTGTGCCAATGACGTGTGAGATCTAGGTGAAAAAGGATTAGGAAAATTCATGATTTATCACTCTATTCGTTGTCACTTCAGGATTTACTATTCAATATCTGACTGGCATATGAGTCTGAGAGTTAAATGTCAGTGAGACAATGGTTATCAAATTCTAAAATGCGAACTAATTATAGAATAGCAAATTTTATTTTTTTCCAAAAAAACTTTAGCATATCTAACTTGTTAGGAGCCACACACCAGCGTAACCTCTGGTTAAACTTACCTCAAGCACTTTTGCCAATTTCAGCGAAGATTTTTTTATAGTTTTCATTTTACATTCACCGGAGGTAAGCTCCGTGTTCTCCGCTCGAATGGAGCCCACCAATCCGTACACTGTCGGCCCGGGGCCCGCACCTTTCCTCTTCCTCATCTCTCCACCACGTGTCGGCCAACCAACGGGCGCACGTTCCCCTGGTAGGCCCCGCGTCCCCAGCCCAAATCGGAACACCTGTCCACTCGAGCCGCCATTCCGCGGCGCCCACCCAGCCGCCTCAGCGCGCCCGCGAGCGCCGCTGGTCGGAGCGCCCTGGCGTCAGCAGTGACAGATGCCTTCCCCCGCCGGATGCCCGCCCACAGGTGTCGCCTTCCCCGCGCGCTATATATGGCGCGCGTGTCGCACGGCGCGTGGTTTTCATGCCCTCTTCGCCTCTTCCAGGACTAGAAGAAGAGGAGGAGCGAGAGAGACACACGGCGAAGCTCAATACAGAACTCTTCAAGAAGATAGGAGAAACGTTTACTTAGCGGCTGAATTGTTGCGTCAATTCAGAGCCGTGGAGTTGTGAAGCTTTGATCGGTTGTGCGGATCGAGCAGGAGGGGGAAGATGAACGGCGGGGGAGGGTCGGCGTCGCAGGGGCAGGGCCTGCAGCTGCCGCCGGGGTTTCGGTTCCACCCGACGGACGAGGAGCTGGTGATGCACTACCTCTGCCGGCGGTGCGCCGGCCTGCCCATCGCCGCGCCCATCATCGCCGAGGTCGACCTCTACAAGTACGACCCGTGGCAGCTCCCAAGTACGTCCATGTCCCCGATGACACGATTAATTTGCTTTCCATGCACGCATTTTTTTGAGTTCGTTTTCTGATTTGCATGTATATAACTGCAGGGATGACGATGTACGGCGAGAAGGAGTGGTACTTCTTCTCCCCTCGCGACCGCAAGTATCCGAACGGGTCACGGCCGAACCGCGCTGCTGGCACGGGCTACTGGAAGGCCACCGGCGCCGACAAGCCAGTCGGCACGCCCAAGCCGTTGGCCATCAAGAAGGCGCTCGTCTTCTACGTCGGCAAGGCGCCCAAGGGCGACAAGACCAACTGGATCATGCACGAGTACCGTCTCGCCGGCGTCGACCGCTCCGCCCGCAAGAAGAACAGCCTCAGGGTACGCGTGCACCTTGCGCTAGCTTAAGCTGTGCAAGAATTATCTTGATTTTCTTTTAGTGTCACTGGTACAAAGTTTGGATAAAGATGGCTATCGTCACGCATCGATCATATGTTAACAACCCAATCTAATATTCATAGCGTCATCGCCTCGCCCGTTTCTCTCTCCGTCACCGGCCACCACCCTTCGCCGCAGTCCAAGATCCTCCGTCACTGCCCCGCTGAACCACGCCTCCCCAGCCTCCCCTTACATCAGGAGACGTGGTGAACTCTATTAGAGTTAGTAATTTTATTTAGTCGTATTCAAGTCGGTTTTGCCGTGTACGTATACGAGTTAAGTTCGTTTTCAAGCCGTAGTGTCCTTGTCCGTGTTCGAGTATGAGACCGTTTGCTAGTTGTGTAAGTTGGCTTCAAAAAGCCGAGCAATGTAATCATGAGAGAGTAACGAAGAAGCGATCGGTGTGATCGAACGAGAAGAGAGAGAAATAAAGAAGAGAAGGAGTTTTTTGGGCTCCAGAAAAATTATCGAGTATTGAGTTCAACGAGTTCGCAAACGTGGTCGTAAACGAGTTACGACCAAGGCAATCAAGCGGAGGTGTCTGCAAGAGCAGAAGACATAGTCGTAAATAAGTTACGACCACGGTCACAAAGCAAAAAATATGGTTGTAAGCTTTACGACCACAGCGGGCGATAGTCTTCAACGTGGTCGTAAGTCACAGTATGGTCGTAATCGAGTTACGACTACGATGATCGAGCGATACTACGTGGTTAAAGGAGCTGTTACAAGAATGCGCAGCGTAATGTGAACGTGGTCGTAACTCTCATCAGCTAAAATTACAAGTACATGGTCAGAGCAACACGAAGTGGTCGTAGCGTGGTCGGAGCAAACCAGAAGGAGTCGTAACGACTTTGTGCGTGATCATAACTACTGCTGAAGTGGTCGTAAACTGTAACAAACCTATCGTTGCGGGGGTGCCCCCTATAGTCTAATTTGGAGCTAGAGCCGACGGCGGCAACAGGGAAGGAAGAAGGGGAGGTAGTGGCATCGGAGCAGGAAGGAGATACAACGCGAAGGAGGAAGAAGGAGAGACTATGCCGTCAGCGGAGAAAAAACTGGTACACCGTTTTTTTACTTTTTTTTATGTTAATGCTATTAACTAATCGAATTTTACTAAGCGAGAAGAGATAAGTGTGCCTTACGAATGATTCCCCCTCACGGCCGCTTTCCTGCAAGTGTGAACGCGCGGGAGATGCCGGCGTGCGTCATCTCTTCCACGCGCAAATTATTTCTCGCGCTTTGCGCGGCCGCGATAGCGATGCTACGAAAATAACCCACCAATGATGCCTTCGGATTGCACCCAAAAAATCGTTCATAATTGTTCTTTCTTTTCGATTGATGGGTTAATTTTATATTAAATGCAATGGCTATGAAATCATTCTTTAAATTAATCGAATTTTAAATTGTTTATTTGTTGTTGCAGTTGGATGACTGGGTGCTGTGCCGAATCTACAACAAGAAAGGCGGCCCGGAGAAGCCGATCTCCGGCGACCGAACCAAGCCGGCGGTGGCCAAGGCGAGCCACGGGCAGGCGTCCGTCGGCTCGCCCCCGGAGCAGAAGCCGTCCGTGCTGCCGCCGCCCTACGCGCCGCCGCCGTTCTCGGAGCTAGCGGCGCACTACGACGTACGGCCGTCGGACTCGATGCCACGGGCGCACGCGGACTCGAGCTGCTCGGAACACGTGCTGACTGCGTCGTGCGGCGGCGAGCGGCCGGAGGTGCAGAGCCAGCCCAAGGTCGCCGAGTGGGAGCGCAGGTTCGCCACCGTCGAACCGGGCGTCAACCCGGCGGGCTCGATGCTGGGGCAGCTCGACCCGGCGGCCAGGCTGGCCGCCGGCGACCCGCTCCTCCAGGACATCCTCATGTACTGGGGCAAGCCGTTCTGAGCGCTCGTCTCGGCTCGGCTTGGTGGTTGGGTTGGGATCGGGGTGACTCGAGCGAGACGCCAGGATGAATCGGCCAGAGCTATTCGTAGCCGTTGGATGGACGATATTACACCGACAAGTAGTAGTATGGATGGCGGCGATGAGACGCGGGAGCCCTGAGGTGTACGTACGTAGGAAGCATGGTACTGTACTATACTTGCTGGTATAGATTTGAATTAAAATGTGTATATGCAATTGATTTGGCGGGTTTTTGCCTTTTTGGTTTATCAGTCGTGTTTAATTTGTTTCATCGATTGGTTAGTTACGAGATGTCGCTGGTAGTGGCATGGGAAGAGTACTATATTTAGTCTGTTCTTTTATATGTTATAGTTTTTGCTAAGGTGTATCAAGTGTAATGAACAGTAATTATTGAATTAAGTTTTACTAGCCTGTAAATCATTTCTGGTGAATTTTCCTAAGTGAAAGCGTCTTCCTTTTTCAAGTCTGAATAAACCAAGTAAGGGCATGTATGTACACTGCAAATCAATCTTTTTACAATCGAGACCCATGCGCTCGTCAGGTTAATTCACATCACTCGAGGCGTCGATCGACCAAGCCGTCGACGATCGACAGAGATAGATAGCCATCCGGTGAGCGAGGGACCTCAGTCCAACACGTAACAACGCGCGAGCTAACACGCGCGCGTATGTTGCCGTGCGGCAGAACCGTTAGTTCGATCAGGGGCTTAATCAAATTGCACTGCGTGCTGACACGCATGCATGAACCAGCAAGGACGCGCGCAGTCACCACCGATCGTGGAGAATTCAGGGCTGGTCGATGTGCACGTGCACACGTGTGTACAGATAACGATATGAGATAAGAGAACGTTAACATGGCGGCACGCCTGCCTGCCTGCCTTTCACACGAATCGTCCTAATCGGTTGTGTAGTGCCGTACGCCGCCGGTCCCTGGAGTCTGGTCGTCGAGCGCGCCTGCGTGAGCGCCGCCGTTGCGCCGGCCGTGCGTGCCTGCGTCGGCATCACGCGGCCATTCCTCCGTCCAAACAGCTACAGCCTCAGGGGATGATTGCTTGGAAATCCAATATGCGTCAGCGTTATCGAGGCCAGGGAGGGCTTGCGGGCCTGCTCACGTCCTGGCTAGCTTTCACTTTGTTCAGATGAGGGCCCTTTCAATCCGCAGGCCGTACATTGAGAGGTGGGCTTAGAAGTACGGCCCACAGCATCTTTGGTTTGTATAATAGGCCATCCATTTTCCTTAAAATAAAATAAAATAAATAAATAAAACTTGTCCGTCCAGTTCTGCCCCTACGATTATCCAAAGTTCTATGGAGTAGTGTTGGCGATTGCCATACCTTATAAATGGCTATCTGTAAATGTAAGATCTTTATGTAGTATTTTACCTTAGAGTATTTCAAAGTATTGTATTTATCGACAAAAAGCTTTATGGCTTAGAGATATCAACTTACCTATTTAACTACACTAGTTACGTATCCGTGCGTTGCAACGGAACTTATTGAATGTATAGAGAATCGTGCTATAGAAGAGAGTTGCTTTGATCGCTTAGAAAGTGAAGAATGGTGAGAAGTTGATGGAATAGAGCAGTTAGAGGAGAATGGACGTACAACCATCAACTCGTTCTTTTATAATAGTAAAGATATATTCCGACTTTCCAGAAATGGCACCGTTAAACGATAAGTAATAACTCTAGATAAGTTCCATCAGCAGATAGCTAGCCAAGAGTCTAAAGCTGGTGGGGGTAGGAGTGAGTGGTTCCTGAATACTGGTATTGTTCTTTTCTAAGCAGAGTAAAATGATATCTATATGTGAAAGTGAAACACAACACACTAATAATCGTTTTCACGAAAGCTAGACTAAGTGTTGCCACTAACTTAGCATAACTCTTAGGGATGTGGTTGGATTAATTCCGGAGGATCTCTAGATAACACCTAAATTGCATCAAGCAATGAGATACTGACATATAATTTCCTAATAACCTCAACTAACTTGCTAAATTTTTGGATGGCTTATGTGTCCTTGGAGGGAATGGTAGCAGATTGGTGTCGATATATTCGTGCGAGCTGCTTTGTGATAAGGGTGTTTCTTGATTTCTAGTGTCCTTATTTTTCTTCTTAGTCTCAGTTTCCTTAGGGGGCCTCTGATTGTATAGTAGCTTCCCTACTGGACCTGGTGGTGACAACATAGATTTGTTCCTTAGGGTTTGGTTTCAGTTGTCCTAGATGTCATCTAGCTGGATTGTTAGGGAATAGGGTTGCCAGTTGTGTAATCTGTGTCTCTAACATCTTTGAATAGCTGAGCTATTGTTGAACAAATGATGCTAAGCCCTCGGTCTTGGAATCGATGCCTTCTAAGACCTTATCACTTGTGTAGAACTTCTTACTGATACTCTCATTGATCTTAGATTGGGTCTCGATGAATTCCTTGAGCGAAGAATCTAGAGAGAGACTAATGAGTTGTTGGAGCTGAAGGATGGAAGTTGTTACCCTTATTGTTGTAGCTAAGATGGGAGTGGTTCTTCCATCCGGGTGTGCAAGATTTGTTCTAAGAGCGAAATTTGTTGATGTAGTTAACGTCCTGTTCTTGGCATTGGCTTCCCATATGTCCCAATTTTTCACTCTTCATATGTCATCCGAGCATCTAGGGCCTTACTATGTCTGGTGTGCATGGCAATGCTTCTATCCTCCTGGCCAAAGCGTCTACTTTGGATGCAATAAGATCCATCCCTTCAACTTGATGTACTCGTCGTTGATGATTCATGGGAGCGGTTGATTAGTCCATCTTCCAACCTTATTGGATACCATCTTGTTGATGAGTGACCTCGCACCTATTATCCCCAGTTCCATGAAATCTCCACTAGCTGTTGTGTCTCCTCACCATAAGACCGTTGTAGAAATTTTGTATCAGGAGCTAGTCCTCCATGCCATGCTGGGGATAGGTAAGGATATATTCTTGAAATTGCTCCCATGCTTCTGCAATTGATTCTTCAGAAAACTGATGGAAGTGAAAATCTTGTTCCATAAAATATTAGTCTTTCCATGAGGAAAGAACTTGGCCAAAAAGGTGTCAGAGCACTTCTTTCGTGTCTCCACTTCTTCCGTAGGGAGTGAATAAAACCATTGTTTTCGCCTTTCCCATGAGCGAGAAAGGGAACAATCGAGGCGTATAGCACCTAGAGTAAATTCCTTTATATTGAATGTCATGTAGATCTCTAGGAATGTCTATAGATGCAATTTGCATCTTCTGATGGTTTTCTGCAGAAAGGATTATTGCCAACCATATGGGTCAGGGTTGGCTTAATCTCAAAGTTGTCATTCCCGACAGTAGGCAATTCCACAATGGGCACATTGTTGATGGTTGGTGCAGAAAATTCATGTAGCATTTTCTCACCCATCAGAGCTTCAAGTATGGGTTCAGTTGGCAACGGTTGGCTTTGTCAAGCTAAAGATGAGGCTAGATTGGTTGCATGCCACAAATTTTATATCTTTCTGGGAGTTATTGATGATTTTGTTGAGACAGTCCTGAGTATTCTTTGAATTGACTCAGGATTATCTCAAAAGTTTTCTGGTAGGTTGAAACCTGTCATGCAATGACCTATTCACCTAGAAAAAATAAAGAAAAATAAGAACGGGGTAAGGGGTTAAGTAAAGTGGTTGATAATTAGTTTAATTTTAAAGTTGATATTCTAGACCAATTGCTTCACTGGAAACAATGCCTAAAATGCTTGTTGGTAATTCTTATGCCTTACAAATGGTTATTCGCAAGTGCATGAAAATCATCATGTAGCACTTCACCTTGGATTATTCCAGGGTATCGTATTTGTCCATGGAAAGCTTTATGGCTTAAAGATATCAACTTAACTATTTAACTACTTATCTTTTGACTTTTTGGAAATGGCGCCATTAAATGATAAGTAACAGCTCTAGATAAGTTCCACCGATAGATAGTTAGCTAGGAGTCTATAGCTGGTAGGGGTAGGTTTCTTAGCAGAGTAAAACAATATCTATTTGTGGAAGTGAAGCGCAACACACTAATAACCGTTTTCATGGAAACCAGACTAAGTGTTGTCACCAACTTAGTCTAACTCTCAGGGATGTGATTGGACTAATCCTGGAGGATCTCTGGATAACACCTTATAGTCATGCACTACTATAAGAGTATAAGTTCCACACACATGTGATTAAATGTGGCGAATCAGGATTAAACACTAGCAGCAAAGCCTTGAAGTGTGTATAGCCCCCTAGCGCTAAGGCTCATAAGCAACTATATAACAAAGGCGCTATGCCTCGGGCCCGAGGAAAGCTCAGCCATTCACTATAGGACATACTAATACTACTAGTCGGGTCCTATATTAATCCACGAAAAAGGTAACAAGATACTAGATAATGACCAATTTATTGGAATGATAATTCGTTCTTACTAGGTAAGGTAGGTACATGGAGCTTGACACAAACCAGGATATCGAAGAGGACAATTCTAGAACCATTGGCGTGCAGGCCGACTCTTCTCATACTGACCTACCAGGCTACTAGCGACTCTGGCATAGCTATACTACCATAGGACTTATTCTAGGGTGGAGTGATGTGATTTGAGCGGTTCTCCTTGATGGTGTTGAGTGATGCTTTGAGAGGAGGAGCTTCCCTTCTTTTTTATAGGCTTGGTTGATCGGCCAGATGTCATCCATGCGGGCGTGTTGTTGAAGTCGGTGGAGAGGGGGCACGTGGCCGATTAGGGGGTGTTGATGGACCGGTTGGCTATGAGTGGATAGCCTAGATCTTCTTTTGGTGTGAAGCCGAGTCCATGCACGTGCACTGCCCAGGAAAGCCGACTTGGCTGGGCAGCTAAGTCTCCTTGACTTGGCTAAGATGGTTGGCGGCTTGGGTCGAAGGCAGTAGAAAGCTAGGCTGATCAGCCTGGTGAGCTTGGCCAATCGGTGTAGGCTTGTCCATCCTGTGGGCCATCCTGGTCCATGTCGTCGTGCTGTCGGCCAATTGGCCGGTCGGTTTGGAGTTGGGTCGGGCGGCCCACTTGTGGGGTTCGTTGCTCTTTTTTAGTGATTTTCTGGTATTTTTTCTCTTTTTATTTATTTTTCTGTAAAATATGTTGATTTGCAAAATATATGAAAATAAAGGCATAAATGAGCACAATCAAGATTTAAGTCATACGTTATCGTGCCTTTTACCGGATTTTAAGGGGGGGGGGGGGTAAAATCTACGTAAATCTCGTGTCAACAAGCAGCACGCGTTATAAGTTTATAACCCAGCCCTTGTATTATTGTATTCACGACAATCTGCATACGGTGGTACATATACATCCATGCAATATTACTAGCTATGTAAGCTCTGGCACATGCATACCTTACATATACGAATGGAGATCTTTCTACGTACGTACAATATAGATCAATTAATAATCTCGTATACGGGCCCCCCAAAATAACAAAGACCAGACCAATCGAAATACAACAGATGCTGCGCTGTGTATATCTAGACGGTCTGTTGGGCCTTGGGTGGGCTCTGGGACGACGGCGGCGGCGGCGGCGCAGCGGAGCAGGTGGGCGTGCCGAGCCAGCGCGTGAAGGCGTCGAGCGTGCGGGTGTCGGCACGGTAGTGGCGCTGCGTGAACCGCATCAGGTCAGCCCACGTGAAGTCCGGGTAGAGCCGCGGCGCGTCGTCGTGCGCAGGCGGCGGGCGCACGACGCGGTCCTTGCGCGGGCAGAGGAAGAAGGCCAGCGACCGCCGCTCCCGCTCCCGTTGCACCACCGCGCGGTGGAGGCAGCTCTTGTACCGCCCGTTCGACAGCGCCTGCACGCACGCACGCACGCACACGCGCGCCAACCAGCGCAAAACAACATGTTTGTTATATGCATGCTTCAGGTAAAGCTGGCTCTACTCTACTATGTACTAAGCTCGCAAGGATTGCAATGACGGGGGAGCAGTAGAGCTAACGATCAACTCGTTTCTTTTTTTTTGTCTCTTTTCGAAAGGATTGTTTATTGTGTACATCTATACAACATTCGATTGTTTTTAAGGACAAAAATAATCAGATTGCTCTGAGGCGTTAGATCTCCATCTAACGGATCTACCCATACAAGCCCTCTCCAAAAAAAATAACCCCCTCCAAAAAAAATGATCTAAGGCGTTGGATCTCCATCATTCTATAAGAGCAACTCCAGCAGGGCCCCTACTTGAGCCCTCAAACCTCATATTTGAGGGCTTGAGACAAAAACAGAGGTCCAGCAGGGCCCCTACTAGAGCCCTCAAATTTGAGGAGGCCCTCAAATCCCCCCACCAGCCCTCATTCCTGGGGCTCTAGGCCAAGCCCTCAAAATACTGTTGAGTCAGTTTTCCCCTCCCGCCTCTTTCCCCTCCCGAGCGAGCTCCCGACGTCCTCCCCGCGCGCCTCTTTCCCCGCCCGCCTCCCTCCCGAGCGCGCCGCCCGCCTCCCCGCTCTCCTCCGCCCGCCTCCCTCCCGAGCGCGCCGCCTGCCTCCCCGCTCTCCTCCGCCCGTATCCCTCCCGAGCGCGCCGCCCGCCTCCCTCCGGAGTGCGCCGCCCGCCTCCCTCCCGAGCGCGCCGCCCGCCTCCCCGCTCTCCTCCGCCCGCCTCCCTCCCGAGCGCGTCGCCCGCCTCCCTTCTGAGTGCGCCGCCCACCTCCCCGCTCTCCTCCGCCCGCCTCCCTCCCGAGCGCGCCGCCCGCCTCTTTCCTCCCGCGCCGCCACCGCTCCCCGGCGATTCCTCCCGCGCCGCCACCGTCCTCCTCGGCGGCTCCTCTTCCCCGGCTCCCGACGCATGGCCATCCTCCTCGGCGGCTCCACCGTCCTCCTCAGCGGCTCCTCTTCCCCGGCGAGGAGGCGGACGAGGAGGGAGAGAATGAGGAGTGGGTCCCATGTGTCAGTTGTAGTGGAATGGATTTGAGGGCTGAAATTTGAGGGGTGCTGTTGGAGTAGATGCAAAAAAAAGGGCCCTCAAAAGTAGGGGGAGCCCTCAAATAAAAAGTAGGGGCCCTGTTTTGAGGGCTACTGCTGGAGTTGCTCTAATAAATCCATCTAGCATGTAGTTAGCAGGACTGGAACGGTGACTATAAGCAGCCTTTTCTCTGGTGATCTGGCAAATGCGAAACTAGATGGCCATTGAAAAGCGCTTCCTTAAGCATCCGAGTGATGTGTTATACAAAACTAGGTGGGTGGCCGGCGCAATTTGCCCGGTTAGCACGATTACACATAACTAAAAGATATTTTCTTGATTTTCCACTGATTAATATGAGATTTTCCATGTAATCTGATCATCACCTAGAGACAACGACCTAGTTATTATGCCACTCTCCTATCTCTTTCTACATGT
Organism: Dendrocalamus latiflorus; assembly: GCA_017311315.1. NCBI lineage: Eukaryota > Viridiplantae > Streptophyta > Magnoliopsida > Poales > Poaceae > Dendrocalamus > Dendrocalamus latiflorus. The sequence goes on along the minus strand of CM029613.1, from coordinate 10,190,252 downwards.
GTGTAGCAATATGATTTTAAAAGGCAAAATTTGGTGGAAGCTTGACGCCAACTGCTTGATATTAATGTAACGAACCATATGTTGTTTTCCTCGATGGTAGGCGGTTTGTACCAGAATGACTTCTTTTAAGATTAAACATTTAGTTCTATATAAATTCGAATAAGTAGTATTACCAATTGGAATATCGTATTTTCAATAGATTCCTACAAATAATGATAATTTGGCATCCTTATAATCTAGACCCAACAACAACTAACACCGTCAATCTTTTTCTTTTTACTCTTATTTATATGGAAATATCTATCCCTCGAAAGGAATGCGATGACTTATTTAACATTCACACATTTATGCTCTGGTTGTATGTGAATCCAAATAGGTAGGGTTTGATCTTTCCAGCTTCTGATTTTTTATTTTTCTACCATACCTAACTTTTAAAAGAAGTGTCTTTTCAAGGTAAAGTCTACAATTTAATTGTAATAGATATTGTAGCGACTTCATCTAGATCGGCCAAAATTACACGTGAATATCTTTCTCCATAGTCTCTCACGCGAATAACCAAAAGCAAAAAAAAAAATCAAAAACCAAAAACCGCAGTAAAAAAAACATGCCCATAAAGTGAAATATCTTATCAATTTGTACGCGGGGATCCTTAGAACTTAAAAAAAAAGGTAAGAAAGTGATTTCATCACTACACGTCGATTATTTCCTAATATAAGTAAATGTAGCAAAGCTGTTATTAATGAATTGATCGGTAAAAATGGCATCGTGCATCTTTAAACAATGCCCACAGTAAACCTCTTTCGCGAGCTCCAAACATAATAACAGTCTGATCTAGGATCGAGCTTTGCTGCTTGTGCAATCGCATCTTGCTTCCACCGCTTCTTATTGACAGTGCTAGCCAACGACCACGTGGCAGCCAGCGACCAGCGGCGTCACTTCGTACCTTGCACTACTTGATCGCTCGCGGCAGCAAGCGCAGCTTGCTCATGACTCATGAGGTCGTGGATGCGGGAGTTGCTATCTTTTTGCTGATGGTTTTTTTATTGTAAATTATAATTTTAGTTAAAAATACATAGTAACGATTAAAAGAAGAGCGAGCGATGAAAAAAGTGAGAAGAAAAATCTCTACCACTACCATGGGAGTAATTGATGATGAATATTCTCAGGAAAATCACTTTCAACTTTAATGAGGCAGTTGCATATCTATTAAAGGCAGAGTCCTTTAAAAAGCCATTGGAATATTCATCCTCAGGTGATCAAGCATTAGCTACAGTAGATGTTACAGGCAGAAGAAAAAGTTGTAGGAAGAAGAAGGTAAGAGCAAGGACACACGTGTATACTACCTATGTGACAAGGAAGATCACATGATAAAAGAATGTTCGAATTTGAAGCAAATGAAGGGTGCATGCTCAGTAGCGGTAGTAAAGGATAATTCGAACATACTGGCTATCAGTCAATTAGGTATTTCTCATGGATGGATATTAGATTTAGATTGTTTGACGAAGGATCTCTACGCCTGGCGTACGAAACTGTTCACTTAGCGAATTGTTAGGAGTATGCAATTGCTAAGGTGTATGCAATTGCTGAGGTGGGAATGGTTACATTGGAGACGTATGATAGAGCACATCGCATATTGACGGGAGTTCAGTATGTTCCCCGTTTAGAAATAATATAATATCTGTGAGGTCGCTTGAACTCAAAGGTTGTGATATATCATTTCGAGGTGGAGTCATGCGAGTTATTTGCAAAGGGCAGGTGATTATGAAAAGTATCTAGAGCAATATAGAATATCGATTGATAGGTACACCTAAAGAAAAGGGCAATAAGTAGGAGGTCTGATAAAATCCTAGCTAGGAGAAGAAAATCATATTGTCAACAATAGGTACTCAGATCTTATCTGCAGTTATGTGTAGAACTATAAAGATAGTTGAAAAATCTAGCAGCCTCAGGGGCGAAAGTGCAAGCTGTTGAAAGCAGAAAGATGTGATGTGACCAAGCATGTAGTACCTGTGAGCAGGTAGAGCTTAGAGGCTATACAAACCTATGTCATAGAAGGCTGTAAGAATAGGATCGATGCGTGCTTAATCAAACTATAAAACAAAGAATCTCTCAAGTGGATGGTATGTGCAGGCTAATCCAAACATTGGCATACACATTGTGGTGATATGTATAAACCCCTATGTGTGGGCACTTCGAAAGGTGGGAGGGAAAGCAAAAAAACAGAGCTGATGTAGAACGAGTTCTTGGATGAGCACAGTGACTTCAACGGATAAGAGCCAAGATGAATATTATTGAGTATGGTGACTCAAACTTTAGTCGTTTTGGATTTGAAAAGGCGTGCTATAAGGAGTTCTTGATGAATCCTAATAGGATTTGAATTCCTACTTTCTTTTAAAGTATGATTTCTATTCTACTATGGAAAAGTACCAGAAGAGACTATATAAAGCCATGGAAGGTGGTTATGGAGAACCCAAGCTCTAAGCAACAAAATAAAGAAGTCACTTATCTAAAGGTGGGGTTGCATGAGAGGATTAGAGGTTAAATTATTCTTTAGTACTAGATTCTTATGTAGAGCAAGGATCCGAGAGTTCTAAAACATTCGAAAGTGTTGTGAGAGAGCGACAATCTTGTGTACCATTTTGAGGTTATGCTTAAAAAATTTGCAATTAGTTTTGTCAAATATTTTTCTCTCGCTATGGTTGTTTTAATGTCATTATTTTGGTACTTTTTATGAGATTCATCTTCTCTGTTTTTAATATAAAAAGAATCAGAATGTAAAACAAATGTGACCTTCGGTGTGCATGCAGGGACGGGCCTGAAGTGTAGGAACGGGACAAAAGCAGAGAGGACTGCACATACGTCCGCCCTGGATGGGGCATGCAGACGGGCGATCGAAGTCGAGTCGAGCCGAGTACTCGAGCCCGGCCTCACCTCTGCCGCACAAGCAAAGCTACATAGCGCCGAAACTAGGAAAACGCCGGCGTCACGTACCGGGCCGGGGATGGAGCCCGCCAGCCACCACTGCCTGCGTCCCTGTCCGGCTATCTCCCGTTCCTAGCGTCCAAGATAGACAAACGTCCAAAGAGGAGAGGCTAAACTAGAGAGACATGTAAATAACGATCCCTCGGTACATACGTCGGTTGGATGGATCCACTCAAAAGAGACAAGTAACCGCACCAGCTGATCTATGAATATGTTTTCGTAGGGTGTGTATAGCCCTTTACGGGTGTGTATAGGTATCATCCAGATGTTTTCTTCCTAACTATCATCCAAATTTAAGACCGTTGGATTAAATTGTAGCTCAAGACTATCAGGACGATGGAGAGGAAGCCTTCCCCTATGTAAGACCTCTTTTCACTCGTTTTGACGTAAATATGCCCCTCTTATTTAGATTTACAAAATAGCCCTCTCCTACCGGAGGCTTAGAAGATGATACATGTCACATAATGCAGTACCAGACCATATTAGATCCATGTACACGAAAAACATGCAGCAAACTAGCTTACTATGGTAGGAGAGCGCTGCAGGCCACCTGCTACGGTATAGGAGTGCAGCAAATGATCCGATGCATGTTTCATGTGTGGGTGTCACATACCTAATAAATGACATTAGATGACATATGTCAACTAATGCTCCTTCCATGGTTTAGGAGGGTATTCATGAATGCTTTAGTGAGAGGATATTATAGGTAGTGCCCTAACGGGTTTATAAGTTTAGGCTTTTAACTTATTTTGCACTGTAGCGGCTGAAAATACACAGCAATTACTATTAACTTTTCTGTATAATTAAATTTAAAAAATAAAAACAATTAAAAATTATATCATTACAGACAATATAAAGGGATAAAAGAAAGAAAAAAACAAAAAAAAACAATAAAATTAAAAAATTAGGAACCAGAAACAGAACGTCAGTGGAGCAGATATATCTACAAAAACCAACAGCAGAGGGCCAAAAGCTCGTTGGACTCGATGCACAGAGCCACGGTACTAAAAGCAGTATTGTATCATTGATCAGGCATAGATTAGGCTATTCAGTTGACCTGGTATAAAGGTATGGTCAAATGTATACACGTACAAATAGTTTGCGTTATATATATATATATATATATATTAGTGGGAAGGCTCTTTTCTACTTTCGGGTGTAGTTACTCCATATACCGTATCTCATAAAGTAAGAAATATCCTGGCAACGGAGGGTATGTACATGGCTACATGCAATATATGAGTATATAAGACTATCTTGGTGGTATGCACAGTTTTTTAATATACTCATTTTTATTTACGAATATGAATGTATTAGTAAAATATGTCAAAAACTATGTGTTGTCTTGTAAGTTTTCATGTGGTTGATATTGGAGTATCTTAGAATTAGTATATGAGTATACCTAAAATAATAAAAGGGTATATTAAATTTGTTTAGATAGTATATCATAGGTGGAAGTAATTACACATAGGAGTAAATTAAAATGCATTTTTATATATATGTGTGTGTGTATATGTGCTAAATTTTATTTCCGTTGATTTGAACTCTGTGTGTGTATCTTATTTAGTTGCCGTTGTGACCTTGAACATCCAAGATACATGTGCCTGTTTATGCAAGTCAACGTGTACATGCGAGATTTGATACAGTTCGTCAAACCAGACACTCCCTCTGTTCAAGAATATGTAACGTTTCAGGCATTGGTACGGTCTCCAATATATAACTTTGATAATATTTTTTACATTTATATGCTAGTAAAAAAATCATAAAATCATTATATTATAAAAATACTTTGCGCAAAAAACCTAATAATACCATTTACACACAACCAATCCAAAAGGTATTTTATATATTTGTAGTTAAATTTAGAGAAGTTCGATGGCATGCTTTCTAAAATGCTATATATTCTTGAAAGGGAGAGTAACATACACATGCAACGTCAGTTAGCCAACTGTACCTATACCAGAAAACGAAGGGGTGCCATATTTTGGTCGCACCTTTTGTCCTATGACACCACTACTTCACGCATGCATGCAAATATATATGAGATAGATAGTTTCAAGGTAGTGTTTAGACAGTACTTAATTGTTTTATTGCTAAATAGTACTTAAATTTTGATCACTACTCATATCTAGATCTAATAAATAAAAAGTACTCCTCATGTCTACCTCCCCTCCCATTCAAGTACTATTTTGTTAAAAAGGACTTAATTATAGATTTTGGATGCATATCCATATGTCCACTAGTTTACTTATTAGTTATTAGCATATGATGTGATACAATAAAGAATACTCCAGTATATATTATTCTTTTCTGCGTAGCCTTTTTACATCAATTGTATACTAGTTTTATACAAATCAAATTACGTAAAAAATAATGTGACAGTTTGTAAAAAGAGGAACAAAACAAACTATAAGGAATACAATAAAAACTATACAAAAATCCTACTTGGTCGATTATGTTGCGCCTCCCAACGACACTAAACAAATCGGTTACTCCCTTGTCACATTATTCATCCGGAGAAAAAAATCACAAAGTTAAAACCATAAAGCATGATGTGAATTACAAAGCAATATCAAATAGATAAAAAAATTAAGTACTTACAAACAAAAAAACGCTCGAGTAACATTTAGCAAATTCCTAGTTTTAAAGGTTACTTCCAAAAATATAGAATTATTTTTCTATATATATATAGAGAGAGGGGTGTTTCAATATTGTCCGGAATGACTACCTAGAATTGAGCGAAAAAAAAACCGTGCTCAAATGTCAAAAATATGAGGACGACAAGCCAGTGACACTGGAGTAGGAGGGTGACGGTGCTCCGAATTGAACCTCAGTGTTTACTAAAGATAGCACTAGAAAGTGATCTTGAGCATCTCAAAAAATTGTGATCTAGAAGAACGACAAAGAAAGCGCCATTACGTACGTACGTGTGGACAGCCTACTGTGCCATGCCAATATGGCCATGGCCCATGCATGACACGAGCTGCACGGGCGAGACGCGACACCATGTACCGAGATCGAGATCGAGGGTGAGTGCTTACGCGCGCACGTTGATACGTACCATGAAGGTGTCCCCGATGTTGACGACGAGCGCGCCGGGCTTGGGGCGGACGGGCCGCCACGCGCCGTCGACGAGCACCTGGAGCCCGTCCACCTCGCCGTCCTGCAGCAGGATAGTGAGCGCTGACGGGTCGCAGTGCGGCCCCGTCCCCAGCGTCCTCTCCGGCTCCGGGCACGGCGGGTAGTAGTTGCACCTCATGATGGAGCTGCTGTCGGCGAAGAAGTCCCGGTAGTACCCCCTCCCCACCCCCAGGCTCACCCCCAGCACCTCCATTATCGCCAGCGACGCCTCCTCCATCGCCTCGCAGTACTCCTGGTACACCTCCCTGCATCCATCCATGGCTCCATCCGTTCATGCATGTTCGTACGTACGTGTACGCCCGTACATATATGTACGTGCCAAATGCAGCAGCGCTAATTAAGTGTACGTTGTTTATGGCTGTTTACCCTAAGGGCTTGAAGTCGTTGCCCAGGGTGGAGGTGAAGTAGTCCACGACGGCGCGGTCGGCGTCGTGGTGGTGGCCGAAGGAGAGCGTCTCCTTCCAGGGCAGCTTTGCGGTGAAGCGGTTGGCGTGGGCGGTCGTGTAGCCGGTCACGGTCCCGGGATCCCGGCGGGCGCGCTGCTTCGTGGCAAGCGGCAGGCGGAAGAAGCCCGCGGCGCCGTCGAGCGCGGCGCTGGCAAGTGCCGGGGCCACGCCATGCCCAGCCACCTGGAAGAACCCGTGGCTCTCGCACGCCGCGGCGACCTGCGCGGCGGCGCGGCGCATCCCGGCGGCGTCGCGCAGAGCCGCTCCGACGTCGACCACAGGCACGTCCAGCTCCGTCGTCGACGACGGTTGCGCATCGTCGCGGGGCCAGACGAAGGGCGTCGGGATCTTGGGCTGGCGCCAGAGGTCAAGGGCATCGTTCTTGTTGCCGTCCGTCTCGTCGGCAGGAGCGGAAGGGAGGAGAGGACCGCGACCAACTTCCATGGCCGCAAGCGAGGTGGTTGCATTGCCTTCTGCTGCGTTTGAAAGGCAGACCATGGCAGTAAACGACGCGGGAGGCGCGGCGGAGACGCAGGATTGATGCAAGTTTCTGGTGGTGAGTGTATGGCTGTATCATGTATGGGCAATTAAGTGGTTTGAAAGTGTGCGAGAAAGCCGTCGAAGGTTGTGGCTATTTGTATTGGGTAGGGTTGAGAGCAAGCGACGAATTCAGTGGCCGCGCGACAAAAGGACGACGGAACGGAGGGAGAAATATTTGGATGGATCAATTTGGATGTTTGTGGCCGTGTGGGTGGGTGCATGTGTCGTCGTCCTACATAGCGCGCCATGCATCCTAGGCATGGCGTGTTGGCCATGCTCGGTGCTCCAAAGGACGCCGTGCCTGGTTAATTTCAAGAGTAAAGGACAACAATGACAGAATTTAACTCGGGTAATATGTGTTTTTTCTGCAATAAAATTAGAGACTGCCGGGACCAAAATTTTGCTATCTGTAACTCACTTTTTTCAGCCTAGGATCAAGGTCTAAACACTCTCATCTCACTCCCCTCCACGAACCACCTCCTTCCTGACACCGCACTACTACCTTCTTCAGTTCTTCTCATGGCATGGTGGCACCTGCACCTGCAGGCTTGGAGTAGGGTAGTGGGCAGCGACGGCTGGTGGAACATCGACGAAACGTGACAAGTGAGTGTGACAGCTTAAAAAGTTGCACATATACATAAATCTTTTTTTGCAAAATCTCTCAAATAGTTTGTTGCTTTTTCCTGAGTTTTTTTGGTGCTTTTCGTGTGCTGGAAATGCTATCTTCTTTCTATAAAAATCCTAAAAAAATATCTAATAATTTCCTCAAATCCGGTTTGTCTCGTTTGGACTGTTTTAGCCCCACCTATGTCCATCTTTCCCCTTCTCTTTCATTTTTCCTCCTTTTCCTTCTAGGCCGTAGCCCACCTTCTTTTTCCCCTTTCTTTCTCTTCTTTCAGCAGGCCCGTATGCCCTCTCAGCCCAGCTTCCCCTAGCCTAGCTCCTACGTCACCCCGCTGGCCCGTTCAATCCCGACATCGATGCTCTGCCACCTCGCCAACCGCGTGTTGTCACCACCACACCCTCACCCTGCCCCAATGCTGCCTTAACTCTGTGCAACGACTTCCGTGTCACCGCACGCTAGCTCGCCTGTGAGATGCACTCGCTCGTCCACACCGATGCCCACGTACCACCTCTACCGTTTTGCGCCCTATGCGCCACTGCCTTCGAGCATATATAAAGCCAAAGTGACAGCATCAATTACTTCTCTTCTATCCCTTTACTCCCCAAAGCTAACCGCACTGTCACCAGAGTTGTCATTGCACAAAAATCTGATAGAGTCATCCTATTTTCTCTAGTGCCGCTAGGTAAAACCATAAAATTTCTCCTCTCCCTTGCCTCTTCCACAAAGTGGCCTCACCTCGACAGAAGACCACCGGAGCCATCATCGGAACTAGTTGCATCACTAGCCTCGTCACTACCACCACTAATCCATCACCTCTATCATCTCTTTCCTTTGTTTTCCATGCCACGAGGTGTGCCTCGTTGCCCCCAACATCAAACCCCTCCTTCTCTAGTCATTCCCTCCTCCATGAGCTGTTGTTACTGTCCTCCACCTCGTCGCAATAATCTCCGCCGCCACCAGCCTTCCACGCCACACCCCAAGTCAAACCATCCTCACTAAAGGATTCCCCATGCCCACGTCATGCTTATGCATCCACCATTTACACCGGAGACTGCTGGAGCTCACCACCAATGAGTTTTTCCCTTTCAGTAGCTGCTACCTTTGCTTTGCCTTTTTCGACCACCACAGTCCTCGTCGTCCTCCCAAACCACCCAAAATGGGTTTGTGTGCCCAGGAACACACTATACGCAAGTCATTGTTGCCGTTCCGCAACTACGCCGCCGTTGCCATGCCTTCCTTTCTCTCTCTATTTTTTTTCTCTACTTAGCTGAGAAAAACAATGCCAATCGGCACTATGCTCTCGTGGTCCAACCAAGCCAGCTACTGTGCCTGACCCAAGCCGCTCGCACCCGACCCAGCCATTACTCAGTACTGTGAACATGCGGTCTAGCCAGACCATCTTGCACTGAGCTAAACAGAACCCGAATAGGTTTCAGACTAAGTCCAACCCGAGTCAAGCCCATTTAGCCTGAGTCAAACCTGATTTCTATTGGTTCAGCCCGAGTTAAGCTAGTCCATCACCGATTCATGGTTGATTCGAATAGTTCCAAGCCGTTTCTCACTGAGTTAGCACCAATTCTGCATAGTAGACTAACACTAGACCCCTGTAGACCACTCAATTGTCACTGTTCACCCTCCATCTTCAAATTCAAAACCTTCCTAAGCCGATTCTTCATTGGTTTAACCTCTCGATAGCTTTTCGGCTCCATTTTCCCTTTTCATTTAAGTAGCATTTTATTTGCAAGTGTTGTAAATCTACAGTAGGCTTATTTGGCTTTGTTTGTGTGTGTGTACATGCTAGATTAAAAAGAAGAAGTCCTCAGGATAATTTGAACTAGAAGTGACGATCCTAAAGCCTATGAAGGAGTGAGCACCGACTACGAGTTGCAAGGCAAGCTATGATACTTGATCATGTTGAATTCCTATTAGTTAGGTTATATTACATATGGGTTAATTTTGCATTATTTATTTATAAATACTATTTGTTATCAGTTACTTTTGAATGATCCCGCTTAAGTAGTTAATATCTTTAATTACGTTGTCTGCATGCTATCCTTAATAATAATTTGATCTAGTTTTTCTTGATGAACTTAACATGGTAGTGAACATGAACAACAATAATCTCATTACATTGTGGTCCGCCGTCACAAGTTGTCACATTAGAATTTATGACTATTATGGCATGATGGTTAAAAGTGTTGGATCACTCGCCTAGAGTGATATTGTGGGAAATGCTAGCTGAGAGCGGAGATGGGTGTGTGGTTTGGACGTGACTGTGTGCGTATGTTACCTAGTGGTTGTGTGTACAAATCTCTGCTGGAAAGGTGGTTCCACCTGAAGCATATAAAAAATTAACTTGTGACATGAGAAAAGACATGATTATCATCCATCCATATGATCGATTAGTCAAAGTTGATTCAGATACTATATTAATTTTATCGGTGTTACCACGGGTAGGTTTAGTGTTATCGTTAAATACAAACCGACCTATGCCACAGTATGACCCCTAAAAGCAGCGGAGCAGTCACCAGTACGTAGGTCTGGTAAGGGGCCCACTGCTGAGAGGGACCTTCTTTGTACCAGGTAGTCCTATGTTGTTAATCAGTGACGGATTCTATTATCCCGTCTTTGATCAAGTCATGGATATCTTATGGGTAAAGCTGGGCATTCTCTGTAGAGATTAAACCAAATTATTCGAATGTCTTATGCTTCTAGTTAATGAAGATGTGTCAAAAGGCTCATTCCTAAATTGAGGCCTAAGGAACATTACTAGTTAAAATGTGGTAGCTTGGAAGTGAGATCACTGCAAGGGATCCTATCTATAGCAGCGGAAAAATTACAACGAAACAAATTTTGTTGCAGTAGTTAAAGTTATTGCCACAAATTATTTGTTTGTGGTGATAAGTTTGTTATATTACCACAATTTTTAGTTGTTGTGATATTTTTATTTTCGTTGCAATAAATCAATTGTATTCCAACAAAACAATAAATCATTATATTAACTAATTACTATTACAATAATTTAATACTATTGTGACATTATTTTACAACGATATTTAGGTATAGTATATCCTAATTTGGTTTCCCACCAAATCACATATTGGTTGACTCCAAGACTTCTAATCAAACTATGAAAAATTGTTTCCAACAAATCTAATCATGCACATGATTCAATTCCCACCAAAATATGCAAAAGCAAATCTGTTTCCTGCTCAAATTTGGCAACACACTTATTATAAACTACTTAACAATTGACTAGTCCAGAGATATTAAACAATTCGATCATTGACTTTCCTTCTCCATTATTATGGCATATGTTTGAGAGACCGTACTTCTTCATCAGTCCACTGAAGTGCTAGATGGCAAGATGAGTTCCCCTACCCGCCATGTTTGCCTAGCTTGAGCTTGCTGAACGGCATGGCTGTGCTCTCTATGTACCCTGGCCATGCCTTCCCTTAGCCGCGTCGCGCATCTTGCACATCCCGCTCACTAAACCACTCCCTCATCGACCCCTTTGCACATCCTGCTAGCACCCACCACCGCATTGCACCTAACCCCCACCACCGCTTCACCATGCCTATCCCCTACATCTATGCCCATCCCCCACCATCGAACCCAACCTACCCAACACTATGTTCACCTCACCCAACCCACCCCTACCACCGCACCGCGCCCAACCCCCACCTCCCCTATGCCCAACCCACTCGATCTCGCCCTCCTCTACACACGAAGTAAGGTCACCAACTCCGATCCATTCTGCTGTAGCGCCAATCCACCAATCTCATGTCATCTAGCACCAAATTCCCTATGACACCGACTCCAATCTGCTCCACCCCTGCACCAGCCACACTGCCATATACATAAATTATGGTACCTGTTGCCAGCCTCGCTGCCCAACTCCTCCATTTGTCTTAGCCGATGCCATCCCCTGCTTCCTCTATGAGATCTTGTTCTACAATTTGTTTATTTGTATATTTTTTTGTGTATATTTTGATTTGCCTTGCTCTACTATTGTGCAGGTAATCTTGGAGTCAAAACTGTGAATGAATAGAAGATGTTCTTTGCTAAGCAATACAACTTGTAGAAAGGTTGATTTGAATAATTTCTACTACATTTTTAAATTTTACAGCTTTTTCATAATAATTGTCTATGGATGACAGAATTGGTAACCTTGCAAATTTGTTTCACTTTTTCATCATTGTGCATATGTTTTTTAAGAAGAACTGATAGTCTGAGACTATATGAACTCAAACTAAAAATATATCTATTCATTTGGTTGCTACGGTTGCCAAATTTGGATACTACCATGCATGTATGCATGAGAAATTAGAATTAACAAAACTAAAGCACACCATAAATAAGTACTAGTTGGCAACTTTTTAATTTTTGCATTGTACGTTCACCTTCTTCAGTCTTTGCAAGATATTTTGTGAGTCATTAATTCTATACATAAAAGACAGTCAAAATACAAGTAACAATAAAAATACAACATAGAAAACTGATTTGTTGGCAAAAAGCCAAAAGGAACATGCAAACTACATTGTTACCTGTAAATGGCTCTGACATGACATATGGTTAGACCTTCTACTTTAATGAGTAGTGACTAATCACTAATCAAAACATATTTCTAGTAGTTGATTGATATTTGCATGACAATTTATAGTCAAGTCATATTGGTTATATTGTCAAGTCCTAGTTCATGTTGTGGTTGATCCAATGTATGGCCAATAATAGCAAGTTTTATTTAACCTAAACTATTTGGCTTTAAAAAAACTCCTTTACTCTCTTACTATACAAAACATACATAAGAGTTTCTTTCATTAGACCATATGTAGTTAACCAACTCTTCTTTTGTTGTTTGACCGTAAGAGTTTCTTCATTAGTGCATATGTAGTTAACCAACTCCTCTTTTATTATTTGGTCATAAATTGTCCATATTCAAAAATAATTTATTAACAATAGTACGAACGTTTTCAGCTTTATTTTCAAGCCAGTAGGGCCCAATTTGCTAAATTCCGGCTAGATGGCTCAAGATAGGAGTTGGATGGATGGGGATAGGGATTCTGTAGAGTGGCAAGCAAGAATGAAGGAGTTTTTATATTTTACTTTTAGCAACACTCTTGGTAGATCTACTATCTGATGCCCTTGTACAAAATGTCTCAATAATTGTTACAAAACAAGGGATGAAGTTCACCTTGACTTATTAAGGAATGGGATGGATCCAAGTTATATTTGCCAGAAACACGATGGGGAAGAGTGTAATGAGGAAAGTATGGCATAAGGATTTGGCAGTGAAGAGGTGAGAGCTGATGACATTGTGGTTCAAGATATGCTCTCTGCTCTTATTAGGAGCACTGACCTACGAAATAGCCCAAATAATGAAGAAGCTGTGACATTGGATGCTGGTGGTAATATCTTAAAAGGCAATGTAGAAGGTAGAATTAACCAAGAGCCAAATGCATGTGCAAAGGCTTTTTTTTTTGTTGCATTAAAGCATGCTGAAAAGGAGTTGTACCATGGTTGCAAGAAGGTGACAAAGATGTCTTTTATTCTAAGGCTATACAAGATCAAGTGCTTGTACGGGTTAAGCAACAAAGCATGTGAGGCCATACTTCAGTTGTTCTTGCATGTACTTCTAGAAAGTTCAAAAGGTTATTCGAGATCTTGGACTGGGCTACAGTTGTTAAAATGAAGCAACGGAATATGTATGCCATGCCTTCTATAGCAAATGTTGAAGACTTTACCGAAGTCGATGCTGATTTATTGGATGTTGGAGTTGGAGAAATGAATATACCTAACTTATCACAAGTTGGTGTAGATCTGGCATACAAGGAGTGAGTGGCAATGTTTCAACTATTGAAAAGACACAATCTGTTGACACAGTGACAATCAACTTGATTCTGAATTTCTGATGATAAAGACGAAAACGATGATACATATATAAATGATGGCAATATTCTATAGTTACTAGACAAAGGCTCTGATGATGATGAATTTTTTTGTCTAGTCTCTTATAAATTAGTGTGATGTACACATAAATAGAGACAATTTTGTCTATGTTACTATGTGTTATATAACGACAATTTTGATAGCTATGGCAACATAATAACTGCATATTATGTACAATGTATTTGTTTTATCTATGTTGCTTATTATTTAATATTGAATTCTTATTTAATGACTCTACATGTATTTCATCTAGACTTATGCATGTATTTCATCTAGACTTACATTTAGTTTGAATATGTTATCAGGTTGTCATTGGAGCTATAGTTCATAAGCAAGCTTAGGCCACTAGCTAGATTATAGGTACAACTCCCTCTTCTAGAAGTGTAGAGTTAGTTTTGGATCTGCTTTTCAGTTATCGCTAGGTTCAGTGCATATTTGCTTATCATTCTCTTGAATTTGTTCCATTTAGTGTATGTTGCAAGTTCAACATTTATGTGTAGGTGTACCTGTTAGCGTTTTACAAAAAGTAATACGCTACATGCTTGTGTTTTTTTACTGTGCCCTCCCAATGCCAACAAGAAATTATCATGCTATTCCAATATGTATTATATGGTTGTTGGAATGTCCCTTTCAATCTTTAACCTTTCACTTCTACATTCTCTAACTTGAGTGATAGTTTTTTTCTTTTACTTAAATTATGGTCAACTGCTCCATCCTTCATAATGTACTTTTGAAGGCATTCTTCTAGATGTAGTGCTTGCTGATCTCTAGTTTCAATTTATACTTATCTCTTTAATTGACAAAATCAATGGTCAAAGACACTACTATGGCATCAAGGGATGATACCATCTTGGCATGCCGAAATTAGCAAAGTGGGCAGCAAGAATCGGGTATTATCAAATCTATACAATTACTTTTGCAATTGTCAATAACTTACTAAAATACTTTATATTGAACTTGCACCTTATAAAAAAACATGCAGGCCAGGATGCTCCAAATGATGTGAATGGGACACCCACTTTACCCTCTACACAAGCCAATACTCGAACGCAAAGGGTACTAATTAGCTGCACTTATTGTGTGATGTGGAGTTATAATTGAGCATTCTAGTACAACTTCTGAAATTCTTAGTGTTAGTAACACCAAATAGTTGCCTATTATATTAATGGTCAACTAAAGCATTGTTCTATTTGGTAGAGTAGAAATATATTTTCTCTTGCTTGCTGGACATTTACAATGTTTTGAATTTGTGGCATTGAATAGCACCAATCCCAGATCTGCCTTGCTGCATGCATATAAAAGTACTATATGCACTATTTTGTGTCATTAAAATAGTTTAATTTGTTTCTTCCTTGCTGTTTTAAACTTGTTCCGTGTTCAAATTTTTAGTTATATATTTTTCACTTCGGAAATACAATGTCAAAAAGACCTTTTACATAGGATGTCAACTTTAAAATTACCATGCACCTAGTCTTATAGCATGTACTCATACAATATTCGTCAACATTATTGTTGGTTTCAGTAAGAAAAAGCTATGTTATGGCATCAAGAGAGAAGTCCATCATTGCGTATAAACTGGCGAAGTAGACAACAAGCATCTTGTAATATATTTTATGTAGTTCTTCTCTTACCATAAATTGAAATTAATGTTACCGAATCTCTTTTCAAACTTTAAATAATTATGAAATTATACATAGACATGAGTGCACCAAATGATGTGAGAAATACAGAACAACAAAGTGAGACTATGCCAATTCCCTCAAAGTAGCCAAATGCTATGTCTTCACCTAGCAATTGGCTATCTCATGCTCATCACTGTCGTACATAAACAAAAACTGGTAGTACCTTCAACAATACTTTTTTATTGCTTCATTCGGTAAAATGCAAATGTCAGTGATATTGTTTGTTTGTAATTTGTAGACACTTGTGGTCAAAGGAAGAATGGGCGAGGTATTCTCAAAAGAATCAAGGTATCCAAGAAGCACTTCAGGAATGGTCCATCAAAGTTTAATATTGAACTCTCCAATACATTGGAAGGTTCAATAGGACAAAATTAATCGTTTATGATGTGCTTGTTAGTATCATTTTTATAGCATCAATGTACTTCACCTACTTTGCAATACAATTGTTATTTATATTTGGTTCTTGTATTTTTTAGGAAAAGTGGGCTGTGGAGGACATGGAAGATACTAAGAAAAGAATTCTAACAATTTCTAGAGAATGCTACGCAGGATGGCGGCCAACTTTGCATGCTACTTACAAGGCATACAACATTGGTTCTCAAAGAATAACCCATGAGCTAGAGGATCTCACTCCAGAAGAATGGGAATATATGATTAAATATTTTTGCACCGGCTTAAAATTCCACGTTACCTCTATATTTGTTACCAGATGTAATAAATACATAATTTGAGTGATATCATCTTCATGGCTCTTATTTAATTATGTGTGGATAGGAGTTAAGCCATAAGAACTCAGAGAATCACAAAAAAGCAGAAGGTGAAGCATAGTGCTGGCTCAAAATCATACTCACATATTAGGTTTGAGAAGGTAAATGTAAGAGTATATATTCCCATTTCAATGTCAAACTTTATGTTGTTTACGTGACGTCTTGATAACTATATAGAGACCCAGAGTCTCAACATGAGCCAACTGCTATAAAGCTTTGGTAGGTGACCCATATGAGGAATGGAGTACGGTCTAACACTAAGAGTCAAGCTGTTTGCAACACCCCAACTTAACAAAAGCCCAGAATGTCAACTACAACTACAATCGCTACCAATTTTAGCCATTTAATAAAAATTACCAACATCTAGTCTTTAATTATAATTCCATAATAATAATCATAAACATAGTGAGGACAACCATAAGGAATGAATAAGTGATATTAAGATGAACCAAATCATAAATTTAACTAAAAGAAACTTAACAAGTAGCAAAAATATAAAATCAATAAGTACTAAAGGGAATCATTATTCACCTAAAGGTTGCATGGATAGTATAATTTATTTCTAACAGTAAATGATTGGTTACTAAGTGAAAGAAAAAACTATAATAGTGCAATATCAATCTTATGCTACTTTCCGCCCATACATGTCATCATCAATGATCATCTAAAAACAACAATAAAAGTAAGGGTGAGTCCACGACTCAATAAGTACACAATATAATGATAAATGACATAAAATATAGTACAATTATTCATGTCAAGTCACAATTATATCAATTTTTCCATATTTCTTCTCATCAATGCCATTCACATATTTCCACATCTCATTTATATTTTCATGAATGCAATGCACATCTCTCAACTTCTCTTTTGCTTATACTGGTATAATGGAGTACTCACCCGTCGATGAACCACTCTTGCTCTATCATTTTTCATAAAGGGTCTCAACTCCACTCCTGTGGAGTGCTTACCAAAGTAGGCCTTTCTCTACTCCCGTAGAGTGGCTACTAAAGTAGGTTTTTCTCTACCTACTCCCATAGGTCGTCCATACAAAGTAGGCTCTAGAGGGCCACACAGATCACCTCTTTGCAACATAATTGCTTAACATGTAATGCAATGATTATTTCATTTATTAGTCAATTATCAACATTAATCATAATCATCATCATCATTTAACCATAATCATCCTAATCATCATCATCATTTAACCATAATTTTATGAGTATTATAAGAAGCAAGTATAAATATGTGAATCATCATGGTAAGTATTTATTTAACATAAGCAACAAGAGCAAACCACTTGTCTACTATTCTACCATACACTTGCCTTTTCTAGTTGCAAGAAATGGATTGATTCGAAGATGACACCAATCCTGACATGGTACAAGAACAATAATTTAACAACATCACACCTATACGCTTCCCAATTCTGCAATACTCCCCTTTCACCGTAACAATAACCCCTACTGTTCTGGTAATAAAAATAGCTTAACTTTTAACTCCCAAGCCCTAACATGACAAAACACACCAGTTTTGGAATCTACACAAAATTTCTATAATTTTTTAGTTGGCCACAAATCCCGATTAAACCATTTAACCCCTTGTTTTTAACCCCGAAGATATTTCTGTTATCTTACTACATAGTAGAATTAATAATTTTATATCTATTAAATTACACATCCAAATACAGTAAACCATAGCACTTTTGGAATCTACATAATGTTATGTGCCTTTATTTAGTAATGTCCAAAATTTAATTCAGTCATCTTCTAAGTACAATTCACAGTTTTCAATGACTACATCTAGCAACAACCAATTTCTGGACAGTAGTCTTTCTAAAGCCATAACTTCTAATCTACTCAACCAAAATTCGTGTTATAAGACTATATGGAATCCTTAGATAATTGTCTATACTTTTTATGTAGATCAAAAATCCTAATTAATCCATATAATAATTTTAATCTATATTTTACCACGATGCTACCAAATAACGATAACTCTCCGGGCAGCAGGCTTACAAAAATCATAACTCTTAATCTAACCAATCAATTAATGTGATTAAGTACTCTATAAAAAGTTAAAAAAATTGTCTACAACTATTTAGTAGATGATACTTTCATAATAAGCTTGTACAGTGCCCAAAAGCACGATTGAACATTATGGCAGACAAACCACTACTAATCAAACCTCTGACATGAAATTTGCTAATTCTCTTTCTAATCTTGACTCTAATGAGAGAAAAGTCTAGGTCATTACCCAAGTGAAAAACACTAATATCATGACCACTTCCTCACCTTTTCTTCCCTTCTCCCTCCTAAACCTTGCCCCTGCCATTGTTCTTCTTTCCTCCTTGTACTACCTTATGTCCTTGCCGTAACCACCAAGCAGTAGCAGCCTATGCCACAACTAGTCACGGTAGTAGCCCATACAATTAACTAGTCATGGCAGTAGAATAGCATAGCACGATCAGCGGCATCATGCAACCATGCAATTAACTAGTCATGGCAGCAGCACAGCACGGCACGACCAGCGGCCACATGTAGCCATGCATGCATGCGGGCAGACGTAGAGCAGCAGCGACGGTGCAGCAAGTTGGAGGCACAGGAGAAGGCAGCGGCAAGAGGTGATGGTGCTACTGGGAAGAGGGGGCGCAGCCGAGAGCTGGGCAACGCCAGGAGCACGGCAGCTAAGAGAGGAAAGGGAGGTGGCCAGGGTTTGAGGTTTGAGTCCCCCCTCCCCCAACTTTCCCTTTTATCACGGCATGAACCCGAGTTATTTTCCAACCCCTCCCATACAAATCGGTCCAGGAAACATTCCCCCTCTCTTTTCCAAAAATATCTCATTTTCATATATCACCTTTCCTCTAATTACATATAAGTCCTCAAGGGGGTTAATCTCAAAATATTACACTGTTCATGTGAGAAACCTTGTCCAACACTAAAATTTATCTTGTTAGTAATTAGTATACCATGCAACAGTCTATCAGCTTTGATGTCAACTAAAGATGATATCTCTATATTGTATAAGACAATGCATGCACACATGTTAGGGAGGTAGAAGAAGCGATTGGAGGTCCAATTTGAAGTGAAGAGCAAAACTCTATTTTCTAGGCTAGTTATAGAAGTACAGTAGAATATAGATCATCAAAGCCTCATGGGCAAGAATATATGTCTAAACCTCCAACTACTTCTGAAAGTATACATGCTGAGCTTGATGAGCAAGCTTGTGTAAACTTACAAACATGAAGACAAAATGATGACCTAAACCTCCATGCTTATGACTTGCAAAATCAGCTTGAAGCAGAGCGTGTTAAAAGATAAAGAGAAAGAGAACAAGAGTGTACTAAAAGAAAAAAAGAGTGTGAGGAGGAGCGCACAGCAAGGCAATTAGAACTTCAAGAGGCTAAGCAATTAATTAATGAGGATGAAGTTACGCAACCAGTGATGGTAGAACTGATGCAAATGATGGGAACTCAATAGGCAACACCACAACAGGTAATAAATTGTCCTTTGTTTGAATTTTTGTTGTGCTACATATCCAAATTATGATATGTTTGACATAACTAAAATTTCATCCTTAACATGAATCTGAAATGAAACTTATAGAATTATCTATTATATATAGCTTTCTCAAGGAAGGAATGCTCAAAGAAATGGAAATACATTACGCTCTATTTTTCAGTACTCAAGTATGATTACTTCTCACCAACTTATGCAAGCTACTAAAAATCATCATCGTTCTTCAAGTGATAAGGTAATTGACACCCTCATAATAATAAGTTTCTGTTCAAAGAAAATTGTGTAAATTAATATGAAAACTTTATAGAAGTTGTAGCCTTCTTTAAATACATATATGAATTTCTTATTCATTGACATCTCAACTAACTACAAATGAAAATATTTGCTTCCTACCCTGTAGAATGTCTTCTTTGAGTGAAGTGAAGATAAAAAAGATTGGAGTTCTATTGCCAATTCAGAATGTGCCCTTGTCATGAAGAATGCACCATCAAATTTTCTTTTCATTGTTTACAGAACCTATATGAATGCTTGGACGTATAATTTAGGATGTTGTCTTCTATAACTTGTATGAATGCTTGGACATGTAACCTTGGGCATTTGCTTCCAGTACCATCTAATTATTATGAAAGCTTTGAATGTGCTACTTAATTGCTTCTACTATTGATTAATTGTCTAATAAGTCATCTGTCTACTATTGTATGGTAATGTAAAATTTAATTTGTAGCAATATGTTGTTGCCATGAAATCCAGGGCGTTGCACCAAGTTATTACCATGAAATTTAGCACATTGAATTAAGTTTTTCGCCAAGAAATCTAACATGTTGCATTAAGTTATTGCCATAAAAAACAGATAGTTATGTACATATTGCAACAATTTTAGGCTTAATGCAACAATTACGTTGCCTTGTAGTGGCTAACCTATTGATATACAACCCCCTTAATAAAACATTCTTTATGAACTTGTTTTGATTCAAGTCAAAAGTAAACAAATAAAATTGTATAGGTACCAGTGATGATAGGTCCAAGATAAACCTCCTTAATAGACATTTCCTTAAAATCCTCAATTGCATCATAAGACTTTACCACCATGGCTTGTTGAGTACGAATTTACTCATTCTTGCATATTTTTGTTCAGATAATGACCAATATGAAGAAAACATATCAACAGATGATGAATACTACGATGGTGAAGATAATATGTTTTAGGTCGAGCCTACACTCAAGCGTTGCCTGTGGTGTGGTCGCTTTTTGTCTTCTTTTGTATGTAATATAAGTAAGTTTTGCTTGGAATCCTTAAAACTATATAATCGATAATTATGTCATATTTTATGTAAGAATCATGTTTTAATATTGTAATAATAAGCAAGCTATTTATCAATCTATGTGCAACTAAAATCCTAGACAGTTGTGTGAATACAGAGATATCTAGTAAATCCGGGTGTCTCCACAGTGAGTAAGGTGTGTGGGTGGGTGCTAGTGGGAGGGGGTTCCGGCAATGGTGGCTCTCACAACAGTGGCACCACCAGAGCTAGTAGACCGTGGCAATCGGAGGAGGCATAGTGTGGGAAGGATGGGGTGGTGACAGTAGGGTAGGGGTGTTGGTGGGGTACGGTTTAGGGGGAGGGGATAAGGATGAGAAATTTATATAATTTGGGGAGAGGAAAATGACATCCATTGGATACAAATCTTATGGTCCAAATTTTGAGTACTTTTTAGCTAGAGTACTTAAGTACTCCCATTGCAAAATGTATCGACTCGTTTCAACTAGACTATACACACACACGGTTACGCTAATCAGCGTGTGTGCGCACACTACGTGCGGGTAGCTGGCTGCACGCATGAGCCTCCTGGTATGGTTTATGAATTGATGATAACTCTATGTGCATGAGATAGTAAATTTTACATCTATAAGTTATTTCATGAATTGATGATAACTTTATGTGCGTGAGATAGTAAATTTTGTCAACTATAAGTAATTTCATAACTTATAGATAATAACTTTATATATATGGGATAGTAACTACGTGCGGGTCTCTTGCGTCGGGTGGTTAATTACGGTCTGACACATACATGCATGCAGCAGGAGAGAGAAGAGAATAAGTGCACTTGACTTGTGATTTTTTATCTTGTTTATAAACTAAAAAAATAAAATAACTCTTTCATCGAAAGTCTGATCTGCGATCCGTTTGCACCACTGTGTTCAAATTATGAGCTCAACAAAATAAGATCCATGTTGAATATATTTCGATGCTGTAAAATTTGTGTCATTTTACTACCAGTTAAAAATAACTTTGTTGTCGATAACCAATAACTTTATGTGCATGAGATAACAACTTTGCTAACTGTAAGTAATTTCATGAATTATAGATGATAATTTTATGTGCATGAGATAGTAACTACACGTGAGCTAGCATGCCTTGGCCCCGCTCACAAACCTGGCTTCCTGGTACATGAGATAGTAACTTCATGAATTATAGATGATAACTTTTTATGCATAAGATAGTAACTTTGCTAACTGTAGGTAACTTCATGAATTGTAGATAATAACTGTATGTACATGAGATAGTAACACATGTGAGAACTGTAAGTAACTTCATGAAGTATAGATGATAACTTGACTTGCATACGATATTAACTTTACCATAATTCATAAACGCTAGTAACCATCCGTGGGGCGGGATGGTGGGGCGATTGGCTGGATGGGTTGGTCAGGGTCGTGCACTTATTCTATGCGTAGCTACTGAATAGTACTTATATATATATATATATATATATATATATATATATATATATATATATATATATATATATATATATATATATATATAGAGAGAGAGAGAGAGAGAGAGAGAGAGAGAGAGAGAGTATGGTTCTATACTCCTTAAAATACGTACTCCCACTTCTAATATACCCCTTTAATAGTTTTGTTATACCTCTTTACCTATTTTAGCATACTCTAATAATGATTATAAGATACTCCAAAGTGAGTTCCATATAAAATTTCACCAAAGTCTACTTTTTATAGTATAATTTGTGCATATACTCCTTTTATACATAGAAAAGTCTATATAGCAGAAATAAAGGATTCCGATGAAAATTTTTCATCCAAGTCACATTAGAGTATCTTAGAATTAGTATTTAAGTATACTGAAAGTGATAAAGAGGTATAAAATATTCGTTTAAGTGGTATATTAGAAGTGAGAGTATATACTCTCGGGAGTATGGAAAAGGCTTCTTATATATACACACTATTCTGAACGTAGGTGTAGAATACGCGCCGAAAAGTTACTGTCGTGTGTGAGTGAAGTTACTTCTAAACATATGTAGAGTTACTGTCTGTTTTAACACTACACAATTAGCAGTAACTCTATATGTATTTGACAGTAACTTTACTCATGTACAACAGTAACTTTCTGGCACGCACAGTGCACACAGGTGCAGAATACCATATATATAAGCACTATTTAATAGCTACGGGTAGAATAAGCGCACGACCCTGACCGACCCAACCAGCCAACCATCCCACCCCATGGATAGTTACTAGCGTTTGTTAATTATCGCAAAGTTACTATCGTATGTATATCAAGTTATCATTTGTAATTCATGAAGTTACTTACAGTTATCATCTATAATTTATAAAGTTACTGCCGTATGTAAGTGAAGTTACTGCCAATATGCATGCATTGAGAGGAGAGAAAAACATGCATGTCAATAGCAAAGAACTCATACGGAAAGTTACTGCCGTGTGTGAGTAAAATTACTACCAAACACATGTAGAGTTATTGTCCATTATAACACCATAAAACTAGCAGTAGATCTACATGTATTTGACAAAAACTTCACTCATGAACAATAGTAACTTTATATGACACGAATTTCACAGCGTCAAAACATACTCAACATGGATTCTATTTTGTTAAGCTCATAATTTCGAGCACAATGGTGCAAACGGATAGCAGATCAGACTTTTGGTGAAAGAGTTATTTTTTTAGTTTGTAAACAAGATAAAAAATTATAAGTCAAGTGCACTTATTCTCTTCTTTCTCCTGTTGTATGCATGCATATGTCAAACCGTAACCACCCGATGCAAGAGACCCACTCGTAGTTACTATCTCATGCACAAAAGTTATCATCTATAATTAACGAAGTTACTTACAGTTCTCACGTGATAACTTTCACATTGCGATGCTACGGAAAGTTACTATTTTCTGAACATAAAGTTATCATCAGTAATTCATCAAGTTACTTACACTTGTAAAGTTACTATCTCATGCAAAAGTTAGCATCTATAATTCATAAAGTTACGCACCAACTGAGTTATGCACCAACCGCACCAAGGATCCAACCAGCGACCCGCGCGTATTGTGCTTGCATGCGCTCGTTAGCGTAGCTGTGTGTGTATACATATATATACATACATATATATACGAATATATATACATATACATATATATATGCGCATATATATACATATACATATATATGCGCATACATATACATATACACATATACATATATATATACATATACACATATACGTATATATAAGAATTGCTATACAACACTTAACTAAAAAATTGTGATTTCAGACGAATTTTTCACCTTGGGGTCATCTTCATGATTCATTATTCGGCCACTTGCTTTGTTGTCTCCGGTGAAGCCAATTGAGTATTGTTGCTGCTAACGGCGAAGCTGAACACATGAGCATAGGGTGCCAGCGCTTGATGGCTTGTTGGTGCATCCCGCCATGCTCCGATGAAACCACTTTGCCACCGTCACTAATCGCGCCTGGTGCCAAACACCCCGGCACCAAATGTCCCCCCCCCCCTTACTTATATTAAGGAGATGCGCCAGAGGCGCCACCCCCCACCCTCTCCCATCGCCGAAGGTGGCAAGGAAGAAGAAGAGGTGTATGGGAGGGGTTGTTGGAGATAGAGAAGACGGTTGTGGTGGCGGCGATGGAGATGTGGTAGAGGTGCTAGCAAGGAAGGTTGTCACAAGGAGGAGGAAGGCGGTGGCGGCGGCTGTGCGTGTTGGTTTCTCGATCCGATCTAAATGTGTTCATGGGAGGTGGGGTTGGGGAGGGGGAATAGGGTGGACATGTGTCACCCATTAGGATATAGATGTTGTATTTGATCAAATAGCCTGAAATTCGACTAAAATCTAGCAAATTTTTAGTTGAGCATTGTGTAGTCACTACCAATCTTGCGCTACACTAACTAGACTAGGTTTTTTTGGGCTGTGATTTTAGTTTCTGGCTTATGATTTTTGAATTCTAGCTTTTCACAAGAGACAGTACGAAGAGGGAAAAAGTCGCATGTGATTTTAGCCGATACAGCTGAACTCAATATAGTGTGTACTACAATCTACATGTAAACACTGCCTTAAAAAGGCACATCATTTAAAAGATAATTACTATAATAACGAAAGCTAAAGCTATAGCTAAAGTGAAAAAGAATTACTCTAATATGCTCCTATGTAAGTTGCATCTGTGCAAATAAAACAAATCCAATTTAACTAGTAAGTTGAATGCAACATATCTTGGAATGGAAAACAAAATGTTTCCTCCATACCTATTCTCATTGGAGAAGAGAAAAGAACAAATTGAAGAAGCTCTATCGCAAATTAAGGAGGCGAGGCAGCAAAGAGGAGAGGACAAGGACATGCGTCATGCATGATCGAAGAAGCTCCATCACAATTCACAAGGAGGCAATCAGCCGAGGAGAGGCAGATGAGGACATGCATCATGCCCCAGCAGGCCAGCATCCATGTTTCAGGTCAATCTCTCAACCGTACCTGTCAACATTGAATAATTAATTTTGGCATCGAAGTACTACTATACGCTCCAGACTTAGTAAATCGCGTAGGGTCGATCGAAACCGGCCAGAAACTTAGCTGCAGGCTGCACCTGTCGATCGATTGAATGGATGGACCCTGACCGAGGAACATGACGAGCCGGGTACCCTCTGATTTTAAAAGTAAGTCGTTTAGATCATTAATATGATCTTTAAGGTGACATTTTAATCATCACTTTTATAAAAATATGTTATTATAAATAAAAATAATTATATATTATAAAAGTATATCTCATGATTGATCTACTAATACCAATTTTATGTTATCAATTTTGGTAATTCATTATATATTGACAATAAAATTTAAAAATATTTGATTGCATAATACTGGGTTCGTTTGGGCTTTTGGTTTATGCTACAGTAACTAACTTTTAAATAGTGTGTCTTTTCAAGACTGGGGCTATAAGTTAATTGTAGTAGACACTGTACCGAATTCATCTATATCAGCCAAAATCACATGCGAGTGTCTCTCCCCATATTTTCTTTCGCGAATAGTCAGAATTCAAAAATTTAAGCTTGCATCTAATATCTAAAATAATTTACATTGGAATCAGAGTGAGTATATACGTAGAGCTTGCTAGCTCTGGCATATCACATACAGCTATATGAATATGAGGTGAGGTCTCCATGTGCCTGCCTCTTTTGTCGTACGATGATGTTGTTTCCTGCACTAACCAAGATAAAAAATTCATAGTGTCATATGCATATATGCGAGCCTAGCTCATGAGATAAAAGTACAAATTGAACTGAACGACGTGCGCGCGGGAGATGCCTGGAACGCATTCGGCAAACCTCTCCGGCAGCCGGGTACACATACACAGCGGGCGCCCACTGAAACGGCTTTGTCTGTTCCTGCATGCACAGTGCTAATGTGGTACCATGATAACATACCTAGGAGTACTTACACGCACATAACAACAATACTTGCGAGGGTCTAGGCTCTAGGCCAATGGACCAGCCGAGCCAGTGGCGGATTCAGGGGTTTTAGGGTGGAGGTGTACAAATTGAAAGGCACTTCTCATCACATATCTATTGAGATCTCTGTGTGATAGTGTGCCGGTGGATTTAGGGATTTTAGGATGGAGGTGTACAAATTAAAAGGCGCTTCTCATTATGCATCTACTGAGATCTCTGCCTAACAGTAGACTCGCGGATTCAGGGATTTAGAGTGGAGGTGTACAAATTGAAAGGTGCTTCTCATTACACGTCTACTGAGATCACTGCCGGACAATGTACCAGCACATTAGAGATTCTAGGGTGGAGGTGTACAAATTGAAAGACGCTTCTCATTACACATCTATTGAGATCCCTGCCGACACATTAGAGATTCTAGGGTGGAGGTGCACAAATTGAAAGGCGCTTCTCATTACACATCTATTGAGATCCCTGCCTAACAGTGACCGGTAATGCCTGCGGTACTCGTCAAGGATTGCTTCTCTGACGGTTCTTGGCCGTTAAGAATAATAATGAATGGATATTTGTTCGGATTGTGTAGTTAAGAGTGTTTTCATCTATATAACTACAAACAATCGATGAGATTCAACACATTTCATTAGCTTTAATTTGAGGGCATTTCCGTACCTCTGACCATCGATGTGACAGCCTTCGAGTTGGTACTAATGAAGTTTTTGTCCAGTGATGGTAGCTCCCTGTCGTCCTAATTGAACGCATCATGTTAGCGCTCCATTTATCTGCTAAAAGCCTAAAACTATGATCCATATGCATGCGCGCTACAGTCAAGATTCACCGTAGCTAAAAATATAATTCGCCCCCCCCCCCCCCCCCCCCAAAAGGTGGTTATATGTATGTCTAGGTTATTTTAGACGTTGACACCGTTTACAAATTAGTATTGTTGGGACCATTAGGGTATTCTTTTATGATACGTTGTCATACATAAAAAATGTATTATGAAATATGAAGCTTAGATATTAAATTCATGTTGTTATACATAAAAATATGTATTATATATTAAATATGAAGCTTAGATACTAAATCATTGTTTTTACTTATTGATGATCAAAACTAAGAATGTTTGACGACTACACTGTTGCATTTTGTAAGGCTTGTTGAGCAATCCGCATAGAACCTGTTTGGAACTAGGAACTAGCATTCCATTCGATATTCTTATTTCATACGTTATAAAAAGCCCTTACTCCTAGTTTCCATGCATTTGCATGTTAAATGCTCTCTTAGATAGCGATAAATAGAGCTTTGCTGGAACAACATGCAATATGGGCATGTTTGATATGGTTGTGACTTATAACTTTTAGCTGAAATTTTTGAATTTTAGCTGTTTGTGATAGAGATTACAGAGAGAGATACTCGCTTGCGATTTTGGTTGATACAGATGTTGGGCTTTTAACGTGTACTACAATTAACTTGTAGATCCTATCTTAAAAAATACTCTGTTTAAAAGTTAGATATTATAGTAAAAAATTAAAAGTTATTTTTAGAAGCTGTTAAAGAACAGGGTATATTTACCTTGATTGTCCATGTTTTACCAGCTTGCACAGAGTGTACTACGTAAGTACAAGCAAAACAAAACACAGGTTCAAACAAAGCCAAAATTACATGTTAGCCTACGTACCAACGACCTTCTTTCAGGCCGGGTTGCAGCAGCTAGCTCCGAACGCCATGCTGGCGGATGGCCGGATGCAGATCGACATCTGTGGATAAATTTGTTGGACCCTAGCTCTATCATGCAAACGATCGTGGCGGGCCCAAGCACGATCTGCTTTCCCATACTTGCATCGCATGGCTTGACATGATGCTGCTACAGTGCTAACATCGGTCTGGTCGTTTCTGCAGCTTATGGGTTTTTTTATATAGTTTACTAGACTCTGCCCGTATTGGTATATACTTCTGATTTTTATTTAGAAAACTCAAAAACCAATAAAAGTATTTGGTTTCTCAAAGTGATTTCTTTATTCATCTCGCTATCGTCTCACTCAGAGGATAAAGTAAGGGTCATAGGTGCATCACGTATCTTACTCCTCTCGTTCTCATCACACGCATATTCTCTCACTTGTTCTACTGTTCATCCACTCCTTATAAAAGCAACTTTTTTCAGTCACTACTATTTATTTTCAGTCAAAAACTATAACCCACGACTACAAGCCATTAGCAAAAGATAATCCAAACGTTCCTTTAGTCTAATTAATACTGATTGCTAAAAAAATCAAAGCTAAAATCTGACCGAAAAGACAAAAATAATGAGCCATTATCTCTTCGCTCTAGCTAATTTCTCTTGGGATAATCTCTCCTCTTGTCCGGCTTGGAGACATGGCTTATCTACAGGTGTGTACTGCGTATATCTTCTCGGATCCTGTTCGCTACGCTACAAGTTTGTCCTCGCCGTATACACACACACGAAAAAACTAGTCCGTACTACACTATCGTCCTGTTCAGATGTGCTACGCGCAACGCTACAAGATCCAACGACTCTCACTTGATTCCTGGTTGCTATTTTTTATTTGTCATGTGCGGACCACTTGGCAGATCGATGCTCGTAGTAAGTCCAACTAGTAAGGTACCAGCAGGGTGAAAACCCGTATACGAGTGTTAGGGGACACCGCAAGCACGTTCACACAAACAAGTTAGTCTAGCGTAGGCTGGGGTGTGTGGTGGCCGTGTTAAGGGCCAGCGCATACGCAAAGTGAAGACACCTGGAATACTTACAGTTTTTAGCGCCTAACTGAAACACCTCAAAATTTAAAGTTTGATTTTTTTCTGGATTTTTGGTTGTAGTCTTAAATCCTTCCTTAATTTGGCAATTCACCTCCACACCTTACCTTTCCTCTTTTGCTCCTCCACCTCTCCTTTTGTTGGTGTCCACTGAAAACCCGTTTCCCCACCGCCTTCCTGTTTCTTCTGCCCAAGCGGCCACCTCGCCTGCGTTCAAATTGCAGCTGCGCCACCACAGGTGTCCTCTCGCCAGCTCCCAACCCTGCTGCCGTGGCCCCACCATCCAGACGATCACCCCTTCTTACTGACCTCACTCCTCCCTCGTGCAGAGCGCCTATTGACTTGCACCTCTCCCTTTCGCGTGCAAGCATCACCCCGAAACGCCTTATTGCTCCCCACCGCCTCAATTTACTCTTAAAGCTCGATTGCTTCCACTGAAAGCTCTGCACCACTTCCCTTTACTCCTTGAAACCACTTAATCGGATTCACGTTTACCGCAGCTCCTCCTCCTCCTTCCCCTGAGGCCGGTGAACCGCTCACTCAATCTCCCGCTTTCAACCACCATATTTCAATTGCATTCAGCCATGGCACCCCCTTTGCATCCCAATCATACTAGTAAACTCAATCGAACATAAGCATTACCTGAGAGCCCCACAGTAGAGAAGCAATGCAGGTTACCTCAAGATGCCATCAGTAGAGAAGCAACGCAGGTCACCTCAAGATGGGTAGATTTCCAGAAGACAAGACCACCCACATTCTCTACATCACCTGACCCATTAGCAGCAGAAGACTGGCTCAGAGATGTTTAAAGGGAACTAAAGACAGTACAATGCAATGATAGAGAGAAAGTCTTGTATGCATCCCATCAACTCCAGGGACAAGTCGCCACTTGGTGGATCAATTTCCAGACAATGCATGAAGATAGAGAGATTACATGGAAGGAGTTTGACACGAGTCTTTCCGTCAAACTCACATTCCAACAGGCAGGTGTCATAGAGGCTAAACATAGAGAGTTCCTTGCATTGAAATAAGGAGGACGTACCATGACATAATATCCTTATCAATTTAATCAACTTGCCTGCTATGCCCCTGGTGATGTCAATACAGAAGCTAAAAAGATGGAAAGATTTAAGGAAGGGCTACAAAAAAATCCTTGAAGTATCACATCTCAGCTATGGACTTTAAGGATTTATCTGCAATGGTGGACAAACTAATTGCATCAAAAGAAGCAAGGAATGAATTAGAAGATTCTCATAAAAGGAAAGTGATGCAGAGGTCATCATCCTCATCTAGTGCACAAAGAGGACTAGTATTGATGTTACCTCAGAATCGATACTTGCAAAATAGACAAGTGGTAGTTGTGCCAAGACCTCAGTAAAATATTTCTCCCTAGTATATTATTTCTCAACCAAAGATGATCCAGTGCAACACCTATGGAGAAAATCATTACCAATGTAACTGCCCACTAAAGACGATTGTATGCTATCATTGTGATCAATTTGGTCATTTTAAGGACCAATGCCACAAGAGAGGATTGCCTTCAAAAATGTCAAAACTCCATACCAAAGCTCAGCAACCAAATGTGGTCATCATTATACCAGCACCACGAAAAGGATTTCTGCAAGCACGAAACCCTGCAACAAGACCAACAGCACCAACAGGAACAACAGTGGGACTGCCAGCAGGATCATCAATAGGTGTTCAGGCTAGAAGAGGCAGAGGTATGTCAGGGCCAGTATTTCAAGCAAGGGTGAATCATATCTCTACTGAGGATATAGTTGGAGAAAATGACGTCATTGTTGGTATGTACTTGATCTACTCAAAGCCTGCATTGATTTTATTTGACCCTAGAGCAACGTATTTGTTTCTTTCCATGAATTTTGTCATAAGAAATCAGTTGCCGTTTGTTTCTTTACAAAGGCATGGTGCCATTCAAACACCTGTTGCCGTTTGTTTCTTTACAAAGGCATGGTGCCATTCAAACACCTGGGGTTAGGATGGAATCCTGCTTTAGGTGTAGTTGGGAGTATAGAAATTCATGGAATAAAGTTAAAGGTCAATCTAATGTTACTAGATGTGAGAGGGTAGATGTTATTCTAGGAATGAATTGGCTAACTAAAAATAAAGCTAAAGTAGAATATGAGACTAAAGCAGTGACACTGCATGGTTTAGAAGGTCAAGAAGTAACAGTGATGACATATCATGAATTGATAGAAAACATGAAGAAGTGTATTCACAGCATGTTGACAGATGAAAAGATTCAAGTGCTAGTAGTACAAGAATATCCAAATGTGTTTCCTGAAGAACTACTCGGAAGATCACCTGATTGACAAATTGAACTTGCCATAGAACTAGTTCTAAGCCCCAAGTCAATTACAGAACATCAGTACATGATGTTACTAAGTAAACTAAAGGAACTCAAAAAGCAGTTAGATGAATCAAAAGAAAAAAGAATTTATACGTCCTAGTGTATCTCCTTGGTCAGCTCCAGTGATGTTTGCAAAAAAATGAAGGATGGAAGTTTAGGGATATGTGTTGACTATAGAAAGTTAAATGTAGTGACAATTAGGAACAAATATTCACTACCAAGAATTGATTGTTTGTTTAACCAACTCAAAGGAGCTAAGGTGTTTTCAAAGATCGATCTGCGATCAGGTTGTCATCAGTTTAGAATTCGAGAGCAAGATCGAGAGAAGACTGCATTTACAACAAGATGTGCATTATATGAATTTATAGTGGTGCTTTTTGGTTTAACCAATGCACCAGTATACTTCATGAATTTTATGAACCTGGTGTACATGGACTAATTGGATCACTTTGTGGTAGTTTTTGTGGATGATATGCTGATCTACCCCAAGAATGAAGAAGAACATAAATAACATCTACGTATTGCCTTGACAAAGCTTAGAGAACATCAACAGTGTGCCAAATTTACTAAGTGTGACTTCTGGATAAAAAAGAAAAGAAAAGCTGCATTTTTTAGGCGCATTACTGAAAAGGGAGTCGAAGTTGATCCAAAAAGGGGCAAAACTGTTATGGAAAGGACGTAGTCGACAACTGTGACTAAAATAAGAAATTTTTTTTGGAGTGGTGAGTTATTACTGCTGATTCATAGAAGAATTCTCGAAGATCGCCCGCCCATTTACACAACTGCTTAAGAAAGAAAGCCGTTTAAGTAGACAGATAATAGTGAAGAAGGTTTTCAACAATTGAAGACAAAATCAACAATAGTCTAGTATTAATATCTCCGAATCCACAAAAAAGAGTTTCAAATATATTGTGATGCTTCAAGACGGCTATGACCCATGATCTGGAGTTAGTAGCTATAGTGCATTTATTGAAAATCTGGAGGCATTATCTATTGGGTGACCATTGCGAAATATTTACAGATCATAAAAGCTTAGAGTACAAATTCACACAGCTAGTACTGAATTTGAGGCAATAAAGATGGTTATAGTTGATTAAAAACTATGATGCGGATCTTCAGTATCACCTAGAGAAGGCTAGCATCATAGCAGATGCACTCAGTAGGAAAGCATATAATCAAGGCGTAGCCAGTGAGACAGAATATCCACCTTAATTATAGAAAGACATGCAGAAGTTGAATTTAACACTAGCTGAACAGAGATTTGTAGTAGCACTAGAGATCCAACCATTATTAGCATATCAGATCAAAGTAGCCCATGATGAAGATGAAGAAATACAACAGCTCAAGAAAAATAGACAGGAAGGAAGTTTGCAGGATTCACTGAAGATGAACATGGAATTTTAAAAATTCCGTGGTTGTTATTGCATACCCAGAAGAAAGAATTAAAGGATTTGATACCATAAGAAGCCACTCATCATAATTTTCAATACATCCTATAGGCACAAAATGTATCAAGACTTTAAAAAATTTGATGGAGTGCTACGAAGAAAGGAATAGCAGAGTATGTGGCAAAATGAGATGAGTGCCTGAAAATAAAAATAAATCATCAGTGACTATCAAGACTGCTACAATCATTGCCAGTTCCGAAATATAAGTGGGAAAACATTAGAATGGATTATATTACAGGATCTCCCAAAAACACAAGAAAGGCATGATGCTATCTAGATAGTTATGGATAGGTTAATCAAATTGGCACATTTTTTACTGATCAAACAAACATGTGGAAAAGATAAATTAGCAGAGATATACCTGACAAAAATTATGATGTTGCATGGAGTTTCTAAAAGAATTGTTTCAGACAAAGGAGCCCAATTCACATCCAAATTTAGGGATAAGTTATATGAAGCAATGGGCACTGATTTAGCTTTCAATATAGCTTACCATCCTCAAATTGGAGGTAAAAAACAAATTAGATTTTAGAAGACATGCTAAGAGCATGTGCCATTGTCTATGAAGCAGCATGGAATGCTTGCTTGCTTTTAGCGCAGTTTTCTTACAATAACAGCTATCAAGCTAGTATTATTATGGCACTATTTGAAACCCCATATGGAAGGGAATGCAAAACCCCATTGAACCGAACAGAGACTGGAAGATGACAATTTTTTGATCCTCAACTTGCTCAAGATGTAGAAGCCCATGTAAGAATCATCAGAGATAAAATGAAAAATTGCACATGGCCATCAGAAAAGCCATGCAGACCCGCAAAAAAGATTTGAGTTTTGAAGTAGAAAATTATGTATATCACAAAGTCACACCCTTCAAAATTGCCAAAAGATTTCAAATAAAAGAGAAGTTAGTCTCAAGATACGTCGGTCCATTCAAAATCATAAAAAGAGTTGGAGAAGTGGCATATGAGTTATAGTTGACACTAGGCATGGCTAGAATACATAGTGTAATTCATATGTCATAACTCAGAAAATGTTACGGCAACCTATAGAAGAAATCTCAATAGAAGAGATTGATTCGACCTAACCTATCCAGAAGAACTCCTACAGATACTTGAGACAACAAAAAGGTAATTCAAAAACAGAGATGTCAGATTTGGCAAAGCGCCATGGAGGAATTACACTACAGCTGAGTGAAATTGAAAAAAAAAGGAGAGTCAGATTTGCAGCAAGATTTTTCCCAACCTGCTCCCTAGATAAGTTAATCTCGGGGTCGAGATTCGTTTTAAGGGAGGAAGGTTGAAACACCTCAAAATTCAAAGTTTGATTTCTTTTTGGATTTTGGGTTGAAGTCTCAAATCCTTCCCTAGTTTGGCAATTCACCTCCACACCTTACCTTTCCTCTTTTCTTCTCCACCTCTCCCTTTCGTTGGTGCCCACTGAAAACTCGTTTCTCCACCGCCTCCCTGTTTCTTTTGCCCACGCGGCTGCCTCGCCTGCGCTCAAATTACGGTTGCGCCACAGTGGGTGTCCTCTCACCAGTGCCCAACCCCTCTGCCGTGGCCCCACCATCCAGACGACCACCCCTTCTTGCTGACCTCACTCCTCCCTCGTGCAAAGCGCCAGTTGACTCGCACCTCTCCCCTCCATGCGCAAGAACCACCTCGAACCGCCTTATTGCTCCCCATCACCTCAATTCACCCTTAAAGCTCGATTGCTTTCACTGAAAGCCCCGCACCACTTCCCTTTACTCCTCGAAACCACTCAAACAGATTCACGTTTACCGCAACTCCTCCTTCCCCTGAGCCTGGTGAACCTCTCACCCAATCTCCCGCTTTCAACCACCAAATTTCAATTGCATTCAGTCATAGCACCCCCTTTAAATCCCAATCACATTGGTAAATTTAATCGGACATGAGCATTACCTGAGAGCCGCGCCAATGAAGATTACCACCGACTAAAAACACCTCCTCATGGACAGCCCTATAGAACCCCTCAACTCAAATCACCGTCACTCTCGTATTCCTTGTGAGCCCTAGATGGTCAAACCACCGCCAACCTCGCCAAATAACCCCTAGAAAACCCTAACTTTGTTTGGAAGCCCGCAAGCTTCTTCCTTGCCGTCAGCCACCACCACCCATCTCCATGCTCCCAAAAACTCCAAAATGGAATCACCACCGTGCCAGGAACCCGTTCGTACCTTTATCGCTCACTAGAGAACCTTGCTGGCGCTGTTTCTTTGATCTCGCCGCCTCTCTATTTTCCTCCGAAGAAGAAGGTTAGAGGTAGATGAAGGAGCGACACGGCCGGATCCCAGCCGCCCACATGTCGGCCATCAAGTGTTGGCACGTGCGTGTGGGCCGTTGTGGCCGAGCATCGCTGGGCCAAGTCGGTCGGCCCGTGGGCCATTTTTGAATTTAATACCCATGCGCGTGCACTATTCCAATCGGGCTAGCCCAGTACTGTAGCTACACTGATCATCCAAAACCCTAAAATCCAAAAATACCCCATTTCGATCATTTCGACACCCTGAATCCATTTTTTACCTTTGTTCCACTAATCTCTACTCCAATAAAATCCAAATCAACTCCATTTGGTTTTTATTGCATTTTACTCCTTTTTGTTTTATTTATTTTCCTAGCTTGATTAGTTTCAAGCATGGACCCCTGATTTATTTTATGTGTTTGCGCTAGCTTCTGAGCTTTTCGAGGCGATCGTGCAAGAATCGGAACCAGGCATTGAAGTGTACGAGGTAGCTGAGTTTGTCGAACAGCAAGGCAAGTTACAAGTTTTTGATCATGTTGAATCCCATGAAATTTAAATTATTTAATTACCATATTTGCATTATTGTTATTTGTGAAATGTTATTTGATTAAAATAAATGTTTGGAATGACTTGCTAATTAGTTATGTCCTACCACTAAAAAATACTCTGTTTAAATTGAGGCCATATTCACCTTGACAACCTTAGTAACATTTAATTATTGTATAGAAAATTATAGATTAGCTCACTCAAAATTTTGTACTACTAAATGACATGACTTTTGGTCAGTAGAATTTGTTAAATTGGTACTAGGGTAAGGGTGTGCAGTGGAAACCCACAAGGTGATCTTTGTCTACGACCTTTCCATAGGGTAGAGGCTTGTGCAGAAAATGACAGTGTCGTCGAGGATGGCAGCCTCAAGGTGAAAAATAAGGACTAGAACCTTATGCTGAGTAAAGGACACAATAATCGCTCAACCACAATTGTTGACTTGTCAACCCTGATTTAGTAGCTGCTCAACTCGATTGGACATCTACAAAAGGATGTGGTATGGAAACGGTAAAACCATACTTAACAACGGTAGGTCCACACAAATCGGGCGGATGTGTTCCGTGTTGGCCAGCGGATACCTGAGGTTGTGTGGTAAGAACCTATCGAGTAGAGGTTAAATAAAGAGATGAGCAGTGAAATGGCCTGGTTTTTGTAACGCAGTCATGAGGGTTAAGAAATCTTGTAGGTAAAACTGGGCAACTTTGTAGAGTAAAATAAATGGTATTCGAATACGCCATGCTTTTGGTTAATGGAGTTGTGTTTATTGGTGATTCCAACAGCAAGGCATAAGTAGATTTTTTTTATGTTTTAATCTGAGCAAGCTAAGCAATCAAGTGTTGTAACCCCCTTTAAGAAGTTTTGTTTTGTACTTCGTTGTTTTAAAATGTTTGTAAATAAAATTGCATCCACTCGAATTAATAAAACAAGTATATTCCCATCCATTGAATACCCTTTCAAGCCTTGCAAGTAGATAAGTTAAGATTTACCCTTGTGACTTGCTGGGTACGGTTGTACTCCTTACTTGCTAAACAACAAACAAAAGGACAATGGAACTGTGACGACCAAGTTGTTGATGAAGCTCTGGAAGAACTCTACTACGCTGAAGACGACTGGATTTAGGTCTTAGCCGCGCTCAAGTTTGCCTGTGGATCCTTCTTTTGTAATGTAAGATTACTTTGGGCTTGCAGGCCATTGCGTCAAAATTAGGTTACTAAATCATACTAAATCATATTTCTGTAATAAAGTTTGACTCTTTTGTTGTAAGCATGTGTTGTTGTGATGCTCACTCGTGTATAGTACTTCGCGGTTGAACAGTCCTGGACAGTTGCAGAGATTACTAGCGCCTCCAGAAATGGGGACGTTACACTAACAAGGGTGTCCTACTCCTGTGGATGTACCGCCCAACCCTATGGTTGGGAGTCACTTAACCAATTGTTGGGTATTGTACTAATTGCGTTACAAATGAACCCTATTTAGGTATTTATATGCTATTGGCTTTGTACACAAGATTAAAATACCCTTTAAGGGGTAGATAGCTAAGGATAGAAGAGTCCAACGTGGCTCTGCCTATGTGAAGACGCTTGTATTTGAGCGGGTCACATCAGACCCATGGGCAGTTCTAGAGTAAGTCAAGGGTATTCAGTCGAATACCCAAAAATTTTGCCAAAAAATCTACTATATACAAGATATAATATATATGTATATTAGTAGTTAGGCCAAATTTGTCTTGTTCATACCCAGTCAGCCTAAATTATTACTAGATTCTTTTGGCCTATTTCCCTCTTCTAAGCCCAAATTGGCGCCAAACACTGGCCTAGGCCCACTAGGCCACTATAGTGATTCACATGACACATGGTAGAAACTCTAGGTCTCACTCAGTCTTTTCTCTCACCCAAGTCTCTCTGTCTCTCTCCATTTGGTGGCGCAGGAGCTTCTGGCCTTAAAGGAACACTGGAGCGGCCGTTTCGCAACGCGAGTCACCTTGCCATCATCGCTCGCCAATGCGGTGCAGCCGCATAGGTTCACCCTCCCCGACCTAGTGACCCCCATGGCGTCATGGCCCCATATCCCTAATCCAATAATCCCTCTGTCTCCTACTCCCTTAGCGATCTCTGATTTGAAGCAAAATTATGTGTATAAATAAAGACGTGAGTTGTATTTTGTTTAAAGAAGTGAGGTATCTATAATGATTCTAAAGTTTTTACATATTAGTTGATTATATTTTGATGACTTATGTATCAATTATTTAGAAAATATGTAAGTGTTATCAAGTTTGTTATGTAGCTTGATGTGTTGGACACTTGGATGATTTGATCCCCTTTGATGTCTGGTTGTCTGATCCATATTTTGTTTAGCATACTACTTAAGTTGCTTAGTTAGAAACCATTCAATAAAGTATGTTCACGATAAAAGCACTTTCGAACTTCCGCTTGAGAATACAAAAATCTAACAAAGAGAATTGTCTTTTAATTTGATTAAAGCATTTCGTTGTGATTGTACAATTCTATTATAGAATTATTTCGATTTGAACTTTGACTCGGGTTAGTAGTTCC
This sequence comes from Dendrocalamus latiflorus, assembly GCA_017311315.1. Classification (NCBI taxonomy): domain Eukaryota; kingdom Viridiplantae; phylum Streptophyta; class Magnoliopsida; order Poales; family Poaceae; genus Dendrocalamus; species Dendrocalamus latiflorus. The sequence continues at coordinate 10,151,884 of CM029613.1, read as the reverse complement.
AGGGAAATAGTTCATCTCTAATCCAATCATCATGGTTAAAACCATTAGTCTTTGAGTTCTGTTTTTCACTCCTTGCTGAAGTTGCTTCCTTTTTGTGTGTTTGTCTGCATGACATTATATCTCGTTTCCAAGGCACGAAGCATCGTCGTGTTAATTTTTTATTATCTTAGAATTTTTTTATATTATTTGAGATGTTGTCTCTAATATAAATAATTGTACTTTATTTTTTTTCTACTGTAGACCTTTATATTTTCAATTGAACAATATTTTGTAATTTCGAATACCCATTTTGAAATTCCTGGATCCGCCACTGATCAGACCCACCTACGCTAGGGCCCACTTGTCATGGCACAAGTCCCGCCAGTGTTAGGGCCCACCTGTCAAAGTGTGGGTCAATCACATTCTCAGCTAAACATGACGGTCACTTTGGAGCCACCTATCACCTGCATCCCTGTAGTGTGGGTGTGAGTGCTGGCTTAGAACCACCTGTCACCTGCACCACGGCGGTGTGGGTGTGAGGACCGTCCTGGAGTCACTCGTCACCTACACCCATGAGGGGTGTGTCCTCAGCCCCCGCCCCGGTCGAGATGTACCCCCTACCTAGAGGATGTATGACTCCTTCAACAGCATTAGGATAGGAATTCGATCTAATTACATTCGAGTACGTCTACGCGGAATGACCAGAAGGTAATTTAACTTCTCCGTCTTCCTTTTACGTACGCGCTCTGGGCTAGCCAGCCAGTGTCAAAAGTTCGGAAACCTTTGATCCATCGACGGATAGAGACAATAAGCAGTGTCATGTGACATGTAAAAGCTCTGCCGGAGAGGGTGCACGAACCTGCCCGGGACATGGCGATACTGCCACAGTTTCCAGTGGATGACCACGTGTGGGCCGCTCAGCCATCGAGGCTCCACCACTTGAACGTATGCTGCCAGGGGCTGCCATCAGGAGGAGGGTCGGCGTCGCGTTAATTGTCAAGGGTACTGTGCTGCCATCCTATGATGTTGCGGAGGAGAGAGCCCATCAATCGTTGTTGTACCCTGGGCCTTCCTCCCATGAACAGCGTTTAGGAATTCTTTTGTACCGGAAACCCGGCAACGAGACAACGGGGCGGCAATAATGCGGGGGTTTTTCGGACTGTAGCTAATATTCGTTACTGTGTTATTTTATCCAAAAATCACGATGCTCTATAATGGGATCTTTGTCGTCATTTGATCAGAAATCAATGTGCAAGTTTTAATACGATGGACTGCAAGTATGTAACAATAGCAAAGTAATGATCTCAGTTAGTGGTTACTACAATAACATGCATGTCATAGAGAATTGGTTAGTGTCCGCGGCAGTGCTCAAGTTAGCTTAATCTGTGCTCATTTGAGCTTTAGCTTTTTAGTTTTTAGCTTCTAGTTTGTAGCTTCTTAATTTCATCTTTTTCTAGCTTTTTATGCTTTTTTGTTTTTGTTTTTGTTTTTTCCCATATCCCTTTCCATTGTTTGCGATGACGTAACATTTTTTCTTTTTTTTAAATTTAATTACGCTAAAAAAGCTCACAGCAACTACAGTGCAAAAGAAACCTCAAACGCTGTCAAAATGAGCACTACTTAAAGCTTAAACTTTTAGTTTAAATTGTACTGTTTGGGGCTTTTACACTATAGCTGCTAGAAACTTTTTCAGTGTAATTAAATTTTTAAAAAAGGTTATGTCTTCACAACAATGTAAAGGAATATGAGAAAAAAAACTAAAAAAAGATAAAATTAAGAAGCTAAAAGCTAAGGGCCTGTTCTTTTCCTCCAAAGCTGACGGCTTTTGGCTTTTGCTACAGTACCTAACTTTCAAACGGAGTATTTTCTCAAGACGGGGTCTACAAGTTAAACGATGTACACGTTAAAAGCCCAACATCTGTACCATCCAAAATCGCAAGTGAGTATCTATCTCTCCGTAATCTGTACCGTAAACAGCCAAAATTCAAAAATTTCAGCCAAAAGTCATAAGCCACAGCCGTTGCCAAACAGGCCCTAAAGCTAACTTAGAGCGGGACTAAATCGTCAAATGAATTGACAGTGTGGAGACTGGAGAGGCACCGTACCGTAGGTCCCAGGATCTGGTTCCTGATGACCCATTGCTCTCTTACTGGGCAGCTTATCTAGCTTGCAAACGATTCGATTCACTTGTCCAATTGAAACTACCGCTACTCAGAGGCAGTTCAGAAAGTAGGTATCCGAAGTTCGATATGGCACAAAGCTTTCGGTGCAACAGGGAGGGGGCTCGTGGTCCACAACTTCTCTGATTTGTCCAAGCACAGAATTCTTGTAAAGATAGTACTATCTCAGATCTTCTACAGAAACATGAACCAGTGCCTTTTCTTTGAGTAAAGATGCAGCCAGATTCGTATCATCATGCGATGGCATAATGCCATTGTCGGCATCTGACTGGAAAACAGTGGCTAAGATGAACCAGCTATTATTGTAGCGAAAATCACTAGATATATTCTCTTTTTCAGCCATCCGATTGAAAATGAGTGGCTAAAAGATAGATCAGCTGCTGTATCCAACTCGCTGTAGTGATTTTGGTTATTGTAGCGGACAATGTAGGCATTATAATTTCCAAATAAATGGCCAGAGCCAAACGAATATTGACGTGAATGACAATACTATAATGTATATATATTATAACTGTTATTATACTAAATGATTTGTGCAAAACAATAAGAATGATACAAAAATTAATTTATATAGCTCATACTGTTCTAAAATAAATAAATTATAAATAATATATGAAACAACATAATCGAAAATATCCTCATCAAATGTCATTTCCACGGTGTTGCTCACCTCGATAGTTGCAATGCAACGGCAGAGGATTTCACAACCACCTTTTTTTATCTTGTTTTCTGTGCGTTACTTTTTTACAAAATTGAACTGTCGGAACAACCATTACATTATTATTATTATTATTATTATTATTATTATTATTATTATTATTATTATTATTATTATTATTATTATTATTATTATTGGTAGTAATAGTAGGAGGAGGAACAATAGCAGAGCTACAACTGTAATACCGCAGAGATCCATACTCGGCAGGGATTACATTTTCAGGCCAATTTTCCCGAAATTCGCCGATTTTCGGTTTTCTCTATCCACTTTGAAAGAAGCCTATTCTTGCTCAAAAAAATCGGCCCACTTCAAAATTTTTCAGCCTAGCCTACCTCTCCAGCTCTCCCACTCCCACATAAAGCCTTCCACAGTTCCATCTAGCAAGGAGAACCCCGATCAGAGCGGCTGCGAGTGGCCGGAGGGGGAGGCGGCGTCGGCGGCAAGCGACGAAAGGGGGAGGCGACGCCAACGGCAGGTGGCAGCAAGGGGAGGCTACGCCGGCTGCGAGAGGGGAGGCGGTGGGTGGGCGACGGGATGGGAGGCGGTGCCGGTGGCAGGTGGCACGAGCGGCGGGAGGGGGAGGCTGCGCCGACCTGCGGGAGGGGAGGCGCCACCAGTAGGACCAGAATAGTAAGTATTTCTTGAATTTTTGTTGAATTTAAATGGTATGTTTGAATATTTCAACTGAAATCTTCGAAATTTCCGAATTTCGGATTTCTTGGAGGGGTGTGAATTTTTTCTAAACCAAAAATATAATCCATGCTCATTAATACCTTTCCACTGCATTCTTCCAGCCAGTAGCCTCCCACAGAGCAGCACTGTTCAATGGGAGTAATATGGGATTAAAGAACCAAATACCATGCCTATTGTAAGTCCAGAGGACAAAACTTTTTAGTTACAAGGTACGAGTTTGTAGATATTTTCAAGGATACCTGGCTCAAGTTACAGCCCAAACTTGCAGTTTCTTTCAAACTTTACTATACAGGTGTTCATCGCAAGCACAGTATGTTCTGTTTCCAACAGTTTCTTTATCACATTGACTGTACAGTGAGCAATTCAGAATATATACAGGGCGATGGAGTAACAAATGATTAATGAATCCTGATTTTAGAGTTAAAACCCCTTGTAGTAAACCTGGTGAAATATGAAAGCATTAGCTTTTAGCGGTTTAGAGCGCAGCAGAATGTTCATTTCATACTTCTATCATGAAGTCAGAAACAGATATAAAAAAACAGCATCAAACAGGCACAAGATTATCACCACATAGAAAGATGAGTTTTGAGGGAAAATATATATGTTTAGATAATCCTGAGCATTCATTTTTAGGAACTAAACTCTGGGGTTCTGGATGAGAGCAATACAAAAGTTATTGTTTCTTCGGAGGACCAAGTTACTAGCTAGCATGGTGCAAGTAATAATTGTGGTGAATAGGTGATTCTATAAAATGTAATGCAATAAAATAGAGTGACGCAACCAAAGAAAAGTTTAGGTAGAACAAGAAGCTAGAGCCTAGAACAGCATGGAATGGAAATTCATCCAGAATTTATAACATAAGATGAATGATGTATACCTTAATCTCCCTGTTAGAAAGTCCAACTACCAGCCTTTCACCCCAGCACAATATTGAAGTTATAATTGAATCACAAGCAATGGAAGCAACATTTCTGATTTCCACCTCTGACTCATCTTCCAATAACTCCTAATATGTGTTAGACATAGAGCAGCTAAAGGACATTTCTGAAAAGTATAAGACACCTTTTTTTGGAAGAGTTCATATCAACAAAGCAATTAAACAGACCTGAATATTTATGACTTTATCCCATCCACCAGTATAGAGCCATTTGCCATTCAATTTAACTGCATAAATAGCACCATTTTGAAGTTTCTCTGATTTAACAAGGACATCGTCCTTCCAGATCTGATTTAAAAAAACAAAGTGTCATGATTTAGCCTACGTTGAAAACCACTGCAATGAAACATTATAAGTTTATATAACACAGCATGAGGCTAAAATGTAACACGTCTATGTTGTGATTCATGATTGAGATATAGGGAAACCTTCAAACAGCCATTTTCATATGATGAAACAACAAAATTAACTTCTGTTGAAATTGACAACACAGGGGCTATGCTTCCTGGTGTATCATCTTCCAGTACAGACAATGGGCTGTGATCAGTGAGCCACCATGATCGAATAGTACCATCCCAACTTCCACTGTAAAGAATACCCCTGGCAACTGCAAGGCAAGACACAGTTGACTTGTGACCTGTCATAGTGCAGCGAAGTGAATAATCCTGCCAAAGGAGGATAGTGAATTAACTTCGTATAACATGCTTAAATTACACTAAATGGATTTGATGGATCCAAGAACTATATGAACGCCAAAACATAAAGACTTTGTTATTCAGATAAAGACTTGATTATCCAATAAAAGAAGTGGAAAACGTTTTCGAATCAAAATCTAGTACAAGCATTAGTTCCAACGTCTAAATTTTTAATACAGCCCACCCACCCACCCTGTTGCAATCCCCGTATGGTACCAAATAGAGCAAGTCAGCTTAGCAACTTTACCTCCATAGACCAAGCCTTAATAGATTTGTTTCTACCGCCAGTGTAAAGATAACTGGTTCCAGAAACAGCCAAACAGTGAACACCTCGATAAAGCCAATCATTATGTTCATACCATTTAGTCAAAGGTTCTTGCTTGAGAGAGGCATCAACACGCCAGACAAAAATTCCACTTCCGCTGTCTGCACTTATACAAAGAGACTGATTATCATTGTCAGCAACAACTATTGCCGTGATTTTGTGTTCATGACCCTTCAAACTCTGTACATGAGAAAAGTCCTATAGAAAGAAGTCGAGAACCAATACAAGTCAGAAAAAATGAGCCATAGAAAAGAAACTAAAGAAAGGAGATTAGAAAGGATATATTCTATAATAACGGACATGTTTCCCGTATGCTACCGTGATTTCTCATTAAGAGAAAAGCCTGTTGTTCTTCAAGAATGATACTCACAGAATTAACAGATTATCAAGAGAAGAGGGTACACTAACAGTTTCGTACCTGCAGTGACCATACATTGATTGTTTTATCATAAGAAGAGCTAAACAAAAAGCCCCCTGCAATGCAATTAAGATTTATCAACAGTAAGTTCTTGAGCCATATTTCTTGTTAAGGGCATAAGAAAGATCCACTAACATGTAAGGTCTCCCATGGCCACATGGACAGAAATCAAATAACATAATACAACAGATGACAATATTGTGAAAGTCTAGGAAGTAAAGAAGCCAAACAATGAAATGAGAGGTGAGTTCTTTTGGGCTGATAGCTTATGGCTTATGGTTTAAATATTTGAATTCTAACTGTTTGTGAAAGGTAATACGTACAGAAAAATAGTCGCATATGATTTTGGCTAGTACAGCTGAACTCAATACACTTTTTACTACAATCTTCCTATTGACCCCGCCTTGAACAAACACATCGTTTAAAAGCTAGTTACTGTAGACAGTACAAGCATAAACTAGTTTTAAGCTGAAAAAACCCAAGCGATAGTGGAAACTAACAGTTAGGTGCAATCATGCAAACCATTTTTTTTTTTGGCATAAAATTAACATAAAAATTCCCCAAAAATAATATGTAGACGTACTTCTCAATTCAATCTACCTTCATATGAAATTTCAAGTTTAACACATTTTGAGTTTGAAGTTAAAATTTTCAAGGGTGCTAAAACACTACATAGACCACATCATCATTTCTTTGTACCTAATTATTGGTTTGCACCAGATATGCCTCCAATCATGAAACAGTGCACGATGTAATATAATACAATGGCAGTGTTGAGTTTATACCTCCAACCGCTAATCCTGTGACACAGTCACGATGAGCAAGTAGAGTTGAAGACTTGAACACTCCGTCACATTGTGGCTCATCGATTCCCGCTGTACCAACTTCCTCACTGTTTATGCAACCATCATTGCTTTCATCATCCAGAGTTGAACTTTTGTCATCAGTACGTCTAGAGGGCTGCATTTTATCAACTGACTCAACAGCACCAGAGTCTGAGCACATTGAGGACAACTCCCCAAGGAGCAAACACCTAAAACTCTTCTGAGTTGCAAGATCATCATGAGGAGCCAAAACATCGCAACCAGATTTAATCAATGAGCCTCTAATACATTTCCAAACATCAGCAATCTCTGGACGGCCTTCCGGATCATAGCTCAAGCATGACGCTGTAAATGCAGCCAACGGTTCAAGCTGCGTACCAACCAATGAAGCATCAAGCCTCGTAAGTATTTCCTTCTTCCAATCATCATATGATCCATCAGTATTCCGTCCTGCCACAAGTTGCTCATCCCCAGTAACAAGCACCACCAGTACGCAACCCAGCAACCAAGTATCAGAACTACTCCCTACCAAGCCATTGAAATCACGATGTTTCATCCCTGTCGCATCATGCAGCACCGCCGCCACCTCGGGAGCAACAAAAGCTCCAGCCTTGGACGAGCGAACCCCTGCCCGGACTCCCCGGCACAAGGCCAAAGCCTGATTCAAGTCGAGCAGGCAGTGCCCAAAGCGATCGAGGTAGAAGCAGTCCAGACTGAGGCACCCCAGCACCAGCCCCTCGCCGTGCAATCCCACGAGCGCTTCGCACACCTCCATTCCAACAGCTTGGACCCGAGCCACCATTTCCTCTCCGTCGCTCCTCTCCTCCAACAAGCGGGAAACTCCGCGCGAGTGCCGTTCCGAGACCAGCCACAGCGGCGCCGTCGTCTCCGGACCCATCCAGACCCCGTAAACCCTGCATACCCGCCGAGCCAGTCGCGCCGAGGCGGCCACCAAATCGATCATCTCCTCCCTCGCCGCGCTGCTCAGCACGTCGATCGCAACGGCGACCCGCGCCGCGTGGCTGGGCCGGTAAAACGCGGCCTCCAGCTTCGGCGCCCCGCCGGCGGGGGCTTCGACTAGGATGAGGCTGACGGGGTGGCCCCGCGTGCAGAACCAGGGGGCGCCGATGTCGGAGGCGAGGGACCCGAGCGCGAGGCCGGAGGGAGCGGGACCAGGCGGCGCGGGGTGGAGCGGAGAGGCGGACTCGGGGAGAACGGCGTGGCGGAAGCGGGCGAGGAGGCGGGAGTGGGCGGCATGGAGCGGGAGAGGGAGGGGAGGCGGGGCCCCGGCGGTGGTGCGAGTTGGGGACGGGTTTGGGAGGGAGGGGAGAAGGGAGAGGAGGGCGAGGTTTTTGGGGAGGGAGGAGGGGCCGAGGGCGCGGGAGAAGGGGACGCACTGGGAGCAGAGAGGGCAGCGGAGGGAGGCGGTGGCGGAGGCGGAGGCGGGCGGAAGGGAGGAGATGCAGGGGCCGCAGAGGGAATGGCCGCACGGGAGGACGCGCGGCACGGTGGAGGCGGCGTCGAAGGGGGAGAGGCACACCGGGCACTCAGGCGGCTCCGCGTCCTGCGGTGGCTGCACGGCGCTCGCCATGGCCATCGCTTGTTCTCGGATTCGGCTGGGGCGGGGGAGGGGAGCTCGCCGCGAGGATCGGCCGCGGTCTCGGAATGGTTCGTTATGACCGGCGCTCGGGGGGAGCCAGTTGTTGGGGGGAGCCGATGGGGGAGGGACGGTTGACTTCTGACATTTGGGCCCCACATGGCAGCCACAATATCCGACGGCAACCGGAGAACTGCGCAATGCCAGGAATTTCACGTAATACAGCTCAATTCCCGTATTCGAAATAGAGTATCTTTGATTCGCCGGATTCCAAAAATGTAGAAATCAAAAATAAAAATCGTAGGATTGCATGCCATAGGCTCTCGAATTCTATATGATTGAAAACAGCAAGAATTTACAACAAAGGATGTTCGATTACACTACAGAAAAATTACAGCAATTTTAAGATAAAATATTAATTGATTAGCGAGAGAATAGATAGAAAGAGAGAAGGTGCACTGGATCTGTCAAAAGAATTAGCAACATGATGTTAAACCTCATTCTAGAATTCCTTCAAAACTTATAGGAAAACTTTCAATCCTATGAAATTCCTTTGAAACAATTCTACAAATCAAATATCCCTAATAGGAATTTTTCCTTTGGAATGAATTTCTCTATTTTTTTAGGATCTATTTGATAGAGCTCTAGATTCTGATTTTTTTAGCTTCTACTCCTGATTCTTCAAAAATCCACTCATCTGAGAGAATCTGAAGTTAACAAAGAGAAGCGTTTGGCAAGAGGTTGACTCCCAAAACCCATAAAGAAAGGATTGTAGGCAAAAAGACCGTACTACCCTTGGTTATTAACACTAGTAGCCTATTTGTTACTTATTCATTTCTATTTGTACACAAATTTCTGAAATTTCTTTACAAATGTCACATCCATATAACACATGTTCGTTTAAAGTGACTGAATTGAAATAATTAACCTAGCCCAAAAGGATACATTGTCAAATGTGACATTGTACAAACTAGAGTACAAGAATCTTATTCTATACAATATTCTCAAATGATAACACACTATATCTAACATAATCTAGCTATACATTGGTCCATCACACTTCTGCTGTCAAGCTATACATTGGTCCAACTGACCTGCAAGAAAAATGATGATCACACTTCTGTTGTCAAGCTATACATTGGTTCAGCTAACCAGCAAGAAAAATGATGACCATATAAGTAAAAGTTGTATGCTTTAAAATCAAAGGATTTAACAAAAGGTATATCGCAATAATTTTGAGATGATATACAAGTCACAGCATGGAAGAGCAAAGGATTACCTAGCACAAGATTGACATTACCAATAACTTGATTTTTCAATCCGGCTTCACAAACCTGCATAAGTAGCATTATCTTTCAAAAGTAGTATGACTGAAAATATCAAAACAGACCGCTTTCACTAAGCAAATCAGAATCTTGTATTCATTGTACTGAAACAACTAGGTAAATAATCACTAACATAACACTACCAAAACAACTAGGTACAAAAAACATTAAATATTAATCACATCCAACTTAAAGTAAAACACTTAACATTTCATATTGTAGCTATCGTTACACAGAGGCTACTGAGTTTATCAAAGATGCATACCAAAGGAAATCCATGTGGATTGTGATGAAAAATAATGTATGGAAATGTAACATCACAGATATAATAAACGAAAACTGTAATTTCAAATACGGCCTCAATGTCAAATACAGTGCATTATTTCAATTGCAATCACGAACCAAGTTGATCTATCACATGTGGAAAAAAAACACAAGTTAGGCTGATTGAATCCAACGAATGGATAAGTGCAGCAATTGTCCATGTGGATGATAAGGGTTTTAGATACATGCATGAACATATTCCATATACTGCCAAGCAAATATAGGAAACATTACTTACGAATGGCATGTCTCTTGTAGAGTAGCATATCAGAAGCAAGTAATTTCATTTCTACACTAACCACCCCATCAGCCATCAGGTTATGTTGAGGAATTGATTTCTCATTGTTACATCAGTGACACAATCAAAAATATGAAGATATAGTGTAGGTCGTAGACTCCTTAATTCCATAACTCCGGTTTTTCATCAAAGAAGATATACTATAATGGTCATTCTACTAAAGTAAAAACATGAAACAACTCACATGGCGATCCTAGTTCTTGCATACAGTTGAACACCCCCCCCCCCCCCCCACCACCACCACCACCAAAAAAAAGGATAAGCTATTTCCCACTGGGGTGGTACAGTAGGGGTAGCCAACTATTGGAATAAGGGCTAATGCCAAATTGCCAATGTACCATTCTACCATTTGAAGGTATTAGAAGAAATGCTGAAGCATCTATGCAGCTTGAAAACCCGGGGGGTGCACATAGGCGGTGAGAGAGTTCTTCAGGTTTTAGCTGCACCATATGGCGGCGAGCGAGTAAATGTTTTGATGCTCCAGAAAAGAGGCAGAGCAGGCATATTCCTTCCTCCTTGCAAAGATGTCTGGGACAACACATGATGGAATGCTTTGCCTTTATGTCAAATCGCCTAGCTTTGTCAGACTTCACTCATTTTCTCTGTTGCAAACTTAGCTTCTACGATCACTGTGCATTCCACCTCGCATGGATACATTGTTGCGTTCGGCCATTTCATAGAAATCGCATTTAGCTAATCTCCAATGGAGGCACCGAAATCCGACCTTCTCCACTTCCTCATGAAATCCCTCAGTTTGCACTTTGCAGGCTTGATTAGACACAATTTCAACGCACATAGGCAGTGTACACAGCAAGCAGCATAACACGAAACATAGAACGAGGGCACGAAACCCTACCGCACCAGACGGTCCTGCGACGGGGCCCGCCAACGGCTGGGCCGCCGCGGCCGGCAGAGGGGGCGGCAAGGCAGCTCCCAGGCCGACCCCCTTGAGCAGCTTCTTCCGCGACACAGTGGTGATCTCCCCGGGCCGGAGCTCCACGGAGAACATCCGCCTACTTCCCCCGCCGCCGCCGCCGCCGCCGCCGCAGGAGGAGGAGGCGGCACGGAGGCGGGGGCAGAAGCGCACAGGACGGCCGCGGGATCGTCCATGGCAGAGGGAGTTGCAGGGCAGGGATGTCAGAACCGGCAATTGTCTGAAGATCTGAAGGAAGGGTAGAAGTCTGAAGAATCACACATTGTCGCTCCAGTTCAGTTATCCCAACGGTCAGGATGTTTTCTTACCTTTTGGCTAGCATCGACGGTCCAGATTGACCTCATTAAAGCTGTGGTCAAGCATCTAAGTACTTTACTTGAGTAGAATTGGTGTTCTGTTAATCTAGGTGTAATGGTTGTAACTAGCTTAAGCATACTGATGGCCTTTGTACCCATATAAATACCCTATCTCTAGAAGGAATGGATATGCTATTCGCCGTCATTACCAATTACACTGTAGCCCTAGCTTTTAGTCTTAGTTCTGCTTGGCTGTTCTCCCGATTTTTCTCTTTTCTACTTCCAGATCTTGATTTCCTCTTTTGATTCGGATTTCCACCCCGGGATGTGACAAGGGTTCGCGAATCAGCGAGCTAGCGCATCGGATCGAGAGGGTCTCGAGGGTTTCAGGGAACGGAGGAGGCGGGATTTGGGGGTGTAGGGGAGCGCGTCAACGCCGCCTCGGCGTGCGGCGTTTGGGGTTTGGTCGGGGCAAGAGAAGAGGAGGCGTGGCGTGGCGTGACGCGCGGGATAGTGCTGGCTGGTACTAGTCAGGTGAGGATGACGGGCGAGGGCCCAGGAGGCCTCGGCTAACGCCTTCACGCATAACGGCCCTCACCAGGGGCGAATCCATGGGGTAGGCTTCATCAGGCTGAAGCCTACCCTCCACTGGTTTGCCGAACACCCCCCCCCCCCCCCCGGCGGCCTCCGACGGCGACCAGTCATGCAGTCACAGAGTCACTGGCGACGACGTCTGAGGAGAAGAAAGAGCACAGAGCCAGGGAGAAGAATAAGGCCGAACCACCGAAGTAGAAATGCAGGCCCACGGGCCCAACGACCCACCGCCCAGTACATGTTGCCCTCCCAAATTTCCCCCAAAGAGTAAAGTCCATTACCGGTCCTTAAACTTTTTATACTGTGTCATTCCGGTCCATAAACTTTTAAAGTATGTCATCCCGATCCTTAAACTTTCAAAGTGTGGCAATATCCTATGTAGTTGTAGCAGTGAACTTTTTATACTGTGTCATCCCGGTCCATAGACTTTCAAAAGAAATTACCACACTCTGAATGTTTAAGGACCGGGATGACATACTTTAAAAGTTTATGGACCGGGACAACACAGCATAAAAAGTTTAAGGACCGGTAATGGACTTTACTCTTCCCCAAATCTGAAATACCAAAATCCCCATTCCCTTCCCGAGCTCCCGTTCCCCCCCCCCCCAAATACCTGTGCCGCGTGCCGACAAGATCTGGATTCTGGAGCCAAGGCGGGGACACCGGTCGCCGGATCCGGAGGGGGGATGCCGGGGAAGGGCTGAGGCGGGGTCGCGCCGTCGCGGGGACGCCTGGGCGGCTGCCGGCTGGGCTTGAGCGGCGGAGGCGCGGAGCCGGGCTGCCGGAGTGCCAGGGGTGGGGTCGCACCGTCGCGGCCGACCTAAGCGGCGGAGGAGGGGAGGCGGGAGGCTCCGAGGCAGGGAGGCGGGGAGCCGGGGAGGCGGGACGTGGCGGCGCAGCGCGCAGGGGCGGCGAACGGGCGAATGACTGCGTGAAGAGTCGCCGTGAACTGTGACTGTAAGTGAAGCAGTGAAGGCCGAAGTTGCAGCTGGTTGTCTGCTGTTATTCATTTGGCTTGGACTGGTTGTGACTTGCTGTGAACAGGGACTGACTGTGAAGCAATGAAGTAACCGGCAGCTGCCTCACCACCCGGCGCCCGAACGTGTACTGTGAACTTGTGAGTTGTGTTGTGAAGCAGTGAAGTGAAGGCGTGTGATAGGATTCCTCATTCCTCCGTACGACCGAACTGGTTCAGTGATATGTAAGTATACAACTCAAGCTCATTATCTCAATTAGTAATTAATTTGTTATACTGCCGAGCTTATTTGATTAGCAATTTACATGTTTTAGAGATTCACTTTCCATTAGCGAGGTACCTCTATTGTATCTCTTTTTTTACTTTTATTCATGTATGAAATTATGAATTTGATTGCATAAGAATACAAAACTATGTTTCTTACAAATTAGTTTAGCCAATCGAGGTGTAAGGCCGATAATTCTAGGAAAAGCTTATGATCTAGTAGAAGAATGTATATTTTTTTAGCCCACCCTCATTTTTCATTCTAGATTCGCCACTGGCCCTCACCGTTTTCTCTCGTGGGCTGGGCTGTTTGCTTGTACTCGTCGGCCCGTTAGTGACGTGAGGCTAACATCGTCTCTGTTTTGTTGCGCTGGTGGCTTTTAGTTATGATTGATATTTTTTACTATATATTTTTTGAGACGGTGAATATTTCAGAGCACATAATTTTTGAATCGAAAAGTTGTTTGAAGAAACGGTTTAAAAAAACTGCTTGAAAAGGCCACCTCGTAGACAAAAGCCACAAAAAAGCATAGCTATCATTCCGTGCCACACGTTGGTGTCTAGTGTCTATTGTCTCACGTCTGCGTGGGTGGGGCCTTGGGCCTGTTAGAGCATCACGATGGACAACGTCTTTGTTTGGGAGGCTTAGGGCTTGTTTGATTGTTGCTCTCAACTTTATGCTTGATAAAAAGTGATATCTGAAGGTAGTATGATATTTTGATGATTTTTGTCTCGTAAGGTAAGACTGAGGATATAGCGTTTGGTTAAAAGGCTATGACTGATAAATAAAAGTAAACATTAAACCGAATACAGGAATGGTGGATCAAGTCGCCTGAAAGGTCAGCCTCCCAGGCGTTTATATTTGGTCACCTGGGCCTGGGAGCGAGCCAGGTCGGCAACCAAGCAGCGTCCCGGCAAGCTCCTGACTGCGTCCTGGCCAGGCGCGCGTGGCCAGGGAGCGAACAAAAAACGCCCTCAATCCGAGAGAGAGAGGAAGGTCCAGCTTCGTTACTCTGAAACTCCAACAGGTACATTCAGCATTATTACAGGCTCCCGCCGATTATGCGTACGTAGCAGTTTACGAGCCTGCCGATTGATTCCCTGCCTTTGTGCTTTATGCTTGAAGATGGTACTAACAGAAGACCTCCTGTAGGATCGATTCACACTAAGATCGTCGTTTAATCACCGCGCCACTGATTACAATTTGTTGTCTCTCAAAACACGGCCCCTAAACAGCCGCCGCTCTCTCTCTATTTATCTAGTCGCCCTTCAATCTTTAACCTACTCTAATACAAACTCTCAGTCCTAATACAACTCATCCTGGGCCTTTTCGCCCCTAACCAGGCTTTTTGGCCCACTACTTTTCAAGGGACCCAAAACCCTTCATAACATGGTTTTTTTTAATTCTTTTATATGCTTCCGATTTTTCAGCTTTCCACGTGTCGAAACCTCCAGGACCGCACCTCCTGTATCTTCTCCACGCATCATCTCTAAGCGCATTGTTCTCTAACCTGAACATCTCGCATGACATCCTTGACCGATAGGACATCAGTTCCTCCCTGAACTTAGTCCCGAAACCTCAGTTCCACCCGAACCTAGTTTCAGTCCCGTCATCGACCATGTTCCGCCTCAAGCAACACCTGCACATGAATAAACACGCAACCGCGTACGAGCACAAGTCCACGACTTGACTCAAGTCAATTCACACAATACCTCACATGAGCGTATCATGCAACATTATCATATCACCATGCTATCACGAGCATATAACGAAGCAACACACCATAAGTAATATCATAACCAACGTTGTCAATTATTCATCATCTAAAACAACCTAGACCTGGCCACATGGTCTAACATCTCCACTTCTTGATTTCCTGAAGAATCGTCGTATAGGAGCATCAGGGCTTGTCTTGCAAATTACTAACCACATTCTTAGAGTAGGAAGCCACCGTGATGTTCCTCGGGTTGCAACCCAGAGCCAGTTTTTTTACCGGTTTTTATTTTTAACCGGAGGGACCGGTTAGTCTGGTTTAGCCATTTTTTATTTTTTCAGAGAAATTCGGTAAATTCAAATAAAATTTGAAATTTAAATTCATACCGGACAACCAGCCGAAAGTCGGTTGAAAATATCGGCCAAAAAAATTTTAAACAAATTTTGGCAAAAATTCCTTCTAAATTTCACAAAATTCATGCAAAATAAATTTATCAAAACCGGTTTGGATGTCTACCGGAGATCATCGGTAAACCCGATAATACCGGTTACCAGCCGGTTTTTGACCAAAAAAACCATGACCCAGAGCAGGAGAAATAGCTTCAGTGCAAAAGAATTGTTTTACTAAGACAATTTCACGGCAAAGGGTTCCATCCTAAATTCCTACTAGCAAGTCTCTTTTTTCAGAACACGTAAAAGGATCATCAGAGAAGGGGTAAAGGTAATTGCAAGGCTAAGAAATATAACATTGTGGAAAATATGTTTTACCTGCAAATCAGGGCTAGGTTTTTTAGGCTTATGGTTGTTGTAGCAGTTGAAGCTAGGCAATTGTTTCTTTTGTCGTCGTTGCAAAGTTTGCTGCTGTTTTGAGGGGAAGCTCGTCAAGCTACATAGAGGCGAGGTCCGAATTTTTTCTATTTTAGCCCTTTTTTGAAAAATATTCACATTTAGGCCCCTGGTAGTTTTAATTCCGTTTTTGGACCCAGGGGGTCGGCGCCGAGGTAACACGTCTCGGCGCCGTGGTCCATGGCGCCGAGGTCGCAGGCCCGCACCAGCGTGGTGGCCTGCGTGGCGCCGACGTGGCAAGAACCTCGGCGCCACTAGTCACGGCGCCGACTAACTAGCAGTGCCGCCGAGCAGCCGATCCAGGATTTTTTTACTAGGAATTCCACTTCCTCGAAAAGTTTTAGTTTGGGTTTTCCCCAAACCAAAGAAAAAGAGAATGGAAGAATTCTTCTTATTCCATAATAAAATAAAGGAATTGGATGGATGTTCCACCCGTTTAGCTAAGAAAGAATAGATGCAGAGGTGGATAATTGATCGATATGAAGATCATGAGCTGCCCCATAATGAAACCGCCAGTAATCGCGAATCACGAATATCTCCTTCCCTAATCCAAGATTGGAGAAAGAAGAATGGAGAATGTGGTCAGAAATCCAAAATAGAGTCCGACCACAACGACCGAATTGCGGATAATCCCAATTTTGGTTTAATAGTACATCTCAAAAAAAGGACGGCCGTACTTGTTCAACTTATCCTTTTCAACTTGGATACCATGAGGCAGACCTAGGAAAGTTTTTGTGACTGAAAATTACTACCCAGCCATAGGGGTATATGAGGAGCGCGAATTCCTTTATACCCACCCAATTAGAATTAAAGGAAATAAAACATAAATGGAGAAAATTCTCATCATAAGATCATATGATGAGCACGTGGCATGTGGCATGTGTGGAACTCTGTACTTCTAATGTTCAGAACTCCACCACTAGTCCTAACATGCCTTAGGGAATATAACTTGCTGGGTCTATTACATTTTGTCTACTGGGTGTAGCGTGGTTGTTTCCCCTTTGTATTGCGCCCTGAAGATGGCTCCGCTGCATCATTCTTCCTGTCACTCTTGGTCTTGAGAGCTGCCTCACGAGCTTGAAGCTCTTCCTCCTAACGCTTGATGGCTGCTTCACGCAGACTTAACTGCTCCCGCCTCCTTTGCAGCTCATCCTCCTTGCCCTTCAGACGGATTTGGTCCACCCTTACGCGGCGCTCTTGCTCAAGCCGCATCTGTCGTTCCACCTCGCGAGCATGAGTCATCTTGACAAAGTATTGTCCTTTGTTTTCCACCTCCATTGGCCGGTTCCGTGGCCATGCCGGCGGCACCCGATCCACCCATTCGATGAACTCGCAAGGCTATGTGTGGCGTGGTAGATGTCACAGATCAAGTTGAAAAACGATAATGAGAAACAAAGGATTTAGTTGTCGTTACCATGAAGTCGTCATCCAGGTCTAGACACTTGAAGAACCTACGGCCGTAGTTGGCTCGTTGTACTCGATCCGTCCAGACACACAACATCGTCCTAAAGCCGCAATGGCACTTCGGGCGCTCATGCCACTCCGGCACTCCAAATGGGTCGGACCTCCAGGAAGACATTGTTGTGTAGTAGTATTGTGATGGCTGGTAACGGAGATGTGGTATGGAAGACATAGGAGGCCTTTATGTAGACAGGTTATCTGGTGCAGTGGGCATAGTCCATGGAGAGGAGGACATACGAATCTTTTTGCTTTTTCAGGATTCCAGTGTAGCAATAAATGTCCCTATGTAGGTTTTTCAGAGCTTGTAGTCTCGTAATAAATTCATAGTTCGTAGCCTTTTCAGTCGTTTGCAGGAAACAGTACGTTCCACGAAATAAGTGCTACAACATTGCCTTCTCAGAGGCCAGTAATCATAATTTCTGAAACAACAAGCTACGGTACATTGCAGGAATTATAGAACCACAAAGTACAGACTACAGATTCGAACACAAATATCACATGAATATAACATATACACATACATACAACAAGTAGCTCATTACAAACCCATCTCAGTCCATATACACATATGTATCACATGAAGCACGACTTTTAAGCCCAACCACAAGCCTACACATATGCATCACTGCCTGGAGTGTAACGGCTAGGCTCGTGGCGGTGTCTGCGTGGTAGAGGCTGTGAAGGCTGAGTCAAAGGAGCGCCTACGAGCTGAGACGGGCCTATCTCATCGTAAGTCTGCTCCACCTCATCCTCGTCGTCGTCCTCACCGTCCTGGCCCGGGAAAGTGTCGCTTCTCGTGGGGGACGAGCTCTGTTCCGTGTACGACCCTCGCCGCGTCGGGTCTGCAAGTCTTGTCGAAGGCACGCGTACGTCCCTCGCCGCGCCTGTGCTGCAACCACAACGACCAGCCGCACGACGTAGCCGACCTGCTAGCCTCTGTCGTCCAACATTTTGTTAACCAACAAGATACGAAGATATTAGGTACTAATTTTGTGAGTGGCTTTGTCGAAGCTTACTTCTAGGAAGGTACGCGTCCTGACGTCGCCGACTGTCCTGGAGAAACGTTCTATGTCCTGTACAGACTGCTTGATGGTGTTGTCCTGCAAACAAGCAAAAGAATGGATAATTTGTTATATGTAGTGGTATTTTTGTCTATTGAAAAATAAGCAATGAGATTGAACATTACCACACGGTCCAGGACTGGTGCTGTCTCCACCTGCGTCCCAAGGCGAGTAGACTGGTCGTACGGCGTGTCTTCGTCGTCCGAGGACTCAATGTCGGCATAGTCATCTTGTATCCATTGTCCCTTCAGCTTGGTCCGCGTCGCACCCTGGTACCAAACTTGGTACCGCCGGAAGGACTCGTTGGTGTGCGGCTCGTCGTTGTCGTCCACGTTGACTTGCAAGAGTCCCCACTCTTGAACGTACGCGTGGTGGTGCTGCTCGAAGTCTGTCACCTTCTTCTGTCGCTGACGATCAAATCTACATGCCACGTAAACCAATAGTTAAAATTAGTAGAAACTCTGTGCAATTGGAACGGCTCTACTGACGATCAAACTTACTTGTGCAAGGCCACAGACGTCGAGAACGGCTCTACTGGGCACAGCTGCCTCTTACCAAACTGGTGTGCAACTCTGTGTGGCAGGTGATACTCAATAGCATAGAAACATATTAGGGGGCACCTCATCCTGTAGAGGGCCTCGTCTATGTAGCACAATGCGCTGAACTGAATACTTTCCACCTCTTGCTCGGCGTACGGCTCCCACTTAACCTGCATAGTAACAATTTACTTGTAAGGTACTATACTAACAAATGAAAATCACGATACCAAATGGAATGAACTTACATTGGAGGCCGTGAGCGCATCTAGCTCGTTCGTGTACTCTAGGTAGGCCCGCTTCATCCTGGTGTAGGGAACTGAGACCTGGTCCCAAAGATAGGCAACTGTCGGACGTCGACGAAGAGGAACCCCTGCGAACCAGGAACGAGGAGCCAAAACCGTGGGACAACCAACTGGTAGGCGACACCACATCCACAGCTGGAGGAGGTAGAGGCAACCACCTAGTGACGGGTTCGCCGAAGTCCGACGACACGCCTCGCAGAGGTGGCGGTAAAGGAACGCCAACACCCTGGAAGCCTAGCTGTACTGACTCGCCGTGTCCCAGTCAGTGAGGCAGTGGATGTACATCCACGATGCGTTGTCCCCCATTCCGTCGGGGAAGAGAACGCAGCCAAACAAGTGAAGGATCCATGCCCTGCAGTAGTAGGCAACTGTCTGCTCATCCACACCTTCAGGACACACTGCGAAAGACTGCCGGAGCCAGGTGATTGGAACTCCAGAAGTGCGAAGGCCTGCCTCAGGAGGAAGCTCTCTCCCGAGGAAGGCCTCTACTCGGGCTCTCCAACCTGTAGGCACGCACGGTCCGATAACTGGACGGCCGTGAATGGCGACACCAAGCATCTTCTGAGTGTCCTCGAGCGTAATTGTCATCTCCCCGAAAGGGAGGTGGAAGCTGTGAGTCTCCGGCCTCCACCTACATGATACAAAAAAGAGGAATACATGTCAGAGAATTTGAGGCGCACATAGCCGATACACAATGAACATGCAAGTGGAGCAAAGGTTTAGGTGAATACCTGTCAACCAGTGCAATGATGGCCGGGGGGTTGAGGGTGGGCAACCCACGGTAAACCTGGTAAGAGATGGCGTCTAGGCCAGCCCTCTCCAGGAAGGGAGTGTACCTCTCGTCGTACCGCATGTCCAGGAACCCGTCATGGGTTCGAGGACGAAGGATGGGCAGCTCCTGTACAGAATAGACCAATTTTTTAGTTAATGCATCAACATAAACTCAAATTGCACAGGAAGTGATGAAGGCAGTACCCTCCCCTCCGCGGTGAGCCGTCCTCGGTGGTTCTCCTCGTAGTATGGGTCTAGCAGGTGGAATTGCGCCATCCTACAAAAAAAATTGAATTTCTCAGTCCAACATAGAAGTAAACAAAAAATTGAACATGCATAAAATATGGAAAGAATAAGCAAATTAAACAAGAAACATAACAAATTGCATATGAAAAAACAACTAGACGAACTATTAAACATAACGAACAACAAGCACTCGCATCTGACTAAGTGGCCAATGGCATGTGCGTGAATTGTGGCCAAGTCTACTACATCTGCTACATTGGTTCTGCTCGGGGTCAGTAAGAAAGGGGGTTGCTCTCCCTCGCCTCGTTCTTCCTGGAAGCTGATCCATAACCATCTTGTGTCTCGTCTTCTTCCTAGTTCCACGTTTGTTCCAACGGCTACCCGGATCCACAATGTATTTGGGCCCGGTGTATGGTGGCCACTCTCCCTCATCCCGGTAAGGCTCGAAACGGGGAGACCACGTAAGCACAAGGTTGCCAACACTGAACTCCCTAGGTATCTTGCTCTCGTAGTCAAAGTTGCGATGCCTTGCTGCTGCCACATAATGAGAACATGGAAAGTGGTACTGCCTCGGTTTACCACATGTGCATGAGAAAGCAATAAGGACAACCTTATGCCTCCTTGTCGGCCGGAGCTCTCCATCGGTCGTTGTACCACCCCTTTCTACAACCTCGTAAGTGCCCGTGGCGTTGTCAAAACAATGTACCTCATGTGCCTCAGCCCTCGCCTTTGCCTTTTCAAGGTGGCGCTTCGATTTTGGCGCCCATCTCTCTTGTTACTCTGTAGCGCCATTGCATGTGCGTGTCTTTCGTTGAACCAGACAATAAGCTTGTAAAAGGTGAAGGATACGATAGCATTGACGGGCATACCACGTATACCCCTAAGCAAATTATTGAAGGATTCAGCCATGTTGCTTGTCTGAAACTCGTTCCTCCAGCCACCATCGTCATGAGCCCTTGTCCATTTGTCGACATCTCTCATCAATCCCGTCAACCACTGTCTACCTTCTGCGTTTGTTGCAGTATTAAGCTGATCCAACTTCTCCTGGAAGAACTTGACCTCAAGCATTCGAGCGACCTCCTCGAATAGAGGAAAGTTATCCTTCGTACAATCCTTACGGAGTAGATTCTCGGTAAAATGCCGAGTGCACCAACGGTGGTGCAAATCTGGATACCCCGGTATCTGCTCCTGTACGGCAGCAAGTATGCCCTGGTGTCTATCAGATATGACACCAACCGCCCTACCAGGGCCGACCACGTGCCTCCGAACGAGCCGCAAGAACCATCCCCAGCTGTCTTTGTTCTCCCTCTCAACCAAAGCAAACGCCAAAGGAACCAACGCGCTGTCTGCGTCACAGGAAATGGCTATCAGAAGTTTGCCCTGGTACTTGCCAAGAAGAAATGTACCGTCAATGGAGAAGACGGGATGACAATGCCGAAAGGCCTCAATAGACTGAGCAAAGCACCAGAAAGCACGGAATAATATCTCCATCTCATCTTGTGTCCATTCATTTGGTTTCGGGACGTACTCATAATGCATGCCTGGATTAACCGCTTTGATTGTATTGAAGAGTGCTGGCAACTGCAAGTACCCATCTTCCCAGTCCCCATATATCATCTTCCAGATGCGTTGCTTTGCCCTCCATGCTTTTTCATACCTTATCTCGTATCCAAATTTCTCCTTAACAATCCCAGCAAGTATCTTCACCTTCATATTGGGTTCTCCCTTTACTATGTGTCACAGTGACTTGGCAATAATGGTAGAGGTCAACTGCCGATGCTTCTGTTTGAGCTCTGCTTCGACACAAGTGTGTGGGCCAACGATTCTTGTGATCTTGAACTTTCCCGTGTCCTTCTGTTTCCTAGCACAAACCCTCTATTCACATGTTTCCTTCTCGCACACAACTGTGTACCTCCGCTCCACATAAGAATGCCTCGCCTTGAATGGCCTTTTACGAATCACTGAATACTCCTGCAGCCACCTTTTCAATGCAGACAAGTCCTCAAACACCATGCCCTTCTCAATTGTCATGCTTGACCCGGCCTCAGGAGCATCTAGCAGCTCGTCATCCCTTCCTTCTGCATAAGCCTCATGAGAATGCCTAAGATCGCTGAATTCATGAACTGATGGATCCCGGCCAGGGCAATAACGCCTGATCAGCTCAATATCACTTTCGGTCAGCTCTCCAAAAGGGCGGTCATCATCAGAATCAACGGCCCTTGCGATCTTGTAAGGCTCCAGATCATCCACAATTTGAACATCCACACTGTTGGAGTCCCTGCAGACTTCTTCAACGTTGCCAGATGGAGCAACAGGAGGAACACCCACATTATCAGGAATGTCTCCTGCATCATAAGCACGAAAACGATGGGATTGAGACAAAAGAATGGAATGACAGGAAAAGGCTAAAGTGTTGATCGACACTTACTGGGATGATTCTGGGTCAAAGGGATCTCCTGAGGGGCCGCCACGACATCATCAGTCCGACATTCAACTCGAACTGGTTGAGAAATATGAACCTAGTTCGCGGCAGATAGAGCATCGGGCACATCAGGCACTTCTTCCACATCCACCGCAAGGTCCGGTAATAGAGGGTCAAAGTGATGTGACCACGCCACCAACACATACGACCATGGCGGTCAATATCAAGATTGAACTAAAGGTGAATTCGTTTCTTCAACTTCAACACATTTTAAATGAGAATATGATACTACCTAATGATGAAAATATATATATTTGTAGCACCACATCACTTTGGAACCAATTGAAGCAAGGGTTCAAGTTGGACAGGTTTTGGAATCCAATTCGGCCTCCAGATCAATTCGGATTCAGCCTGACAAACCAATTTCAAACGGCCATAACTTTTGATCCAGAAGGCTTCTCAGGGCCCGTGAGTACTCGTTGGAAAGCTCTTGGAGTCTACTTTCAGATGGATTTGGTCTCACCTCCAAACTCCATCCGAACAGATCAAAAAATGCGAAACACGTCACGTAACTTTTTCAGTCCGAGTCAAAGTGGGCCGAGGGCCTTGTAACTTGGGCTATTTGGGCCGGTACTGTTCACGTGAACAGTACCATGGCCGCTTGAACAGTAACCGCAAATAGTACCATATCCCTTGTCATTATATAAGTGCGGCTTTCCCTTCCCCTATTTAAGGAGGCCGCACCTCTTTAGTTTTCCTTGGGTTTTTCTTAAGAGATTATTCTGCTTAGCAGTTTCGCCGTATGTTCGGTTGAGGAACCCCAACTTGTGAACTTAAACATTATTCACAATTTCAGATTGCATCTTAAACTCTCTTGCTTGTGTTCTCGATTCGCTTGTAGGAGATAGCCTTCTTGGCGAGGTCAACCGTGTTCGGCACAGTTGATAACCAACGGAGCAGTGGTGTAGTGATTGCGAGGGGTTCGATCTGTTTTGGTCGGAGCCTTTGGATCAACAACGTCGAGATCTCCACAATCGACTTATCTGTACCTCTCGGAAGATCGGGCCATCGTCACATCAGTTGGTATCAGAGCAACGGTTGCCCGTGAGGTAATTCTTGTATCCCTAGTTAGTAGATTGGTTTTTATTTCCTATAGTTCGGAAAAAAATTGCTCCACAAAAAGAGTTAATTCCGTTGTCCAAACCCCGTTGTGCCTTTCAATCTGTTAGTTTTGGTTTGCTAAATTGAATTTGTGTCCATATTAGCATTCTCTAGTTGCTGATCATATCTTTGTTCCATTAAAAATCCAAACAAAAGAAAAATTCCCCACCCCAAACCCTAATTTCCAAATTCGGCTGATTTTTCCTTTCTCTACAGCCACCACCAAAAACGCCATATCTTTTGATTCCGAGATTATTTTTGAGTGAGACCACCGCCATTAGATTCAAAAATTCCTTATCCATCTATCTGTAAAATTTCGCGTCATGCCAGTAGGGCAGTTAAGAGATATATGCGGTGAAAGTTGACCCAATTATCTGTTTTGAATCTGCAACTGTTAGCAGTTGTGATTTTTGTACGAATTTCTGTGTTGGGTTTCGGAAGTTGGCCCCAAAATAAAATCTGTAGAAAAATCCGTCAGAAAACATAGAAAAAAAGAATCAGTGAAAAAGAGGCATCTGAAAAAAAGTTACGGCCAAAATACCGACATGCTGTCCAGTGGACAGAAATCTTCAGTTTTTAGTTTTGGGTCAATCCTTGTGTTCTTCAATTCCAATTGCTTTGGATTGAATTATCTTGTATTTACCACTCATACACATTGCCATACACTTATTTTTAGCCTTCTTCCATTCTTGGTTGATCAGCAACATAGGCTAAGTGCTAGATACGGACTATAATTCAATTCTATGCAATTCTGAAATTAACTGATTGTTCTCCATTGCTACCATATTGTGCCTTCCGAGCTACACCTACTCTTGATCAGAACAGGTTCCCTCTTGCAATCGTACCCACGCTCGACACGGTGTCACGAACCAGCCACCGGTTGTACCACTTGTTGCATTGGTAAGAACACTTGTAAGAGTGTGGTAAGACGCTTGAGAATGTGTGATTCCACCTTCCACCACCTAGTAGTGGATAGGGATAATACCTTTGTGTTGTCTTTTGTTTTCTGCTAACCATGACAGGTGGGTCGTCTGATCATCAAGTGTGTGTTTTAAAGGGAGAGCTCATGACACTCTGGGATGGACAACGCATCAATAGGAAGCTTCAAGCTTCAACGGACACATGGTAGCGCTCCATCAGTTCCATCAATGAGAGTATTACAACACTCACTGCACGCCTTGAAAGAATGGTGAATCGGCCACCAAACAATGAACGCGAGTATGATCACGATGCGGGCCAAGATCGTGAGGAGGGAGATGATAATGAGAGACAAAACCGCGACGCCAGTGCTTCATTTGCTGCCCAAGATGCACGCCCACGACACCGCCTACATCAAAACCGTCACGGTATGGGAGGTAATAACTTTCAGCACCACAATGATCGTTCTAATCATGACCCTTTTGCTAAAGTCAAATTTACCATTCCATCTTTTTCTGGTCTTTATGATGCTGAAATATATCTTGATTGGGAGATGACGGTAGAGCAGAAGTTTAATTCTCACTTGGTTCCTGAACAACATAGAGTTAGACAAGCGACTAGTGAGTTTAAGGACTTTGCTATTATCTGGTGGAATGAACTGGGTACCATGCGTTTACAACCTGATACATGGGAGCGGTTAAAAGGAGCTATGCGTGCTAGATTTGTTCCTCCTGCTTTTAAACATGAAATGCATAAGAAATTGCAGAGCTTAGACCAAGGTAATAAATCTGTCGAGGAATATTATCAAGAACTACAAATAGGCATGTTGCGTTGTGGGGTTGTTGAGGAAACGGAGGATAAGATTTGTCGTTTTTACGGGGGGTTACGACGTGAAATTCAGGACATTGTTGATTATAAAGATTTTACTACTGTCAACCAGTTGTTCCAACTTGCTTGTTTGGCAGAAAAAGAATTCCAGGGTAGGCAACAAAGGACAAGCAGCAACTTTGGAGGTACGTCTACATCGAGATCAACGCCTGGGCAAGCCAAGATAGCCCCACCTCCTATTTGTCGAGCTGCTGCCCCCTTTGTGAGTAGGGCGCGTTCAGCAGCACCGCCGCCACTATCACGCGCACCCGAGACGAGCAAATCTACTAGTGTGCAAGCACCAGCACAGAGCTCTTCATCGGTTGTTTCCATGGGCCGTACGACGGGCATTGTGTGCCACTGTTGTAAAGGGATGGACCACGTCATGAGAGATTGCACCAGTCAGCGGGCGTATATTGCGACAGAAGATGGTGGTTGTGTAAGTGCTAGTGATGTTGAGGATGAATATGCTCTTGCAGCTAACCTTACAGGTAATGGTGATGATCATGAGAACAAACCTGTGTTTGTGCCATTTTCTGTGATTAACAACTTGCAGGTAGTTGAGAACCATGCCAAAGAAGAGCATGAGCTGATTGAATCACTGACCCCATTGGTTGAGAATGAAGATAAGGAGATAGATGCACTTACATCATCTGAGGAGAGCCAAAAAGGTAAAGAACATGGTACTATCATCGCTCACGGTATTGATTTGGTGCTACAACAAGACATAGAGCAACATTGTGAGTATATACCTGCTGTAGTGCAATCTTTTGATATTCCTTGTGTTGACTTAAATAAACCATGTGCTGATCTAAATTCTCATAATTTTGCACATGGTAAATTAATAACACATACAGAAGTTTTGACTAGAATTTCTCCTGCTAATTCATTGTGTTACATCATGTTAGATCTACCTATGAAATTGTCACATGCTATGGAGAAAGTTTCTGAACTTGCATGTTCGAAATTCTTATTTAGTACCTACACCCCTGGATATAAGTTTAATTTGATTGGAGATTATGGTGTGGAAAATCAATTTCTTATATATCGAATATGCATAACTTGCGATCACATGGATGAATTGAAACTTGTTGTTTGGGACAACAATTCTTGTATGCTGAATCATGTTGAATGTGAGAGGGAAGTAAAATTTAGTACTCATTCAATGCATATGTGTTCATCTCTTTTTGCACCATCTAGTATAGACAATCTGAATAAAGATGATGAATTATGGCAGAACATACAAAGCTCTTCACTCTTACTAGATGAATTTGCTATTGTTCGATTGAGATATGATTATATAGATGAACTTTGCTTGATTCCAAAAGTTGTAGTTTTGCCCATATGTGCCACCACTACAAGTTTACAAATTCAAATATTTGAATTGCATAAATGCTTCACTTACATTTGCAAAACCAGTTGCAATAATTACTGTGTGAGAAATTTTGAATTGCTCATTAACATATATGATTACTCTTGGGTTAATAATACAACGAGCTTTTATGATCATTGCTGTTTTATAATATTAATTGTGCAACAACGAAGAACGGTTAAAACGGATGACATATACATATACCATGCATACACCTTGGCTTCTTTGTTACCATTTTTTCAGCTTATCAAAAGCCGAGGACACCTGAGGGTGCCTGATCACCTAGTTCTGGTGAATAACCATGAGGGGTGGGATCAATGGACACCTTCCGCACAACAAGGTCCAAACATTGGAACTCATTCCTCATAACCAATTTGACATATTTGTCCCACTGATCCTCACAACCAATTAAGATCAACTGTCTTAGAATTGTGTCTTTTGAACCGAAGTGAAGTAACCCCCTCAACTGTGATGCTCTCCTCGTTTGCATGACAATGTAGCTCCTCCCGGGCCCTAGCAACCAACTCACTAAACGACAGCCGATCACTGAATATCAGAGGCACCCTTTGCATTTCAACAAATCGAACATTTCCATAATCATCACTTGTCACACTGCCTCCATGATATAGGGTGACTAGGTTGTCCATCTAGTTCATACAGAAAACCAAACTTAATATCTTTAATCGAAATTGGATACTAGATAGTAACTAATAAGTACCTAGTCACTAACTAAATGCTACCTAACTAACTGGAAGCATGGAAGCACCACTTAACAATCTATAAGAGCAAATCCAACCCAATAAAAATGTCCACAAAGAACTAAGTATAGCTACCACAACAGCGTAAACCATATTCTAGCATGAAGAACATCATACTTATTACTTCAAAAGTTTACACGATTAGCTTTCAGTGCAACACACCAAGCACATAGTATACTACATTTTGCATCATTCTCCTCCAAAGTCTACTTTAGCCTAAAAATCTAGAGTCTCTCATAGATAGCACCCAACACACATATGTGTGCATACCCATAAAAGAGTTGCACCATAAGAGGAGTGCACAATTGTTAAGGACATATTGTCAATTTCCACACGAAACACAGTAGAAAACCAAGTTTTCTCCTAATGTGTGGAACCACCTATATGAGGCACTGAGCAACTCACGCACATACACATGTCCGCACAAACATATCGATCAAATATATAAACCCATATAGATTGCAAGCACGTAAACACATTACACATGTATGCACATGCACAAACTAAGAGATTGAAACTTTGGGAACTAGCTCATACAACAGGGTTCTTAGCAATTTGCAT
Organism: Dendrocalamus latiflorus; assembly: GCA_017311315.1. Classification (NCBI taxonomy): domain Eukaryota; kingdom Viridiplantae; phylum Streptophyta; class Magnoliopsida; order Poales; family Poaceae; genus Dendrocalamus; species Dendrocalamus latiflorus. Next base: position 10,123,508 of record CM029613.1, on the reverse strand, counting down.
CATATGTAAGCGCAAGGTTACAACTTACAAACACAATGTCAAGTAGCTAGTTTGATCCTCTAGATGGCACTATGGGGGGGAAATCTCGTTTGGCGACATTGCTGTTAATATTTTATAAACCGAACTAGAACGGGAAGATTTCAAACTTATATACTTAAGACTAATATTGATAAACTTGCAGCAGACTGCATGTAAACATCGAACCAGAGTACCAGGCTTCCACAGCTGAAGCACGCGAACAAATCGAATGGGACAACAGCAAGGAAGGGGGTATCGGCTCATACTCCTGGATATGAGGAGGCGGGTGATAGTAGCGGCAGGTCCTCCCCCGGAAGCAGTTGTTCCTCAGCGAATCCGCTCACGCCGTCACCTTATTGTCCCTGACCAAACTCCCCCACAGACCAAAAACCAAATCAGAACACGCAGCTATCGCACGCGCGCGAGGGCGCGCAGGTGGCACGGGCAGGGGGAGGGGAGATCTCGCTCGTACTGCTCGAGGCCGGCGGCGTTGGGGGCTCGGCCGCCGGCGGGGACGCGGGCGGGCGGGGAGGCGGTGGGGGCTCGGCCGCCGGCGGGGACGCGGGCGGGCGGGGAGGGGAGGCGGCGGCACCACGGGACGGTGGTGGGGAGGCGGGCAAGAGAGAGGGAGAGGGAGAAAAGAACCAAATGCACGAAAGAGACAGAGGGAGAAAGGAGAAGGCCGCGTGGGGCCCGCTGGCCAGAGCTCGGCGCCAAGATCTACGGCGCCGAGCTTGGCGCCTGACTAGTGGCGCCGAGGTACTTGCCACATCGGCGCCACGCAGGCCGCCACGCTGACGCGGGCCTGGGACCTCGGCGCCATGGACCACGGCGCCGAGACGTGTTACCTCGGCGCCGTGGGTCACGACGCCGACCCTCTGGGTCCAAAAATGAAATTAAAACTATCAGGGATCTAAATGTAAATATTTTTCAAAAAAAAGCTAAAATAGAAAAAAAAATCGGAGGCGAGGTGCCCAAGGGAAGAAAATCACTATCCCAAAATGCTGACGCGACTTTCAGCCCGCTCTAAGATCTAAGTAGCTGGTAGACAGCTCGTACGTGAAGCCTGCTTGGCCAGCAGTGTGGGCCCTCCTCGTGGGCACCACCATACGGCATTCCATTGTTTGGGGAAGCACCATGTGATGTGATGTGAGGTCCTTGTTCTGAATTGGTCGATGCTCTGTCACTGCACTACTTGATACTTACTGCACCGACGACACTTGACTACCACTGCCCCTAACTCGCGAGGTTAGCGTAACAGTGCTATGGACTGATACTGCCGGAAATGAAAGGCTGTGATTGTTTGGATTCAGCTTCTGATTTATTTTTTTACTATTTATAAATATTATTTTTTTGAATTTTTGGTTTTTTGTTGAGTTTTTTTGTCGGTTCTTTTTTCTGTATGTGTTTGTATATATACATCCAGTGCTAATATGCTAAATATAAATATTTGCATTGTTTCCCAGGAAAAAAAAGGAGAAAAGAGGAAGAAGAAAGTGGTTGATGTGTCAGTGTCACTGATCAAACGAGAACTCCTTTCCCTCCATCTCAAGCAAACAAGGTCAGCTCAAATCAACTAAGCAGAGCACGCTGTTAGATATAATAATATCTTTGTAATCTCTTGTGTTGCACGGCATAAGATATGATTGGCATTAACCGTGTTGTATTAGGAAAGGATAGATCTTCCGGTTGTAACTTCCCTTGTAATTCAAACATGCCAATCATATCTATTCCCTGCACTATCTGTAACCTCCACGCATGAGGATATTTCATGCCTATATAACACGTAACCGCCAAGCCAGGATGTGCTAAGGCGTTCACCCATACTTCCGCACCTCTGATTCTTTCATGGTATTAGAGCGCCAAAAACTTTAGATCCAATCTACAATGTCTGGTTCTTCTTCCTCCACCAATTCCACCATGAATTCTCTATTTGGAGTTCCCATCACAGAGAAGTTGTCGAAGAACAATCACGCCATGTGGAAGGCGCTGATTCTCGCTGCCGTCCGAGGAGCTCGCCTGACGGGGCACCTGACCGGAGCCTCACCAGCTCCTCCTGCTGAGATTGATGACAAGATGGCCGACAAACCGGCAAAAGTTCCAAACCCGGCGTACGAGGAGTGGTACGCCACCGATCAGCAAGTTCTGGGATTCATCTTGATGTCCCTATCAAGGGAGGTGCTCGCGCAAGTTGCCGCAAAAGAAACCACAACGCAGGCATGGAGTACGATTGAGTCCATGTACTCATCGCAAACTCGGGCTCGTGTCGTGAACACTCGCCTCGCTCTCTCAACTGCGCAAAAAGGAAATCAAACCATTGCAGAATACTTTGCAAGAATGAGGGCTCTCGGTGATGAGATGGCAGTCGCCGGGAGACCCCTCGACGACAAAGAACTCATCGAGTATATCCTTACGGGTCTTGATTATGATTTTAATCCCATGGTGTCTGCTCTTGTTACAAGGACAGAAGCCGCCTCCTTGAGTGAAGTTTATGCGCAGCTTCTTGCGTTCGAGACGCGCATGCAGCTGGTTGATCGCGGGAATCTCTCCGGCTCATCTGCTAACATAGCAAACCGGGGCGGCCGCGGCGGCACTGGAAGCCGTGGACGTGGAGGAGGACGCGGTCGAGGTGCAGGCCGCAACAACAATACCTTCAACTCCAACAGTCAGCGCCCAGGAGGAAACGGTGGTGGGCGAGGCAACAGCAGTGCAAATCGTAACGTCAACAGCAGTAATACACGTCCAGTATGCCAAGTATGTCACAAAACTGGGCATACCGCTGATCGGTGCTGGCACAGGTATGATGAAACTTATGTTCCAGATGAGAGAAGTGTTCAGGCTGCAACAAATTCATATGTTGTGGACACGAATTGGTATACCGATACCGGTGCTACTGATCACATTACTGGAGAACTTGAAAAACTTTCAACTCGAGACAAGTATCATGGAATGGACCAGATTCACACCGCTAGTGGTACAGGTATGAATATTAGTCATATTGGCCAATCTACTATTCATACCCTTAGTCGTGATCTCAATCTTGATAATATTCTTCATGTTCCTAAAGCCAAGAAAAATCTTGTTTCTGTTCATCGTCTTACCACTGACAATAATGTCTTTCTAGAATTTCACCCTGATTTCTTTTTGATCAAGGATCAGGACACGAAGACAACTCTGCTTAGAGGGAGATGTCACAAGGGTTTATATCCTCTTCCTCACGTGCCACCCACAAAGCAAGCTTTTGAAGTCAATAAACCACCATCTTTTGACAGATGGCATAGTCGTCTAGGTCATCCTGCTTCTCCTGTTATTCAAAGAGTCGTTAGAAAATTTAATCTTCCATGTTCGGTTGAGTCAAATAAAAATTCAGTTTGTGATGCTTGTCAGCAAGCAAAAAGTCATCACTTACCTTATCCCAAATCTACCAGTGTATCCACTCATCCTTTGCAGCTTGTATTTTCTGATGTTTGGGGTCCAGCACCTGAGTCTATTGGAAAATATAAGTACTATGTTAGTTTCATTGATGACTTCAGCAAATTCACTTGGATATACCTTTTGAAGTTTAAATATGAGGTATTTCAAAAGTTCCATGAGTTTCAAAATCTTGTTGAACGACTCTTTGATCGTAAAATTATCGCTATGCAAACGGATTGGGGAGGTGAATATGAGAGGCTTAATTCCTTTTTTCGCAAAATTGGTATATCTCATCATGTTTCTTGCCCATATGCACATCAGCAAAATGGAGCAGCTGAGCGTAAACACAGACACATTGTTGAAGTAGGACTGTCCCTCTTGGCTCATGCACACATGCCTCTAAAATTTTGGGATGAAGCTTTCCTTGCCGCAACTTTTTTGATTAATCGCACTCCTAGCAAAGTCATCAACCATTCTACTCCTTTGGAACGCTTATTTCACACTAAGCCTGATTATTCATCCTTGAGAATTTTTGGGTGTGCTTGTTGGCCCAATCTTCGCCCTTATAATATCCGCAAGCTTCAATTCCGTTCTAAAGAGTGTACCTTTCTAGGGTATAGTAATCTTCATAAAGGCTTCAAATGTCTGGATGTAGCCACAGGTCGCATCTATATTTCAAGAGATGTTGTCTTTGATGAAAATGTTTTCCCGTTCTCTAAACTTCATCCCAATGCTGGTACTCGGCTTCGCTCTGAAATTCTACTCCTTTCTCCAACCCTACTAAATTTGAGATCTGGGGATGAATATGTAGATGGTCATATGTCTAATCCTGCTGATCACAGTGAGTCTATTGAAGAATTGCAGGTATCACAGGACACATCCGAAAACACTGGAGCAGAGAATCCAGCGCTGATTCATGCGGTTTCTACTCCAACCGAGACGTTCTCGGGAACCTTCTCTGCCGGTGATGACAGCGTCCCGCCCGTCTCTGCGTTGCCCCAGTTGACGGCTGCCACGGCACCAGGGCAGTCTCTGTCCGGTACGACGCCCGTGCTCCCGCTCATGCATTCTCCAGCACAGGACACGCCGCCTGGACGGCCTGCGGAGCAAGGGGGGATAATGAATTGCACCGCACCCGTGCAATCCGTGCAAGACGAGCTGTCGTCTGCCGCGCCTGTGCAGCTGTCCGATCTGCTGTCTACTCCAAGTGTTGCGCAAGACTCTCCTGCCCTAGGCCCAAGAACGCGGCTTCAAGCTGGTGTACGCAAGCCTAAGGTATATACTGATGGCACTATTCGTTATGCATATTTTATGTCATCTGGTGAGCCACATGATGTTAGTGAAGCGTTGGGAGATAAAAATTGGAAAAAGGCTATGGATACAGAATATGATGCCCTTATTAAGAATAAAACTTGGCATCTAGTTCCACCTCAGAAAGGAAGCAATATTATAGATTGCAAGTGGGTTTACGAGATTAAACGTAAAGCTGATGGGAGTCTAGATAGATACAAAGCTCGTCTAGTTGCAAAAGGATTTAAACAAAGATATGGCATAGATTATGAGGATACCTTTAGTCCAGTTGTCAAAGCTGCAACTATCAGGGTTGTTTTATCTATTGCAATCTCTAGAGGTTGGAGCTTGAGGCAACTAGATGTTCAGAATGCTTTTCTGCATGGTGTTTTAGAAGAAGAGGTGTATATGAGACAACCTCCAGGATATGAAGATAAAACCTTGCCAAATCATGTGTGCAAATTAGATAAAGCCTTATATGGTTTAAAACAGGCACCACGTGCATGGTATGCTCGACTAAGTGCTAAGTTATATGAACTTGGTTTCAATTCTTCAAAGGCAGACACATCACTGTTCTATTTTGACAAAGATAATGTGTCAGTTTTCGTGTTGATTTATGTGGATGATATAATAGTTGCAAGTTCAACTCAAGAAGCAACCTCAGGGCTCTTGCGCAATCTAAATAAAGATTTTGCATTGAAGGATTTGGGAGAGCTACATTACTTCTTAGGCATAGAAGTGAACAAGGTACGTGATGGTATTATTCTAACTCAAAGTAAGTATGCATCAGATCTGTTGAAAAGAGTGGGCATGTCTGATTGTAAACCAGTTAATACTCCTCTGTCCACTAGTGAGAAGTTATCTGCATTCGAAGGTGAACCATTGGGGGCTAATGATGCAACACAATATAGAAGTATAGTTGGAGCACTTCAGTATTTAACTCTTACAAGACCTGATATTGCATTTTCTGTAAACAAAGTTTGCCAATTTCTACAAGCTCCTACAGTGATACACTGGGCAGCCGTAAAAAGGATTTTGAGGTATTTAAAACAATCCACTAAGATTGGACTAAAAATTAGTAAGTCCAACTCGGTTCTTGTTAGTGGATTTTCAGATGCAGATTGGGCAGGGTCTGTAGATGACAGAAGATCTACTGGAGGTTTTGCTATTTTTCTAGGATCAAATCTAATCTCATGGAGTGCACGCAAACATGCAACGGTCTCAAGGTCAAGTACTGAGGCAGAATATAAAGCACTAACCAATGCTACTGCTGAGATAATGTGGATTCAAACTCTGTTACAAGAAATTGGCATAAAATGTCCACCTACGGCTAGACTGTGGTGTGATAATATTGGAGCCAAATATCTCTCTGCTAATCCTGTTTTTCATGCCCGAACTAAGCATATTGAAGTGGATTATCACTTCGTAAGAGAACGAGTAACAAGAAAATTGTTGGAGGTTGATTTTGTTTCTTCAGGCGATCAAGTGGCTGACGGATTTACTAAGGCATTAACTGTGCGACAATTGGAAAACTTTAAACACAATCTTAACCTAGTCCGGTTATGATTGAGGGGGACTGTTAGATATAATAATATCTTTGTAATCTCTTGTGTTGCACGGCATAAGATATGATTGGCATTAACCGTGTTGTATTAGGAAAGGATAGATCTTCCGGTTGTAACTTCCCTTGTAATTCAAACATGCCAATCATATCTATTCCCTGCACTATCTGTAACCTCCACGTATGAGGATATTTCATGCCTATATAACACGTAACCGCCAAGCCAGGATGTGCTAAGGCGTTCACCCATACTTCCGCACCTCTGATTCTTTCACACGCGAGCAGTTTCCATTTCCGGCCATCCAACCCTGAAGCAGCCCGAAAGCCCCCTCAACTCCATTCCCTCCATGGCGGCCAGCCTCCTTCAATTCGCTCCTCCTCCCCCAACCATGACATCAACAACCACAGGCCGCCATAAAGATGAGCACCTTCACAGCTCTCAAGCCTCAGAAGGGAGGAGGAGGAGGAAGGAGTCGGATCTTGGCCGGCTTGTTCGTTTGTTCTTCTTGGAGGAGGCGAAGGGGAGGAGGAGAAGGGATGGGGCGCGGTAAGATCGAGAGGATCGAGAACTCGACGAACCGGCAGGTGACGTTCTTCAAGAGGCGGGCCGGGATACTCAAGAAGGCCCGCGAGATCGGCGTGCTCTGCGACGCCGAGGTCGGCGTTGTCATCTTCTCCAGCGCCGGCAAGCTCTACGACTACTGCTCGCCCCGGACCACGTCCGTGCTCTCTCTCTCTCTCTCTCTCTCTCTCTCTCTCTCTCTCTCTCTCTCTCTCTCTCTCTCTCTCTCGTTTCTTGGTCTCTGTTTAATTTCTTTGGAACTGATCACAAAGATGCAAACTTTGGCTTCATGTTAGGCTGCCAAGGATCTTGGAGAAGTACCAGACCAACTCCGGGAAGATACTGTGGGATGAGAAGCACAAGGTGCGTGATTGTCCCATCCAGTTTAGCAATTTGTTATCGAATAGAAAGGTCTCCAAAATTGAATCTTGGAAATGTTTCAGAGCCTCAGCGCGGAGATCAATCGGGTCAAGGAGGAGAACGACAACATGCAGATCGAGCTCAGGCCAGTGTTTCAGCTTAGATTTCCCATTTTTGCTTGCACGCACTTCGGTGTTTATTGCGTGTGAATGTAATGCGATTGTGGTGGTTTGTGCCTGGTGATGGTGTAGGCATCTGAAAGGCGAGGATCTGAACTCCCTGCAGCCCAAGGAGCTGATCGCGATCGAGGAGGCGCTCCAGAACGGCCAGACCAACGTGCGGGACAAACAGGCAATTACTGGCTTCAGAGCTTTGATACCTGCAGCTTGCAAGTGCTGCATATTTTTTTAACGTTTCTGCTTCTGATGTCGGTTTTGTTTTCTTGTCGTTGCAGATGGACCACTGGAGGATGCACAGGAGGAATGTATGAGCTCTGAATTTGGTTCTTGTGCTCCGTGCTTGTTTTGTAGATCATGGTGTACTTTCTTCAACAAGGACTTATTTTTGCGAGTTCTGATCATTCACTGCCTTTGTGGTTGGCTGCAGGAGAAGATGCTGGAGGACGAGCACAAGCTGCTGGCTTTTAGGATGGTAATTCTCCCTCCAGAATAACTTGCTAGTTGTTGAACTTTTACTTGAGCGATTCCTTGCTCTCTCTTTTTCCCTTTTACTTTGGATCTCCCTGAGAAACTGTGGACAAACATCGTCTTTGACAACTAGTGAAATAATTTTCCAAGGGCATGCAAATTCTTGGTTCTAGTGCAGTGGTGCTAATTCAGTTAACTCATTGATCAGTAATTCAGTATTCAAGGTAGATGAACCGGATAACTCAACATGACTTGGTTTCCTGAGTGCATTTTCGAGATCACCATGTTTGTCGTCTATATCTGGTACCCTGCATATTGAATCACCTCTACCCCGATCCAATTGAATCATTGAAACTATAATATTTCACTCAAATTCCCTAGCTAACTTCAAATCTCAGTGAAGGGCAACCGCCCCTTTTGCTTTGCTGAAAAGAAACCGGAAAGCTGAGAATTTACTGAAGTTTTCCTCCTGTTTCCAGCACCAGCAGGATGTCGAGCTGAGCGACGGCATGAGGGAGCTGGAGGTCGGTTACCATCACGGCAGGGATTTCGCTCCCCAAATGCTGTTCAGCTTCCGAGTGCAGCCCAGCCACCCCAACCTGCAGGAAGACAAGTTGGCCGCTGAATCCTACCGAGCCACTCTGAACTGAAGCTCTTTACCTGCTGCTGCTCACTTGCTTTTCTTCATGAATTGTCAGGTGTATCTTTCTTGATGTTCATGCCTGTCTGGATGTATCCTGTCTATCAGTTGCTTTGATGTGGTCGTGTACATCAATTTAGTGCTCAAGTAGATAGTTAAGGTCAATGTCAAAATGCTATCAGAATTAGAACCGAAATGAGTAAATTGGCATGCTTGTTTAATCTCTGTTCTTGTTGCCAGAGAATAAATAGCATGCATTGCTGACGATCATTGGAAACCAGAATGACAAAGTTTGATGTGAATGCCATTTATTAACAATTTGGACCGAATAGATTATACAAATAAATCAATTTAAATCAAGAAATGCTGACACCTACCTGTGGAGTGGATTCTTTTCCACTTTGGTTTGGGTTTTTGTTGTTACAGTAACTAGCTTTTAAATGATATCTCCTTTCAAGACAGGATCTAGGTAGATTGTAATACACATTATACCGAGTTTAGCTGTATCGGCCAAAATCATATGTAACTTTTCTCTCTTCGTACTATCTCTTATGAATAGCCAGAATTCAAAAATCATAAGCTAAAAGATAAATACACAGCCCAAAATAACCTACCCTATAATTGACCAGAACTTGTACTTCATGTCTACATCCCTTACCCGATAGTTCTTAGCTAGACCTCGTGGTTCCTAAATCCATCAACAGGCATCGCCGCCTCCATCACCTAAGCATGTCCCCATTATCCATGAACGGGCCACTGAACGCCGGAGAAGCACTGAGGTTGCTCCCGGCTTCGCTGCACATGACGCCGTGCCCGTACGGCAGTGGCCTGTCCGGCAACTCCGGTATGTCCATGTCCCCTTCCAGCATCTTCACAGCCTCGGTGATGGTCGGTCGGAGCGCCACCATCACGTGCGCGCAGAGGATGCCGACAAGCACGAACCTCTCCATGACCCCTCCTCTCGGGCTCTCACCCGTCGACAACGCCTCGTCAAGCACCTCCCTTGCCTGGCCGGCCTTGGTGAGCGTCCATGCCCAGTCGGTGATCAGCACAGGCCCTGCCGGAGCCGTCATGTCAAGCACACGCCTCGCACTCAATATCTCGAGCACCAGCACACCGAAGCTGTACACGTCGCTCTTCTCTGTCAATTGCCCATAGAGCGCGTACTCCGGCGCCAGGTACCCGTGCGTGCCGGCTACGCGGGTCGTGAGGTGCGACTGCCCCTCCCGGCTCCTCCTGGCCAGTCCGAAATCCGCCACGCGCGCGTGCATCTTGCCGTCGAGCAATATGTTTGTCGCCTTGATGTCCCTGTGATAGATCGCCGGCTTGACGCCATAATGCAGGTACTCCAGCCCCCTCGCCACGTCCATTATTATGCTCCGCCGCTGCGCCCATGTCAATGGCGGCCGCTTGCTGCCTCCTTCCCCGTCCCGGAAGATAAACTCCTCGAGCGAGCCATTGGGCATGAAGTCGTACACGAGGAACCTCTGCTTTCCTTCCTCGACGTCTTCATCGGCAATGCAGCAGCCACGCAGCGGCACAAGGTTCCGGTGCCGGAGGTGGCTGATGATCTCCACCTCGTTGGTGAACTCCTCGTCCCCGCCCTCCACGTCCGGGTCGAGCATCTTCTTGACGGCGACCACGGACCCGTCCGCGAGCACGCCGCGGTAGACAGCTCCGAACCCACCGCGTCCGACGAGGTTGCGGTCGGCGAAGCCTTCCGTCGCCTTGGCCAGCTCGGCAATGTCGAATAGTGTCGACCCGGTGTTGGGCCGCGGGTGCGACCGCCGCTCCTCCGACCCCTCCCCGGAGATCTTGTGGTTATTCTTCTTGCTCTTGGTATGCCTTCTTTTTCTCCAAACCAAGAATGCGAGGAGTGATACGAGCAGGACGAAGGCGATTGGGATGGTGGTGGCGTAGATGGCTGCTTTGTGGGACTTGGAAGGCGGGGCGGTAGGGGAGGAGAGGCCGAGGCCGAGGGTGCAATTGGCGGTGGAGAGGGAGGTGGGGCCGGCGATGCTGGATACGCCGGCGGCGTACACGACGGTGAGGTAGAAGCAGTTCTGCTGGGATTCGGTGGCGTTGGCGGTGGTGTTGGCGGCGGCGATGAGGCGGGAGGTGGCGGCGATGCCGGCGGTGAGGCAGCGGAGGCAGAGGGCCGGCGGGGACAGATCGGGGCCGCAGGCGGAGTCCAGGGCGGTGACGGACTCCTTCCCAACGACGGCCGCGTACTCCTCGGCGGTGGTGACGCCGGCGCAGAAGGACGGGGAGGCGGCGAACTGGTCCGGCTCCGGGAAGCAGGCCGGCACAAGCGAGGCGCCCGGGAGGGAGACCGGCGGCGCGGCGATCGCCGCCGCGAAGTCCGCGAGGCACGCGGCGGAGGCGCCCGCGGACGGGACGCGGAAGTGGCCCGTGGCGCGGAGCCGCTCCGCGAGGCCGATGCTGAACACGGACAGCAGAGTCTGGCAGCACGCCGTCATGTTGTGCGTACCCCCCGCGCACGGCGTGGGGTCCCACGGGAACGTCGACACGTAGCTCAGGTCGAGCGGGCACGTCCCGTTGCCGCCACCACCACCACCCGCCGCCCCAGCCACTCCCTCCGGCGAGCGGGCGAGCAGCAGCAGGAGAAGTACCAGCAGAAGAACCCTGAGGAGCGTCGGGGTCGCCATTCCCGCGAGCAGTTGGTGTGCGGGGGAGGGGACGAGTGGTGGAGCACAGGACAAATAGCCAAGCGTGAGGGAGAGTGGTTGTAGTAAAATGGGGCGGCTACGCCAAGCTTGCGTGTACGGATTAATTTTATATATAGGTTGCGCGAGTTTTCGGTGCCTTCCGGGGAGTATGACGGGTGGGCCCAACTTCTCTTGGGGAGTAGTAGGTCGGGTGCGTCGGATCGACGGAGACGTGGGAGAGTAGGCGTCGACCGGAAGGTCGCTGGAAACGAGGGAGGAGTAGAGGAGGTGGTGGGCCTGGTGGCACAAAGGTTGTCCGATAGACTGACACAGTGCCTGCGACTTCGCGGTTTTGGTGACGTGGCGTGGATTATGGGGTACATAATGACGTGTCAATGTGGATTGGTAAGACTGCTGGACTTAAAATATCACTTCTGATGATCTATCCGTTTGTTTGGAAAATACAAATATGTATTTTAAAGTGGTAATGATAAAGTGGTGGCAAACTACTTGTCCACATTTCTCGAAGGATCTACTCAGACTTGGTTGCTTAACCAACCAGTTAGATCAATCTACATTTAGGAGTAGCTTTGTGATCTGTTGAACACAAACTTCCAAGGGACATATGATCACCCCAGGAAAGAAGACAACCTCCACCGAATCTGGCAAGAACCAAATGAGGCTCTCTGATAGTATATCAAGAGGTTCAGCCAGGTTCATAATTCTATTCTAGAGGTTGCAGATTCCTCTGTTATTTAGGCTTTCAAAACTGGGTTGAGAAATCGATGGTTTACAGAGAACTTTGCAATGATACCTCCAAGAATGATCGTTGAGCTATTCACAGTAGCTAGCGAGGCAATTGAATGGAATAAGGCTATTGATCAGATTGAGAAAATTCCTCAACCTAACCTGGATAAGGTAGAGTAGAAACCCAAGAGGTCTCCCAAAAGTACGAAGAAATGCAAAACTCACATTGAAGAGGTTCTAACGATTCTAGCGAAGATTATTAAGGGCAAGAATGATTATTCTAGTTGGAACAAGGCAAAAGCTCCGACCGATGAATCCAAGAAGAATAAGAAGTGGTGTCCACTCCACAAAGTGGTAGGGCATGATCTCCGCAACTATGGTGCCTGGCAGAACAAATTGGAAGACTATTACTCGGGTATGTGTCCTTTCCCTTCCATTCAGGAGGTCAGAGAACCGAGCTCCAAGAAGGACAAGGATGGCAATGAAGAGATGGACTATTAGAAGCCATAACACACCATCAACATGATCTTTGATGGGTCCTCCTCCTATGATTCTTGACGCCATCTAAAGACCGTGGAGCAAGAAGTGAACCTCACCGAATCTCTGATCACCATCAAGCCATCCAAGTGGTTGGAGACAACCATCTCCTTTAGCTGGAAAGACTACCCTATTCCTTCAACTCAACTAGGTAGTTCCCTATTATCGTAGAACCTTCCATAAATAATTGCACAGTTAACCGAGTTTTAGTATATGGTATTAGTTCTCTTAATATTTTGTTTACGGAAGATTTAAAGGAAATGCAAGTCCCTAAGTTGAATGAAAAGTCCGCGAAGTATGCCTTCCATGGCATAGTCCCAAGATCTACTGCTAAATCGATAGGGCAAGTTTCGCTATCTGTTACGTTTGAAAGTCTAGACAACATCCGAACAGAAACAATCTTGTTCGATGTAGTATACTTTGAGACTGCATACAATGGGCTTCTTGATCAATCGGCATTGGCTAAATTCCTAATAGCCACGCATTATAGCTATCAAAGTCTTAAGATGTCAGGAGCAAAAGGGCAGGCATCCAACATGCACGATGTCCCCAAGAAGGTAATTGAGCATAGGCTAGCACTCAAGTAAAAGCTTAGATGCTTTGCACCCAACCGAAACAAGGAATCCGGTCGAAGATCGATAAGCTTCTCAATGCTTGATTCATTCATGAGGTCGACCACTCAGAGTGGCTCACCAATCCTATAATGGTTAGGAAAAGTAATTGAAAATGGTGAATGTGTATCGATTCCACATATCTTAATAAAGCTTGTCCGAAGGATGACTTCCCCTTTCACGAATCAATTAGCTTGTTGACTCTACTTTTGGGTGTGAGTTATTAACCTTTTTAGATGCATATTTAGGCTACCAATAGATTAGCATGAGTAAAGAGGATGAAGAAAAAACTTTCTTCATCACACCATACAAAACTTTTTGTTATGTCAAAATATCATTTGGTCTAAAAACATCGGTGCTACTTTTCAGAGGTTAATGCATAAAACCTTTAGTTCACAGATTGGTCGTAACTTAGAGGCCCATGTTGATGACTTGGCCACAAAAAGTATCGACATCAGAGGTCAGATCTCCGATCTGCAAGAAACTTTCACTAATTTAAGAGGACATAACCCTAAGTAAAATTCAGAGAAATGTGTGTCCGGAGTTTTCTCTAGAAAGCTTCTCGGATTCCTAGTTTTGACTAAAGGAATTGAAGCAAAACTAAAAAATAGCGGCCATTAGGTAGATGCGCCCTCTAACCACAAAGAAGGAAGTCCAAAAACTAACCGGCTGTATTGCAGTGCTAAGTCATTTCATAGCACGATTAGGAGAAAAAAAGGATTGCCTACTGTTACCTTCACAGATATGGTTCTTATGATAATCTGCACACTTTTTTTCAAATAAATACAAGTAAAAGAAGAAACACACAGACAACTAGACATAGTTGCTTACATGCTCGAGGGCTTGAAGGCTTTCTTTCTTAGTTACTTAAATATTCTGTTCTTCTCTTGTTTAAATCTGGCCGAGATATGAAAAATCTCCTAGTCAAAATCTCCCTTCTTTGCACGTGGTCTGGCCCACTGGAAGGAGTTTCCTAGCGATGGCCTTTTTCCTATGTTCTTTGCTACTAATTGAAACTTGAGCATGAATACGTTTCGAGAAGCATGGTTCATGTCTTCAGTTCTCAGCAATCTTACGACTAGTTCGGATAAAGTCTACAAATAAAAGCACACATCTTTTTTTGCATACATTCTTGCATAAGCTTTTCTTTTTTCAGTGCTTATGTCCTAATTTTCTTTGGTCTAATTCTCGACTGTGGAAATAAAGATATAAGACTAGTCAAAATCATTCATTGGTTTTTCCAGATATGATTTCCTAGAAACTGCTAGATCATTTCTACAACATAATCGAAGTTCACTGATAGGATAAAATACATCTTTTCTTGGTATACTACTTCCTTAGTAAGTTCTACTACTAAACAAATAGTTGGAGATAGGAAAGATACGAGTACTAATTCAGTTGAAGAAATGACATAAACTTGGTTGACAACAAAGGTAAGCTTCTTACATAACAATTCTACACAATACTAATCCAGACTAGTCGCTATTCGATGGAGACTTGACCTTCAACTCCTCAGCAACCTTGTTTTTGAAGGGTTTCACCTCTTCAAAGAACATGCTACATTCTCCTCCGAGTAGTTGGAATCTGTCTCAAATACTTAGAGGTTGAGTGATGAGTCAAAAGCTTTAAACTTTGTTAGGGTAAAGCTAACTCCATCAACCACAACATCTCTTATCATCCGCTCATGGTTGCTCCAAGAAGTAGCGAGCATGCCTTGAAGGGTTTTGAGCTGTCTACCAATGCAATTCACATTCTTAATCGGCTCCCTTGAAGAGGATTCAAATGATTCTGCCCCCCATGTCGACAAGCAATTTATTGAAGGCAAGGATTCTTTCAAGCTCTTTCTCCTTATCCTATTTGAAACCTAGAGATTTCTCTAGTCTTTTAAGCTTTTGGGCTTGCTTTACATGAGTAGCTCAAAGTGAGATAAAATAAACCAAAATTATAATAAGCTAGTTAAGGTTAACAATTAGTTACTTTGGTTCTTTTTTTCACATGCTTCAATAGCTTCCTTGTGCTTGAGGATGTTCTAGTTAAATCTGGTTGATCAGTTTTCGATCGACTGGTCTTTAGCCTTACACATCTTCTCAAGTTTCACAATAAACAGCTCCCTTTGCCTTAGCCTTCCTTTCAAAGTCTTCTAATTATGTTGACCATGACAAAGGAAGAGCTAAGGAAAAGCAAAGATTAAGAAACAACAGAAGAAGTTTTAAGAGGACACTTACTTCTCAATTGAAGGTTTTTCCCTCAAGAGTCATGAGGAGTTGTTCGTTTTCGGTCAAAGTTGACCCAAACATTGCCCTCTCCTTCTTCAGGGTTTCCTCGAGCACCTTGACGGTGGTCCCCGACCTGAAAAAAATAATAAAAAGACTACGAGGAAGAAAAACTACTTCACAACCAGGATAAGAAGGGAAGTATTATTACCAATCATTAGCTTTCTTTTTCTAGGGCTAACATTTGCCTGGTCAGTTCTCTGAAAATATGGACACTCTCTACCATATGCTACAAAAGCAAAAAGGAGAGAAAAATTAGAAAAGTTTCGAAAAGCTCCAAAAATTCATCCTAAAGTGGTCGTGGAAACTTACTTGGACTGCTTTGTCAGCATAGATGGAGGAAAGCATCTTAGGGCCTATCCTCAACTGACAGTCCTTAACCTTCCTCCACTAGAGCTCCTCGAGTCTCTCATTATTGAAGATCTAGAGCTGGTCGGGGATGTCCCTAGGGTGTGGAGATTTCCTAACTAGTGAAGTGCTCTCCACTTCAGGAACTCCAAAGAGAGGAGGAAGCATGCTTGTTCCCTCCTCTTCGACTACTTGTGTCTCGGCAGTAGTTAGATCTGCCGAGACTTCTCTTTTACCTCCACATCCTTGCATGGAGTTAGAGTCGCCAAAAAATCCTAGCAGCAGAAGTGGTTGTTGATTCCTCTGCTTGCTCGGGGGCCACCTCAACTACTCCCTCCTTGGGAGTTTACTCATGAGAATTACTTGGATCAGGACTGATCGAAGTACTAGAGACACTACGAAGAAAGAAGAACGAAAAGGGAGAAGTAAGAACTTCAAAATGGCGAAAAATCCAAAGGAATGAATTTACATGAATTTTTACTAGTACATACTTGGTCTTCTTCGATTTGAAGTTAAAACGCCCTGGAGCATAGTCCAGAGCGCTAACTTTCCTTTTCTTCTTTCTGACCAGCTTTACCAGTTCTGTACTGGTAGGGTAGGTCAGACCCTTTGAGTCCTCCGACAAAATAAGTTTATCCTTAGTCAAATCCTCCATGGGTAGCTAGAAGCAACTTCTTCGACCACCTGCTCAAAGAATGGAACTCCCTCAACTGCCAGAGCAAACACTTCCTCCGGTACTTGAGGGATCACCACCAGAGCCTCGGTCTGGTTAGTCACGACAACCTCGGAGTCCACAATCGGTAAACTTGGTTCTACGGTCATAATGGCTCTGATTAGAGACTCTTCCCTCTCTTCTGCTTGATCACTAACTAAAATTAGCCCGGTAATGAAGTCCTGCATCCAAGAAATATACTCCCATCGGTGTTTTTTCTCTGTCCTCCTTATAAGAGGAGGGGTAGGCTTATAAGAAAAACTTTTGGAGTTGTAATAGAAGCCTACCTTTGAGGGGACTCTACTCTTGGAAGCCTGCGAGGTCGTTGGAGTGGTCGGAGCAGCGCTCAAAGGGACGGTTGAAGTAGTGGTCGATGGAGCAGGGTTTGATCTCGATGCTCCACATGACTTCCTCACACTTCACCACTTTTGGGGCTCGGAGGAGCATCCCCTGAGCTCTCGAATAGCTCATCACTCTCCGAACCGTCCATCTACACATCATAGGAGCATTACAAAATACCAATAAAAAAATATACAATCGATGAAAATGGTTATCATTTTTACCTTAAATATTTCAATCCTCTCTTCTAGAGAGGTAGCAGCCAGGATCGAGGGCACCTATACCTTCTGGCTAGGCTCCCCCGCACATATCATCTTGATCTTCTCCCTAACCTTAGCAGGGGACAAGGCTATGGAATCAAGGGAAAACTTAAGGCCAAAAAGATTCAACCAAACAAAAACAAAACTCGACTGATCAAATTTTTTTGAGACTTACGATCTAAAGAATCCATAGTTGAGTCGTTGCGTCCATGTACCAAAGCATGGTGTGGTCACATGACTTCAGAAGACTTATCCGGCACATGGTGAAATCCTTCATCACATGCCATGAAGTAAGACCCCTCTCTCTGAGGCGGGCGATGGCATCGACCCATCGCTCCACCTTTCTATCCTTCTTTGAGGAGGACCTCCACCTTGGGTTCTTGACGGCAACCCAAATGGCAAATGAAAGGTTGTCATTCTTGCTAAGCATCATGTAAAACCACAAGTTCTTCCACGATAACCACAAAGACTTGGAATACATTGGAATGTATTCTTCAGCCTTCCCGTCATGGAGATGGAAAGCACAGCATCCAGGTGACACCAATGATTTCTCTGACATCATTATCCTGTAGAAATATCTGAAGAGTGCTAAGCTTGGTAGAATCCCCAAATATGTTTCGTAGAGGTAGATAAAGATGCCCAGATTAGCAATCAAATTAGGGGCGAGGTTTACCAACTCAATTTCATAATACTCCAAGACTTGGGGAGGAACGGGTGCATTGGCAATCGAAACCTGCACTTGATGTACGCCTATAAGATTGGAATCTTGCCTTCATTCCCACTAAAAAAATTCTCTCCGACTGCTAACCTGCACGGGACTAGAACCCTATCAGGAAACACCCCTTCCTTTTCCATGGCCTTAAGCTTCTTCGATCCAAGCTTCGACATCGGCCAATTGGTGATTAGATCCGACATTTTGGCTAGGTGACAAAAGGTTGAAAGAGGATCGAAAGGATTCGAGGCTACGGGCGAAGAGCGCTAGGGCAGAGAAAGAAGAAGATGAAAGATTTCTTCAAAAGCCTAAAACCCCAAGGCGGCACACTAAGGATTTTATAAGGGTTTCTCTCCAACTGCAGACAGAAGCTACCTGATCTGAAGCCCAATGGACATAAAAGCTTTCAGTTTCCCAAATAGTTTATCAACTTTGAAGTGAAATGAACCGCTTCTTTACTCTTGCTATTGAAAGGAGTAGTTTTCCAATTAAAAATTCAATAGAAAGAAATTCATATTATAAATTTACTTAAAGTTCAGGGGCTAGCTAATAAAGATTGAATAAATCCCTAAATACAGCTTTATTGTTTAATTAAGGCCAATGGACCCCGTGGTCGTAAACCTTCATGGGTTACTCTCCAAGTACCCTAGTCGGAGATACACTATGTGTGTTGCCTGACCAGATGTCCGCTCAAAGAGTCTGTGAACTGGTACTTGGACTCGATTCCAATATATTATTATCGTGTGGTGGATAAAACACATGTTTTATCCACTCCAAACAACACAATGTTTTGGTCCTGAGTGCATAGACTTCCGCCATGACTAACACTTATATGGACTCACATGATGACTAACACAACCGAAGTAAACTCAACTCACTTAATTTAGCACTGGCCGGTTTGACCGTTAGCCAACGATCGGTCAGACCATCACGAACCGACTTAAAACCTCCTGGTAACAGGGGACTCGTCTGATCACAGCACCCATGCTGGTCAAACTGCCCTACACCCTCTGGTTGGACCACTCTTCACTGCTGATCACACCTGACCCCGGTCAGACCGACGTTGCATAGTAGTCAGACTGTCTCTGCGAACCGGTCAGACCACTGCCAACCTGACAACAAAAACTGGAGAGCAAAAAATACATAATCAAACTCAAACTTTGACAATAAATCACATGCAAAGTCAAATACTTATCACACATATGAGATGACCTCGGTTCTGCCACTAATTGCGCTGCAACCAGCTTAGTTATTTAGATACCGCACAAATCCTAAAGCACAATGGATGGCACTGTGTATATATAGTTTTGCTTTTTCGGTCATTTATTAGCGTTTTCTACTAAAAATGGCAAAATTTTAACCCCTGAATTAACATCCAACATATCTGCTTCATTATCCATCTCCCCCTGTCCACCATAACCCTAGCTCCCTCCCATGATCCCATCATTGCTGGCTCGCTGCCATCCTCCTTCTCCACCACCTCCCATCCGATCAGTCTTGCCGTCAAGCATGTTTCAAATCGAGCACCACCGATAACCGGGCACACCCCGCCCAAAAAACAGTTAAACATGTTTCAAATCGAGAACAAATAAAATGGTTTGTAAAGTAGCCAAACATTCCTCGCAAAAAGTAGTAGCTAAACATCCCCGTACCTCTCTTTACTTTATGCAGGTCGCGGACCCATCCAGGGACAGTATGTACGATAGTATATTCGTCAAGCATGGCAAGTGGCAATTAGTTTACTGATTAATTTCACTTCACACAAGAGCTGATCAACACATATACAATAATGTCTCTGGACTGCATGGAATAAGAGGTCCAATCGAATCTGGTTCAAAATGTGAGGCTCGTCAGCTTATGACAACTTTGGTCTGGTTCAAAATGTGAGGCTTGTCAGCTTATGACAACTTTGGTCAGCAATGATCTATTGAATAAATATCTTTCGTATTGATCAATAAGTGTATGATTTATTTGTGGAACTCTTTATTTATATTTTAATGTTATTCTAAATTATTCCTGATCTTATATTATTATGTGAGAGCGAACGGGCCTCTAGCGTAATAGCTAAAACGCTCTAATAGCACCTCAGGTCCTGGGTTCGACTCCTAGTGGGAGCGAATTTCAGGCTGGGGAAAAAAATCCCCTCGCCTGCTACCACACCAAAGCACAGGTCTAAGGCCCACCTAGGTCGTTGGTCGTTCTCACACGGGCGCTGGTGCCGCTGTGTAAGGGTGGAGCAGGGGTTCGGGGGTTTTCTCAATCTGTGTGAGAAGATCTTCTTCTTAAGTTAATGCCCAGGGGGCCATCTTACCCCCCGCAGGTCGAGTTTTTTTTATATTATTATGTGAGACAATTATGATTTAAAGATCCATACATGTATTGATTGATGATTATGTTTCACGAATCATAGATATGATATATCAAATCAATAATGTGGACACATGCTAGAGAATATGATGTTAGATTGACTCACTATGAGACACTGCGAGAATTATTATATTCTTAAGTGTCATCAGTTGGTCTCATATATAGTGTATGTAGGATCCTTAGACTTGATATTATCATTGTTTTCTACATGTGTAATAGTTACTTAGGAGTTACCAAATACTACTCCGTAGCAAGGTGGTCATAAAAATAGTCTTTGGGTTTAATATGAACCATGCCCTTCCTGTATAATAGGAGAGATGTCTTTAGGCCCCTCGAAGGCCCCTCGATGTAATTGGATCAAGAAAGTGCATGACCATGCCGAATGTGGTTGAGGAGTCAATCACAACTGAGTAATTCACTACAGATTCGAGTGAAGGATCGAGCTATTATAGGATGGCACGTTTGAGTTCGATCTAGTACTATGAGGCAAAAGGATCAGTACATAAGCACTATATAGGTTCGTTCGATATGATCTTTATGTATGTTTGGGAGTCATTATACCCTGCTATGGACCACTACCGACTTATGGATCAGAAAGGAGTTTTCGGCCCATGGCTAAATATACATGAGCCTATAGAGTCACACTTAATGGGTTGGAACGATAAGGGTTCGGATGATAGTCTTCGAGTGGGATATGATCTCTCCTTGTATCGGATAAGGATCTGATTGGAAGCTATATAAGGAGAGGTGTAAAGGCTGAGGGAGTTATCCCTGAAACACACTAGTCGAAACCCTAGCTGCCACCTCTCATAACCCCTACCGTGTGCGCTAGCTAGTGCTAGCACGCCGATGCACAGTGTTTTATCTCCGGACGTGTGGATCTCGGTAGAGGTGATACTGCTACTACAGCGCTGATCGGGATGATCACGAGGAGGAGACGGTTGGCCGAAAGACGATCGATTACTACTACACCGACATGCTCTTCATTGAATCGGTTGCTTCAACTCTACTTCCGCTGCACTGCGCGTCTAGTGGTAACGATCTATAATCTCTTACTTGCATGACTTCTTGATTTACGCAGTAGAAAATTTTAATCTGCGCTAGTGTAGCCTACTCATATCCCAACAGAACACCCTACTTAAAGAAAAATGAAGTAGGCTTGAATCAGCATATTTGCATCGATCCGACATAAATTTTCGCAAATTTTTTTTGGTCTCTCAACATCTTTGACCGACCAACGTATGTACAAACACCGCATCACATTCGTAGGAATTGGTTCAGCTCTATCTTATGGCATACCATGCATCGTTTTCTAGGCACGATTATGTTACTAGTATCTCTAGCTTATCATCTACTGGCTAAATACCCATGCTTTGCTAATGCGGCTCTAAATACCAATTTAATTTTGACTGGTGCTCCTATTGTGCAAACCAAAGCTATATTCTAAATTGGTGTTGATTTAAGTAAAGGAAACGAAGCTGAGAAGGAGAGAGGTATGGATGACAAAGGGAAAAAGGTAGCTACAGTTTCGGCATAGGGGGGAAAGGGCTGAGATGGGGCTAAAACCCTAGCATATGCAGCCTTGGTTGTGCCTAGTTTTTGTCGGACGTATAGGCGCGTGTGCATGCGGACTGACTGGGCATGTGTGTGGGCAAGTGCGTGCGTGTCAAACAGAATTGAGCACATGGTCGGGTGTGTGTGTGAGCAAGTGCGTGCACGCCAAAGGTAGTCGGATGCATGGCCGTGTGTGGGGCGGGCGCATGTGTGAGAGAATCATGTTTCAAATTGAGAACAAATAAAATAGTGGAAGATGTTTTTGTACTTTTTTCAACAGTGATTTGCATAATTTTTAAAGTATAATAAACGGTGGATAGATATTACTTATCACTATATTTATTTTGAGATTAACAATACTCTTATTAAAGAAAAAAAAGCATATAAATACTGTTCTAAAATAGTAGTTAAACATCCCGTACCTCTTTCTTTACTTTACGCAGGTCGCGGACCTATCCAAAAGGGACAATATAACGTACGACAGTATATTCGTAAGCATGGCAAGTGGCAGTTAGTTTACCGATTAATTTCACTTTACACAGGAGCTGATCAACACATATACAATAATGTCTTTGGACTGCATTGGAAGAATAGGCCAAATCGAATCTGGTCCTGAAAAAAGTGAGGCTTATCAGCTTGCGACAACTTTGGCTCCACTTGTTAACAGAAAATTCTGCCTTTACCCGACCCCACCCCCATCACCCACGCGTACACACAAATTTATTGTATTTTCATTTCTTTAAGCGCATCAACAGTTCTGCAGCTGATTTGATCATTGTTCCACTGAAGAAACAGCTACCTGCTGTGCTGAAAACCACAGCAGCTGCTGATTTGCTTGCACGGACGAATACCACAGACAGCTTACCAGTTACCACTACAGTGTTCTGATCTAACGGCACCAGTGGCTGGAAGGAAAATTTGAGTCCGGACGTAGCGAGCAGTGGCGTAAGTATAGCAGATAAGCACAAATAGATCTATATACGTATGACACAAGTAAAATTTATAATCACAATAGTTTTAAAATTTAACACATAAATAAATGTTTATAGATGAAAAGAAAAGAAAGATACGATTGTTATGAATATTGTGTATTAGCGTGATCTCTGTTTATTAGCGTGATCTCTGTTAGCGTGATCTCTGGGCCCCACCGGTTGTTAGCTTGCCAGCGTGATCTCAAGGCCCCACAGGTTGTTAGCTCCTCTTGTCTTCATCCGGTGGCTTGGGCTACATATTGTACTGCTTGTCCATTGAGCAATGCATCCATTCACGCAAGACATACTCCCCTCTTTCTTGGTATCAGAGCGATTCCCCAAACCGCTTCCGCAAAACTCCAATCCAGCCACCATGGCGGAGCTTCCCCTGGCCGACGCCGATCGCGAGGCCGCCGCCGCCAGAGATCGCGAGGTCGCCGCCGCCCGCGACCGCGAACGGGAGGCCGCCGCCGATCGCGCTCGTCAGCGCGCCCTCCTCACCGACGCTGCAGCCGCCGCCGCCCAGGCTGCCTCCGACGCCCAGGCGCGCGTCCGTGCTGCTGCAGCCGCCCTGGAGAAGGAGCGCCAGACCGCCGACGCCCTCACGCGTGAGGCCGCCTCGGCCCGGCAGCGCGCCGCCCTCGACGCCGAGTTCGACGACGACGGCCGGGATGTCTCCTACGGCGCTCCCTCCGACGCCGCCTCCCTCGAGGCCCTCGCGGTGGCCAACCTTCACGCCCAGGCTGCCGGCGTCCAGAACATTCGTGCCTTGGTGCCCGTTGTTCTGGACATCTCCTCGTCCCACTACAACAAGTGGCGCGACCTCGTGCTTCTCACCCTCGGCCGCTACTCCCTCGCCGACCACGTCACGTCTGACGACGTCCTCGACACTCCGGCTTGGCACCGCATGGATTGCGTCGTGCTGTCCTGGATCTACGGCACCGTCTCCACCGAGCTCATGGACCTCATCCGCGTGCGCGGCAACACCGCTCGGTCTGCCTGGCTCGGCATCGAGCACCAGTTCCTCGGCAACCGCGAGACGCGCGCCCTACACCTCGACGCCGAATTCCGCACCTTCGTCCAGGGCGACCTCTCCATCACGGACTACTGCCGCAAGATGAAGGGCATGGCGGACGCTCTCGCCGACCTCGGCGAATACATTCCCGATCGCACTTTGGTCCTGAATGTTCTCCGCGGGCTCAGCGCGAAGTACGCCTACATGACCCCCCACTTCAAGCGGCAACGTCCTTTCCCGACCTTCGGCGAGGTACGTGACGATCTCCTCTTGGAAGAGCTCACCCTGCCGGTCGCCTCGTCGGTATCGTCATCGGCCCTTGTCGCTACCACGCCCCCACCTGCACCAGCCGCACAGGGTGCTGGCAACACCCAGAGAGGCGCCGACACCAATCAGGGCCGCCGTCGGCGTCGCGGCGGCAGCAACAGCGGCAAAGGCCCTGGACAGCCACCTTCCGGCCAAGCCGGCGCGCCTTGGCCGTCCTTCTACAACCCGTGGACGGGCACTATTCAGGTGTGGCCTCGGTCGCACACTGCTCCGATCGGCGGGCCTGCGCCTCGCCCCGCCCGCGACGCCCCACGCCATGCTCGCTGCTGCCCCAGGGCCCTTCGGCTTCTCTCCACCAACGCCACTACCGCACGGTCCGCTCCCGCCGGCCCCCAGTGCTCCGGCCATCCACCCGGCGTCTGCGGCAGCACCTTGGACACCGTGGGCCGGGGTCTCCTGGGACCAGCAAGCCTTGGCGAACGCTTTCAGCACCATGACCGTCCAGCCCCCCGCCACCGGCGAGTGGGTTATGGACTCGGGCGCCTCGTCCCACATGACCCCCGACACCGGTAACATCTCCTTGTTCCGCCCCCCACGTTCCTCTGTTCCATCTTCCATCATTGTTGGCAATGGGTCTGCTCTTCCTGTCACACACACTGGCACCACAGTCCTTCCTGGTCCTTTCGTTCTTAATAATGTTCTGGTTGCTCCAAATATTATTAAGTCCCTTATCTCTGTGCGCCAGTTCACTACTGATAATCACTGTTCTGTTGAATTTGACCCATTCGGCCTCTCTGTGAAGGATCTCCGTTCCAGGAATGTGCTCACCAGGTGCAATAGCTCCGGGCCGCTCTACTCCTTCTACCTGCCGGTGTCGTCGTCACAGCCCCACGCTCTTCTCACCGATGTTCCCTCCTCCGTCTGGCATCGCCGGCTTGGGCACCCCGGCAATGAGGCGTTCTCCAGACTCACTAGCTCTTCGGCTATCTCGTGCGCTAAAGCTCCCTGTGATCCTCTGTGTCATGCCTGTCAGCTTGGTCATCACGTTCGCTTGACTTTTGTCCGCTCCACTTCTAGGGCAGCCAACATTTTTGATCTTATTCATTGTGACTTGTGGACATCCCCTGTTTTGAGCGTCTCGGGCTATAAATATTATTTAGTCATTCTTGATGATTGCTCTCATTTTGCTTGGACATTCCCCCTGCGTCTCAAGTCTGACACATTTTCCACCCTAACTACCTTTTTTTCTTATGCGGCTACCCAGTTCTCCCGTACCATCAAAAGTATCCAGTGCGACAACGACCGCGAGTTCGACAACTCCTCCACCCGCAGTTTTTGCCTCACACACGGAGTTGTCCTTCGCATGTCCTGCCCCTACACATCCCAGCAGAACGGCAAAGCTGAACGCACTCTTCGTTCCCTCAACAACATGGTGCGCTCGCTTCTGTTTCAGGCATCTCTGCCTCCCTCCTACTGGGTCGAGGGTCTCCACACCGCCACTTATCTTTTTAATCGGCTTCCCACCAAAACTCTTCCCACCGACATGCCCCACTTTGCCCTCCACGGCTCTCACCCCTCCTACACCCACCTTCGCGTGTTCGGCTGCGCTTGCTACCCTAACCTTTCTTCTGTCACTCCTCACAAACTTGCTCCCCGCTCGACTTTGTGCGTCTTCCTCGGGTACTCCTCCGATCACAAGGGATACCGGTGTCTCGACGTTTCCTCTAACCGTGTTATCATCTCGCGGCATGTTGTTTTCGATGAGACCCAATTCCCTTTCTCCCGTATCCGTCCTTCGCTTCCTAGCGACTTCGAGTTTCTCTCTGACTTTGCGGTCCAGTCGGTGCCCATCGGCCCGCCTTGTCCGCCCTTTGGTGCAGGTACTCGCCACTCGTCTCCCGCGGATTCGACGTTTCCCGCGCCACGCGCGGCCGCGCCGTCTGCAGCTGGCGTCGCCCCGTCATCTCCCGCGCCACGCGCGGCCACGTCGTCGCCCGGCCTGCCCCTGGCGTCTCCCGCGCCACGCGCGGCCACGTCGTCGCTCGCGCCACGCGTGGCCACGTTGTCGCTCGCACCACGCGCGGCCACGTCGTCGCCCGGCTTGCCCCTGGCGTCTCCCGCGCCACGCGCGGCCTCGCCGGTTCCTGCGCCCGACGCCCTTCCGGTGTCCCCCGCGCCACGCGCGGCCACGCCGTTCCCCGCGTCACGCACGACTCCCATTCCCCGGGTCGTTTTGACACGCACCGGTACCCGCACGGTCGACACCATCGCGCCCGTCACCAATGCACATCGCATGGTCACGCGTGGGAAATCCGGGTTCCGAGTGTCCTCGGATCCGTTGATCCTCCATGCGGACACAGCGTCGCCTCTCCCGAAGACCTATCGCAGCGCGCTCGCCGACCCTGCTTGGCGCGCCGCAATGACCGAGGAATTCGATGCTCTCCAGGCCAACCAGACCTGGGATCTGGTTCCCCGGCCCCCTGGCGTGAACATTGTGACTGGCAAATGGGTGTTCAAGCACAAGTTCCATGCTGACGGCTCCCTAGATCGTCACAAGGCCCGCTGGGTTCTCCGTGGGTTCACCCAGCGCCCCGACGTCGACTATGATGAAACGTTCAGTCCTGTCGTGAAGCCCGCCACTGTTCGCACAGTGCTGACTCTCGCCCTGTCTCGCGACTGGCCCGTTCATCAGCTCGACGTCAAAAATGCCTTCCTGCATGGTACTCTCTCAGAGACGGTGTTCTGCTCTCAGCCGACTGGCTTCGCTGACTCCGCGCATCCCGACTGGGTGTGCCGCCTCAACAAGTCTTTATACGGCCTCAAGCAAGCTCCTCGCGCCTGGTACAGTCGCTTCGCCACTTACCTGCTCAGCCTTGGCTTCGTGGAGGCCAAGTCTGACACCTCACTGTTCATCTTCCGGCGCGGCTCCGACATGGTCTACCTCCTGCTCTATGTGGATGACATAGTACTGACAGCCTCTTCTCCAGCATTGCTCCGTCAGACTATTACGGCTCTTCAGCGGGAGTTCGCCATGAAGGATCTAGGAGTTTTTCACCATTTCTTAGGGATCTCCGTTCACCGCTGCTCATCGGGTCTGTTCCTCTCCCAACGGCAGTACATCTTGGATATTTTGGAGTGCGCCGGTCTGGCGGATTGCAAGCCTTGCCTGACACCGGTCGACACTCAGCCTAAGCTGTCTGGTACCACCGGGTCTCCCGTCCGCGACCCGACTCACTACCGCAGCCTGGCTGGAGCTCTTCAGTACTTGACGTTTACTCGTCCGGAGCGGGAGGTTGCTGGAGCTGTGCCTGAGCTACTGCTGCCTCGACCTTAGCGGCTGCCAGTGCCTGTCGGCACTGGGCAAGCTGGTCACGAAGGGTTGCCGCCTCGGTGTGCCGGGCGACTAGGTGCATCCGGAGGGCGGTCATCTCTTCCAGTGCAGCAGTATGGGCTGCTCCCATGGCTCTGGTAAGATCAACTTGGTGGGTGAGCCTTGGGTCATTCTCATTCACCGGCAGGTAGGTCTCATTATGGCGTACTCCCTCCCTGCGTGAAGGGTAGAAGCAGAAGGGTGTGCGGAGCAGGGAGATTTGGTAGATGTCACAAAGTCGGGCGGCGGCGAGACGAGCAGCATCCTGAAGTGCGGCAGACCGGGTGCTTCTTGGGTGTTCTGTCTGGAAGACGTGGGGTGGGTCATGTTCGCTCTTCGGGTAGATGAACACTTCAAACATCCAGCAGTACACCCCTCCTGCAGATGTCTGGCGCCCACGATAAATGGGCTGCTCCGGTATTCCAGGTAGTGGAGGAGCTTGCGCAGAATTCTGGCGAACACGCTCTCGTAAACTCCATGAGCGACGTAATCCCAGTTACCTGCCGTCTGTAAAGGCAATTACTTTGCGTTGATAATGTTTAAAATAGTCAAGTGAAAGAGTAAAGGGGTGCAGAACTAGGAAGGGTACGAGTAGCAATAATACTCTATATTTTTATAAATGCCTTTTGTATATTTGATAATTACCACCCTAAGGTTCTTCTAATGACCATTCTACGGCTTGTACCCTGCAGTCGTATGCTCTGATACCAGCGCTGTCAGACCCGGATTTTTCAATCCGAATCTTACTGTGTTTCACTGCACTAATCCCTGGATCAGTAGTTAGTGCACACAGGTACATTGCTGAATCATTTCATACATCGCATAATCAACCATTATATTACATAAATTGAAATACACCACGTCGGGTGATAGAGTTTACAAAAGGAGGGCCGATTAGGCCAATTGTCTTTATTACAAACACGCACAGCAGAATCATAGCAAAAGCAAACCCAAATCCACAGGCAAGCGACTAGAAGGTACTGTGTGCATTATATGTCACCAGCTAACTAGTAACATACGTGCACAAAACGCCATATGTCTACTTGTCCATGACTAAACAACGAAGCCTACACCTTAGTTTTCTTCGTCATTCTTCTCCTCCGTAGCGGGAGCTTCCTCGTAGGCGTAGTGGTCTTGCGCTCCTGTTTCTGGATTTTTGCCGCAAAGCGAGCGTGAGCACTCCGACCCCGTGCTCAGCGAATCAACACACAGAATGCACTATATATAACATGTATGGCTAATCAAGGATGGCTTAAGTTTATTTTCTTTTGCTAAGAGTGCTTTTGAATACAATTATATGAAAATTCCTTAAGACCTAGCATTTTGAACACACGTATATGTTGAATGCAGTAATAATAGTGATTCAGATTCCATCCACCATTACATGGCATCTGCACCATATAGCAATTCTTCAGCGTTATAGCCGCCTAACTTACCACTGGGACGACACCCAGGACAATTCCAAATCAGGGCAGTCCATCGCCCTTTCACTTTTCCATTCCCATTTTTCAATATTTTGTAAACAGAACTATATCTTAGTTAAGTTCCCATGTCTGCCCTTGACCGTGGGCACGGCTATTCGAATAGTTTTAGACTCTGCAGAGTTTGTACACTTTCACCACAAGAGACAATCAACTCATTGCCCCACACGATTCCTTAGACGTGTGGTTGAGCAGACCATCACAGTGACTTTTCAAAGTACCTCGCCCCTTTCATCATTTCACCCTATGGGTCGCTCCCACTTGCGGTGGGTCCCATACGTTGTGCGGGATGTTCTCCTTCTGAACGTCTAGCAGCTGGCTCCCCACCCCTGCTAGCCCGCCACAGCAGAACTTCACCTTCCACGGGTGTCCCATTCAAGCTGTCACACAGACTGCCACTTGCACTACCTCCCACCACCTCCTGGAAGGATGACTTTCAGGGTCCGGTAAATCTACTAAGCCAAGTTGTAATTTACAGACTTGCGGTTGTACTGTTTTACACGGGTTGGCATGACAAGATTCAGTCCTTAGTGGTATCTGGGCGGTCTATCACTAACCACTTTGTGCTTCCACTGCACCACACTCTCACACCATCGAACCAATCCGCCCAGATATTAAAGCATGTTGGGGTTTTTGGAAACATAAAATAATCATATCCAACAGTTATCAGTCATTACCACCATGACTGCCCAAACCATTTTCTCATCATTAAAAGTGATCATGATGTCTGGGGCATTTCAGCGCCTCCTGAGTATTAATGCAACACTAAGCATAGCATATCATTAGGGACTTATTTTCGAAATATTAGTATTATACTTTTGCTAGGGCGACAAGGTTTACATATTCAATCATTCCAAAGGAGGGGTAATATTAGTCAAGCAAGCAATGGACATGTAACTAAAATCTTAAATTAACATGTATTTGGATATATCATAACGGCATGCAATTTGATAATTTAAACTAAAATAATTTGCATAAAATGTAGGTTCAACATGATCAAAGTATTGACTCGCCTTGGTCACAATGGTCGGGTGCTGGATTATCCAGATCTCCTAGTGCTGCTGCCTCGAATTCTTCCTCCTGAGCTTCGTAAGCTATTGTAATCGTGCGCGAAAATTTGGATAAAAAGAGAACACCAAATCAACAAAATATCACCAGAAATTCAAATGAACTCCAAAAATTATGATTTCCATTCCATTGGACAGACCTTGATTTTAGATGATTTTAGAAATTTGTCCCACTCAATTGGATTTAAAATGAGAAAGTTATGATCATTTGAAGTTCTCAGTTCAATTAATTCCTAAAATTATGAAATTTCTGACAGTGGGACCCACATGTCATTTTCTTTTTATTTTAATTCTTTTATTGCCGTGCCGCTGGCGAGTGGGTCCAGGTACTGTTCATGGGGTCCATCTGTCAGCAGGGGCTCTGTGCGGATGTGTCACTGACCGATGGGGCCCAACGGTCAGCGGCTGCTCCAGCTGCACAGGCCGACAGGCGGGGCCCACCTGTCAGCCCGAGGGAAAAATCAAAAGAATTGCTCAACCGCACGCGCGGAGTCGGACTCGAACGCGCGACGCGGGAGCAGAGAGGGAGAAGAGACTGACGCTGGTAACCAAGTGGGCGGGGAGGCTTTGCCTACCCCATAAGGGTAACTCACCCTTTTGAGGTGGCTCTCGGAGGCGGCCGGCAGAGGAAGAGGAAGGCGACGGCGCCGGCGGCGAGTGGTGGCCGGATGGGTCCGGGTCGTGCGTGGAATATAATCCCCGAGCGACGGGGAGTCTTCTGGTTACGACGGCCGTGGTCGACGGTGGCCGGAGAAGGTTGGCAGCGTGCGACGGCGGAGGCTCGGGCGGTGCTCCGGCGACAGCGGGCTACGGGCTCCGGGAGGTGCGGGGGAGACCGGCGTCAGCTTCACCGCGCTCCCGCGAAGCTCCAGGAGCTTGGGCTGGCTTCGGAGGCGGCCGGAATCGGCGGGGAGGGTGGCGCCGGAATTGGGGAAGAAGGAGAGGCCGGCGAGGAATTGGAGGTTTCTCGGCGCAATTGCGGGCAGAGGAGGAAAAAGTGATGCGTTGCGGTGCCAATGCAGCTCACGGGAGGGCTTTTTATAGCTGGAAGGGGGAGGCGCGTGGCGAGGTAGCGGCGGTCTCCGCCCTGCTCACGTCGACGAGGGGAGGCGAACCAAATCCCGCGGAGATTTTGCGGGAGAGAGAGAACAGGGGGTGCGCTGAACCTTGCCCGCGGATGTGAGAGAGAGAGGGGGAGCGATCAGCTGCGGCTAGCGTGAGGGAGAGCAGAGGCGAGGCGAAGCTGGCGCTGCGGGCGCGTGGAGGAAGAAGAAGCCGGGGAAGAAGAGAGCGGGCGGGCCACCAGCCAGCGGGGAGAGCGACTGGCGCGTGGGGGCCGCGAGGTAGCGAGGCACGGGCGCTGGCCCACGGCGCAGGCGCGGCCGAGGCAACGAGAGCGACCGCGCGGTCCACGCGGCAGAGGCGGAGCAGCGCGAGCGGTGGATGGGCGCAGGCGGCTAGGTGTCGCGCATCGGGGCCGTCCAGGTGGCGGCTCGAGAGAGTTTTTCTCCTTTTTGTTTTTAAGGATTTTCAGAAATGCCCAGACAATTGAATAATCCTTAGAAAAATATGAGATCAGTTCCAAAAATCTCAGAAAAATTCACAGAAGCTCATGAGGACCTTCTGGACTTATCAAAAATATTTTCAGCTATGGTTGGTATTTAATTTACTTGATTCCCTGGCTATACATAGTTGTATGCATACATATACATACACATGAATTTGTATTTCTTAACATTTTTATTTTGCTTACCAAAATTTCTAGGGAAGATACTTCATGCTTATTTACCCTTTTTCCTTTATTATTTTATGGATCATCTTTTCAGATTCTTTATTTGATGCTCATGTTTTGTTATTTTATGTGTTGATTTTCTTCCCTCTTTTTATTTTTGAAATTCATTTTCGTTTACAAAAAGCCAATAAACTCCAAATTCAAATAAAAAGCAAATAAAATAATCCAAAAAAAACTCCATAATTTACTATTTACATTTTTCCGGATGTTACAATATTGTACTGCTTGTCCATTGAGCAATGCATCCATTCACGCAAGACATACTCCCCTCTTTCTGTGTGTATTGATATGAGACCCAAAGGGCTATATATATAGGAGAGTACAAGAGGATATGTCATATAGAGATAAGGCATATATGGAATAGAATACAAACTCTATATCCTAATACAACTCTATCTCCTTAACACCCTCCTCAAATGCAAGGCGTATGCAATAGCATTGCATTTGAAAAAGGGCTAACACTAAAACAAGAAAAATCCAAAGTCCGAGTCTTGATGATGTCGTCGTTGCGTGCAGCCTTTGAATAAACTATCAAATCAAGCCGAAGAGGAATATATAAAAGCATGACGGCGCAGATCGAAGCCCGAGATGGCGGCGGCACAGTGCACAAGAAGCGCAACAGAGGCACAATGCAAAAGAAGCGCGACGGCTTTAGAAACTCGGGGTGGCGGCTTAAAGAGAAGCGGCGGCATCATAAAGACTTCTACGATCTGCACGCAGCTCAGAGAATAGAGCGGCGGCTGCTGCCGTGCAAAAGAAAAATTCCTACACTTCTATGATCGACAATAACGCTTGGACGAACGAAAAATTAGAAACTACGGACTTGGATAGACGCGACATAAGACTCACGAAAAATAACCTAAGACTGCCGAAAAGAAATCAGCAAAAGAAATCAGAGGTCTCGAGTAGCCATCAAAAGATCCCCTCCTCTCTCTCTTCACGCCCCCTCCTCACTCCCGTCGCCCCGCTCTCTTTTTACTCTCTCCCACTGTCCCTCCCGCACTCCCGTCTCTCTCTGCGCCTCCCTCTTTCTCTCCTCGGGGCGGCGGCCTGGGAAGAGCGGCGGCGGGGCGGCGGCACCGATGCAACGAAGAGGAGCGGGGAGCAGAGGCCGGCGCGGGTGTAGGCACAGACGTAGGCGGGCGGGCGCCAAGCGGCAGCGGTGGCGTCCGGCCCGACGTCGCGGAAGGCCGGGAGGCGGCGGCTGCCAGCTGCAGGGCAGGAGGAGCCGGCACAGTCGGAGGGACGGCAGGAGGAGGCGGCGCAGTCGAGTAGGCCGAGCGGCGTCCCCAGGGGCCAGAGGCGACCGGATCCGGGCCGAGTGGCGCAGCGGCGGACGGATCCAGGCGGGGCAAGGCCAGATCCGAGCTCGGCCGCAGTGAAGACGGCCGGATCCGGCCAGGGGCGGCCGGATCCAGACTCGGCGGCGGCGGCAACCACGGGAGCGACCGCGGCGGTGAGATCCAACAGGCGATGGCAGAGGAGGCACGCGCTCCCCCAGGCGGCGCCGGATCTGACGATGCTGCAGAGGCCAAAGAAGAAGTCGCGACGGGCGTCTGCAGGGGCGGCGGCCGAAGAAGAAGCCGCGACGGGAGGCTGCAGAGGCTGACGGGCAGCTGCAGAGACGGCGGCCGAAGAAGAAATTGCGACGGGCGAAGAAAAATCGCGACGGGCAACTGCAGGGGCGACGGTGGCCGGGAGATGACGACATGCGGCAGCGCCGGCGGCCGGGAAGAGATAGCCGCCCCCGGGAGCGAAGATCGCTCCTCCCGGGGGCAGCAGATGCGGAAGTAGATTGGAAATAAATCGAGGTTAGGGTTTCAACCTAAGCTCTGATACCATGTTATGAATATTGTGTGTATTGATATGAGACCCAAAGGGCCATATATATAGGAGAGTACAAGAGGATATGCCATATAGAGATAAGGCATATATGGAATAGAATACAAACTCTATATCCTAATACAACTCTATCTCCTTAACAACGATAACAAGTATCTCAATACGATAAGCTTCGATGACTCGCCAACGCCAACAAAAGTCCAATCACCCATCTAGAAGAAATTATACAAAACAAAGATATGTAGTTTAGGGCCTGTTTGGTTTGAAGCCTAAGGATGCCACACTTACCTTAGATAAGTTTAACCAAATGAAGCTAGTGTTTGGCTCGTAGCCAAAATCATGGCGTGCCATACTTTCTTAGTCACCTGACCACTTGTCATAGACTCATTTTTTTGTCAAAGCTTGCCACAGTTGTGGCGAACAAATTGTTAGCCACAAAAAGTTTGGCATGCCACACTATGCCACAAAAAGTTGGGCAAAGTGAGGCTCCCAACCAAACAGGCCCTTAGTGCATAACAATTCATAATTCACAAATATCATATCTATGACTGATTCATAGTATAACAATTCATAATTCACAAATATTTGGTAGGGATGGAAAATGGTAACGGATAATTTGTTTTATCCGATATTCGTATTCGAAAAAACACGAATGTGGTAAGCAAAATTTGTATTCAAAAATGTTCGTATCCATATTCGAGAATATTCGTATCTGTATTTAAGAATATTCGTATTCGCATTCGAGAATATTCGTATCCGTATTCGTATTTGAGACTATTCGATTCGTATTTGATCCATTTCTAGAACCTATGAAAAATCCGTACGAATTTTGTGATTCAAAATTTGAATTTAGGCGGTCTAAAACCGGTAACCGGTAAAAAATCGGCAAAACCGCTAGAAATCCGTTTTATCCGATATTCGTATCCGAGAAAATCCGTATTCGAAAATATCTATATTCGTATTCGAGAATATTCATATTCGTATTTGAGAATATTCGAATTTATACTCGTATTCGTTTTAAAAATATGAATTCGTATTCGTATTTGAGACTATTCGATCGTATCCGATCCGTTTCCACCTCTACCCTTTTGGCTCTGCGGCCTATCAACCTGCCCTGCGCCCATGCTGGCCACCTCCCCTCCCCTTGGCCTTTTGCCACCTCCCCTCAATGCCCTGTCTTCTCAACCGTCTGCCACTCAGCGACTAAGCCTGCCTATCCTGCTCTGTTGGCTCTTGGTTGCTGCCGTGCGTGCTGAATCGGCTTGCTGCGGCATTGCCCGACCGCCTTGCCGGCTTGTTAGTGAGATCTAAGAGGAGGAATGGGGGATCGCCGGATTGAGGAATGGAGAATGAATTAGGGTCAGAGGAGGGGAGTAACTGCTTCGGCTTCGGGATGGAGTGATGGACGGCGCCGGGTTGGGCATGATTACTCACTGCTTCACTAATGATGTATGGTCTACCTCAATGCCTTGCACCCTTGCCTCATGTGCCCATGACGATCCATGATGGCCCAGCCTGCCAGCCAAGGCTCGAGTTGCCAATTTGCTTTAGCATGGTGCCTGCCACCGCCTAGAGTGTCCGAGAACTCACCCTGAGGCTACCTCGGCGCCGCCAGGAACCCCTAAATCCCCCATTACTTGCCGTCGGTAAGCCTGAGCAGCCTCGTTGGGTGGTGCCTCCGCCCTTGAAGGGCATGCAACAGTAGGGCAAATACGTCGACTTTTCTGCATATTCATGTGGTTGCGCGTGTGGCTACTACATTTGCTTGACCTGTGCTGCGATGATTTGGCCCCGGCGATCATATTTGAGGATAGCTCCAGTCCAAGCAAAGTCAAAAAGGAAGAAAAGAAAAGGAGAACACCCTACTTTAAAAAAGAGACAAATGAAGTAGGCTTGCATCAGCATATTTGCATTCATCAGACGGAAATTTTCGCAAATTTGTTTCGGCCACTCAACATCTTTGACCGATCAACGTACATGTACAAACACTGCATCGCATTCCTAGCTTATTATCTCTAGCTTATGAGGCACTTGATAAATGCACGTACTTTGATATGAATAAAATATATCATATTTCCCGTCTTGTTGAAATGATATTGTTGAGATCGGCCTATCTAATCCACACCCTTAATTTCACCTCAACATCGATTGAGCTCCGATAAAAATGGCATCGCACCCTTGGTTCCGCCGCGTGTCAAGTAGAGCATCATTTTTTTTCTTGTTAAAATTTTTTAGGAGGGTGAAATTTCTTTTTCTATTTTTGTTACAGATATTTCAAAGAGCTAGTAGAGGGAGTTGAGAGAGTCTACGTACCACCGCGACCACTAACACTATAGAAGTAGAGATTACCTCCGGTTAATAGTAACATTCCACAGTTTTCATCCCAGATCTTGGAGTCAAACTCACACAAATGGGATGAAGAAAACGAAAAGGCCATGATGCTGACAGGGTGAGCTTTGAATCCTTTTTATCCATGGAGAAATGTTTGCGCCGTTGTCGGCGGCTCGTCCTTGGACGAACGAGCTCGGAAGTTTCAGTACGCAAAAGTTTCATTCCGCACAGATTTACGGTCATGTTCTTGGTCGAATTCTTGGATGATGAAGGTTGCGTGCCTGTGAACATCAACGAGACAGACGCTCCACCTCAGCTGCCACGTCGACAGAATGCAGGTGCTGACGTGGCGACGGCAGCACACCACCCAAGCCCAAGGCCTCATCACCTCCTGCAACGGTTGCGTGAATCCGCAAAGGAAGAGAGCCCAAACACTGTGCAGTGTAGGATTCTACTAGCCCCATATGGTGCAGTTGGTAGAATCCAGTAGCCCATTTGGCTTGGCCCGGAGGGCTCACGGTAGACTTTGATATATGGGCTCGCACGGCAAGCGAGACAGTGGGCCGAAGGACATGTTTCACTGGGCGTTGGCTCGGCCCGTAACACGGTCACAGCGACGGTGCCGAACGCGTCGTGCACAGTACACATGCATATGGCCCAATCAGTGGCTATCGCGGTTGGCGGCTGGAGAGGAAGGGCTCTGCACGGTGTGATGGAAGGCTCCTGCACCTGCTGCGTCGCGCACTCCGTCGTCACGGCCTTTTTTTAAAAATAATTTGTATTTTATTCAAAACAACAGAAATATTTCCATGTAAATATTTTTTTTACAGAAATAGCTTTCAGTCGTCGAACCGTTAGACGACTGGAATCTATCGTCCAACGGCCGCATGACATGCAAGCTGTCCGTGGGTGTTGAGCGATAGGTTCCAGTCACCGAGCCGTTGCGCGATTGGAGCCTATCGCCTAACGGCTCGGCGACTATATTTGTAGTCACTCAGCTGTTCAGTGACTGCAAATAGGAGGCAATGTCGGTTGACCCATTTGTAATTTTCGTAGATTATGAATGATAGACAATCTGTTAGATTCGTAATAATAGTTTGTGATCGTCGTATGTTGTTGTAGTGCAAGAAATTTTGTGATGTAACCGGGTAAGTACGAGGGTAAGTGATATTGTGATGTAACCGGGAATTCATATACGGAGGAGAACTTGTTTGTTAATGTTGTTGCAATTATTGCTACGCGAATAATTGAATGCGAAAAGACGAGGAAATACGCTTGTCTGAATTAAAATAGACTTCATAGTAAAGTTGGGATTACCATGGCGTGTAGGGTTTGGTTATATGTATAAAAAAGAGCATCACACAAGATGCAACAAACCAACCTACTCCTACAATACATATGCGTCTTTTTAGAATGACTAAATTAGACCAGGGGACTAGTTATTGTGGGATGGCCCGACCTACTACGTGGATCGGGTTATTTTCCCTTCCTTGCGAGCTCCGCATTGAACTTCTTGGCGGCCTCTTTTCTCTTGGCTGCCATTTCCCTCTTTTTCTCATGCTCCCTGAGTGTGCATTCCTGGAGATGAGTTTTCATTTTCTGACGTATACGCTCGGTTTGCTTGTCATTGCGATACTCCTTTTGGATCTCGTAGGCCCTTTTGACATCCTACTCCTCAAAGTCGAGAGCCCACTAGTTATATGGGCGGATCTCTAGGTCAATCCACTTGCGGTAGCCACATAGCAGTTTCGGGGACTGCAGTTAGACGGGAAAGGTTATTAGTGCATACTTTAAAGGAGAAATAGCAGGGGAACACACTGTAACTGGTCCTTACCGGCTGGCGATAGCTTCTCGTGTCCCAACAGCGGTCGGGATAGTCACAGGAGTAGTTTGTGCAACCCCAATAATGTATGCCCAGGTTGAGCCTTTGCATAGACTTAAAAACTTGCATGGGTCCGTGCACCAACAGAGGGACGACGTCTCTCCCTCGAGAGGTTGTTCCTCGAACACTCGGTTGGAACGTTTGAGATAGGGTTATTGCTATAGGGGACGTCATTACGGGGAGCTGACCTCCTAGCACGCTCCGCTTATTCGGCCCGAGCCGTAGCAGCCCATGCTTGTTCGTCATAGACAGCAGTAGACCTTGCTAGTTTGCGGGTTTCCTCCCATTGCTTCTTCTGCCTCTTATCCATCCTAACGTTGTGAAGCAAGTTCCGGTATAGTGTTGGGTTTGGTTGTGTAGTGTTCTCTCTTAGATCTCTTCCACCTCCTTTTATAAGCCTCTGTAGAGTGTATAGACTATCCTACATAGACGTGCCCACTGTTATGGGCATGCCAAGTAAAGTTTTTCATGGATTAGACTTTGATTTCTAAAAAATAGTTTAAATGGAAATATTGGGATCTTTTTAGAGAAAGATGGTCCGGATGGAATATCCGTATTTAGGTTAGTATCAGGTCGATGCCTACGCTAACTATACTAATTTATTTAAATTCCTATTTTTATTTATTGTATTAAAGTTAGTAAATTCCTATCTATTTCATGTATTTCTTTAAATTCTGCTTTACGCTCAAAATAACCTTATACCTTCACTTGTTGGCCTTACATTAATTTGTATTTTCCCATGTAACTTACGGAGTACATTTTATCTGCTTATCCTTATTTAATTCTGTTGCTTAGAGGAG
Organism: Dendrocalamus latiflorus; assembly: GCA_017311315.1. Taxonomy (NCBI): domain Eukaryota; kingdom Viridiplantae; phylum Streptophyta; class Magnoliopsida; order Poales; family Poaceae; genus Dendrocalamus; species Dendrocalamus latiflorus. Next base: position 10,085,069 of record CM029613.1, on the reverse strand, counting down.
GACAACTTTGACTAAGTTGAGAATCAGGATGAGTTGGACACATCTTACTGTTATTTGCTTGTGGGCAGGCTCTTTCGGGCTCATTGCTTTATTTACTTTGTTTCCGCTGTTATTTACCTTTATATTTGGCCAATGAGCCATGAAGTTGTAAAACTTGGCCATAAGGTCATACTCTCTTTATTTAATAAAGTTTGGCATTATGCATGATATGTATCTCTATTACCACTGTGTGCACTAGATTTTTCTAGACTTGTACGATTGACACAGGGATCCGGAGGTGTTATTTCCAGATCCGACAGAGATGGTATCAGAGCTGTAATGACTAAGACGTAACCATAGATAGAGTAGAACTGAATCACCCTAAGGACTTATTTTATAGAAAAAATAATAATTTCAAAGATCTCATAAAAACTTATCCCCTTCTTCTCTTACTTAACCATGTTCTACTATTAAAGTTGTTTTCTAATTCTTCTCAAAATATTGTAGATGGCTGATATCCCCACCAAAATTTTCCATGGAGTCCAAGCCGGATACTTAGCCACCTGCCTTTGGGAGCTCCTTCAGTAGTTGAGGTTTAACGCATGACCAATCTACCAAGGGTACCTTCGGTCCTACAATAACCAAGAACGCTGGAGAGTGGAGGTGCTGATCTTCGCCAACATAGAAGATGAAGCCACCTTGCACACTTTCGATGCTCCACATCCTCGGGACACCTTCATCATTGGTATGTAGGACGTTGCATGGGAAGCCATCCACAAGTTGAGGGACATCTATGAGGTGGAGTTGAGAAGCACTGCATTTCGATACTATCTCAGCAAGTACCCTACAAGCTCTAGGAGCTTCTTCATGACCATGAAAGATAAGGATGACCCCAAGCTTGTTTAGCAGGTGCAACTCATTGAGTCCCTGAACTATCTATATCAATCCACCTTGGACGAGCTTAGCTTCGTCACCTACTAGCTTTGTAGGGTAGAGGAGGAGTTAGTAGAGATCTGTGCTAGAGATGACAGATCCTCAGTGCAGGGAGAGAACGTCATCGAGTCCCCACCTAAGAAGTGTCGCACGACAAACAAGAAAAAAGTACCTAGCTTAGTTTAAGCCAACCCATTAGGCTACCATGAGTCTTAAGTCTTAGGTCAATAAAGATCGTTACCTGTGAGCTGTTATTCCCTTGTCAACAACCACAAGGCTGCTTTAATAAAATAATTAATAATATTGCTTTTTTACTTTATTGGAATTTGCTTTTGCTAAGTGTTTTTTTTTTGGAGGTTTCCTTGCGTTTGTTTGTGGGATGGACTGAAAACCCTTCTTAGTTTCTTCTATCTTTCCCTAACCTTTGGAAGCACTGAGTAGATAGTGAACAAGGAGCAATGATAATAGCGATGGTAGTAGCAGCAACCACAATAGAGCGCAAGGAGGTCAAACCACTCCCATTCCTCTACCACCACCTGCCAATGAACCTGACTAGGCCCAGATGATGGTCAACCAAAACCACCTCATCCAATTGTTAGTTTAGACCATCAACAACCTTGCTCAGCCTACCCATCATCCACCACCAACTTAGGCTCTCCAATCCAGACTGTAGAAATTCATGAGGATGTGTCCACTAACCTTCTCCGGCAACATCAACCCTTTGGACATGGATGATTGGCTCTGAGCTATTGGGAAGAAGCTAGACATCATACAATGCGGTAATCAGGAGCGAATTCTCTTTACTTCCCATCAGCTACACGGACATGCTTCAGATTGGTGGGACACTTTCACCGCCGCTCATGCCAATGTGCACGCTATCACCTAGAATGAGTTTGTGCAGCAGTTTCGCAAGGCTCATATTACTATTGGCACTATCACTCTCAAGAAGAGGGAGTTCAGAGCCTCGTGCCAAGGAGGATGCTCAGTAAATGAGTGCCTCCAAAAGTTCAACCAGCTGGCACGCTATGCTCCCGTAGATGTTGTCACTGATGAGGCAAGGCAGCAGAGGTTTTTGGAGGGCCTCAACAATAACATCTCTGTACAGCTCCTCTTCAATGACTACTCTGACTTCCATCAGCTTGTCTGCAATGCCATTCCTAGGAGGGCAAACACGTTGAGATGGAGAACCGCAAGAGGAATATGGCCACTCAGAAGGTCAACCCAGGAGGGTTTCCTAAGGCTTATGGCACCCCGCCACTATCTGTCAGCTTTAGGCCAGCATCCACTTGTCCACCTTTCCAGGCCAACCGCTCTGCTCCTCAGCTGCCATTGTTGTAGCTCCCCGTGCATCACCTCCCATCGCCTTGTTGGTGCCGACAAGCTCCTCCCTCGCCTCTCTCTTCCTCCTCCTTCGCCCCACATCCCCCACCCACCATCGCACCGTGCTTCTTCCTCCTCTCCGATGAGATCCCCCTGCACCACCCTCTTCCTTTCTCCGGTGGTGGCCTCCACCTCCTAATCACTCTGGTCTTATCGCCCCTACACCGCCCTATTTCTTGTCTCTAGCGGCTACCGCCGCCGGATCCACCCCCACCTCTCTCATCTTCGTTGCCCCCGCTAACCTCCACCACCCACCGCCCTCCTCCTTACCCACATTTGGCGGTGCCATTGCCCACCGCTAATCTATTGCCACCCCAGCCTTCGTCTAAGCTCAAGGAGGGCACCGATGAACCTGAACACTAAACGGGTGAGCCTGAGTACTAACCCAGCGGCAGCGGAAGAAGACAGTGGCGTTGGAGAGGAGGAAGACAAGCTCTCCAGAGCACGAACCTCCATGCCGATCCAAAGGTGAGAAAATTCAACTGAATTTTTGTGAGTTTTCAGGCTCCTGTGATTTAGCAAAACCATTAATTAATTAGTCAATTAATCGATTAATTATCACACGTAAGGTGAAAAAAAGACAAGATTGGAACAAGTTACTCGCTTGTGTTTGTTGCTTTGCATACTGCCGGCTGGTGTGCCACCGTCATTCATTGTTTGAGATCCATCGTGCTAACTGAAAAAATGTCAGAGCATCTTATTTTCCTTTAAAAAATGCCAGAGCATTTTATTTTCCTATTGAAAGGAAAGATGGATTGTTAACAGAAATGGAAATGCAGCAATTTTTTTAAAAAATTTAGCCTTAGACGTCCGCTTTTGCTCGACAGCACCTGTCGAGCAGCATGAGCTACTAAGCCCCCACAATGGCAGCAAAATAATGGCTCATGGTTAATGCTAATTAAATACGATTAGCACTAACTAAATACAATTAGCATTAATTAAATACAATTAGCACTAATTAATCATACACACTAATTATGGCAGACAACCTACCAAGCTCAGCAGGTATAAGTAGGGAGCTAGATTTGCTAAAACAAGTGTTCAACGCTAAATTTGAAAATAAAAGTGGCTACAGTGTTATTTATATGAACAGTTCGGAAAGACGAAGAGAAGCCAAAATCTATTACATAATAAAAGTTTATAAAGTATGTTAAAAATCCGACCTCTAATATGGTTTATAAAAATCCGACCTCTAAAGTTTATAAAAATATGCTACATTTATTTTCTTAAAAATCCGACCTCTAATATGGTTTTTGCTTTTGGATATTGCAGATGTATACTCACATCTTTTTTGAGTTTGCATATATAAACAGTTTACTTGAACCTTGCGTCATCAACTGCCAGATGACTACACGAATATAAATAATTTTCTTGGGATATTATCTTGAGACGCGAGCATAATTAGCTTTTCGTAGGATATGTTGGTATTACCATCTTCATTATCGATAAATCCACCTGCATCCTCCATGTAAATGGAGAACCGTACATAGTACCGTAGATAATTCAATTGTCTATCCAGTTGAACTTTCATTCCCCCACAACATCAGTACACAAAATTATCACTAGGGCCAGAGACCGACGTACATGAAGGAGGAGGAGATGAAGAAAAGAAGGTCCCGTTACATGGCGATCGATCAGGGTAGAGATATAGGAATATGTTTGATAATCTTTTTGTATAAATATGTAAAATCAAAGCAATACAGAGGTGTATGTTTGAAAGAAAATCTTGATGCATGCACGTACTATCTAATATTCAAATTCTTTAAGTATGGATCATGAAACGACATGCAACCTGGTCCTCAATTTGGTCGGTGCATGGTCGACGTGTTGCGCCTCGTACAGCCGCAAGTCCCCGACTGACCATGAAGTATATACATCAAGATCATCCCCTAAGTGCATGGGTTTTCAACCGCATTCCGTCGACCATGCAGTTCCGACCACGCTGAGTCAACCACATTGTTTTGATTACATTGTGTCGACCACGCTGTGTTGACCACGTTGTGTCGATCACATTGTGTCGACCACATTGCTTTGACCACAACACCTCAATCATAGCTTTTCGACCATGGTGCTATAGCTCATGAGTACCGACTGGTTCACTGTATGAATGGTTCGCTGTATCTACGACCGGTTCGCTACGCAGCTTGAATCATGACTACGACTGAGTCTTCGGAGTCTTCGACTACTCTCCAACTCCGAGGCCTTCGACTCCAACACAGTACTTGAACACACCGAGTACTCAACGCATGACTATACAGTATTGAACACATGATTACCATTAACAACAAGATTAGTGCCAACACAATCTATGGTCTAGTTCGATCAATTATTGTGTCGTGCCTCATACAACCGCATGTTCTCGGTCAATCGCAAGGCGCGTGGACAATTTATGGCAGCCTATGCAACAAGATGGAAGGAAGAGATTGGTTCTGGGTGTATCGTCTTTGCAATAGAAAGATGATTGCACCGTATCTCCATTTGGTGGAAGTAATTATCAACAAATCTTTTTAATATGGAAAGCAGAGGTCTAGAAGGTAAGAAATCGGTAATTGATCATGAAATTGATCTCAAAATTAATGGCACGATTGGCACCGTGTGGAAGCCGCGTACACTGCCTGTGACCTTTCGCTCGTGCCTATAAAAGGAGAGGCGGGGGAAGCAATCAGGGGAAGAGGGACAGACGGCGACGCACCGAACATGCACATTTAGCATACATACGAAGAAAGGATACACGCAACGAAAGAAGGAGAAGGCGGAGGAACCTGAGGAAGAAATATGTACAAACCAAAGCCTGGCGTGTTATGCTCAGGATGCCTGCACCCACGATGTTGGGGCTGTTGAGATTTTCGTCCACTCTCCCCACTCATAGCACTCAAATCATGAAATCCCCACACTCTTACAGGTGGCATGTGACCCGGCCAAGCTGTACAACTGCAATGATCTGTCATGTATCAGCTTTGTCCCACTTGTACCTCTGATCTAATGATAGCTCCACAAGGCAAGGTTAATGTCGCTACTCATATGGACCATCTCGACGCCTAAGACATGCGATATCGTCAACCACCACTCCAATCTAGTGTGGATGCCTTGCCCTTGCGATCTAGGTGTTTCCCCTGCCGTGCTCAGGAGCACCAAACACTTTTGGTAGCTGGTAGCTTATGATCGCTGGATATGCTTAGACATCACCAGCCGCCTTTCATGCTCGGACGTTGCTGGCTGTTCATCGCACTCGAACGTCGCTGACTGTCCTACCTGGCCGTTTATGACTGCTCGCCGTACACGAGCGTTATCAACGACTTGTCAAAGTTGGATGCCTCTGACCTCTTGTCGAAGTTATGTTCTTCCGACCGCTTGTCGAAGACAGACGCCTACGACTGCTTGTCGAAGATGGACGTTTCCGACTGCTTCTCAAAAATGGACACCTCTAACTGCTTGTTGTACTCGGATGTCTCCGACAGCTTGTCGAACGTGGACACTTCTAACGGCTTCTTGAACTCGGACACCTCTGACCCTTGTCGTACTCAGGTGCCTCCGACCACTTGTTGAATTCGAACACCTCCGACCGCTTGTCGAAAATGGACGCCTCCGATCTCTCACAGTACTTGGATATCATCGACCATTGTTGTACTCAGACATTGTCGACCGCCGTTGATACTCAGTCACTTATGATCGTCCTTTGCACTCGGATGTCTCTGACTGCCTTCAATGCCTAGATGTCTTCTACCTATTTGATAGTCGGTCGCTTATGACCACCTGCAGTGTTCAGGCGCCGTCGACCGCCTGTACTACTCAATCATCTCCGACCACCTACGATGCGACATCATCGACCACAATTGATATTCGATTGCTTACGACTGGCCTCTACACTCAAATGTCTCTGACTGTCCGCTGTACTAGACACCTTCGATCGTCATTGGAACTCGAGCGCTTTCAACCGCCTTCGATACATAGGCTCCTCCGACTACCTTTGTAACTTGGGTACTTTTGACCGCCTTCGATACTTAAGCTCCTCCAACTACCTCCGGTACTCAGGCGCCTCTAACCACTTGTCAAATTTGGATGCCTCCGACCACTTGTTGAAGATGGATGCCTCCGACCGCTGGTCATACTCGGATGTCCCCAACTGACATTGATACTCGGTCACCCATGACCGCTCGCCATACTTGAGCATCGTCAACTACCTTTGATACTCGTACGCCTTTGACTGCTCCTCGAAGATGGACGTCTTTGACTGCTTGTCATACTCGGACGTCCTCGACCGACTTTGATACTCAGTCACTCATGATCGCTCGCTGTACTCGAGCGTCTCCAACTGCCTTTGATACTCGAACGCCACCGATCACTCATCGTACTCAAGCGTCATCGGCTTCCTATCATACTCAGATGTCCCTGACTGCTTGTCATACTCGAGCGTTGTCGACTGCCTTTGGTACACGGTCACCTTCAACGGCCCGTTGTACTCTTGCACTTTCCACTATCCATTGTAGTCGTACGTCCACCGATCACCAGCAGTACTTGGATGACGTGTGCTATAATGATCAGTCCTGCTATGGTAACCAGCCATGACCGATGGTCGATAGTTTCCAACTGATGGTCGATGGCTTCCAACTTACAGCTATGACCGATAATCGATGGCTTTCGACTAGTGGTCACGTTCGATGGTTGATGGCTTTCAACTTTCGACTAGTAACTACGAATGATAGATTTTGACCACGATGGCTTTCGACCATGGACCACTTTCGATGGATTTTGATGATGGACAACTTTCGATGGATTTTGACCACAATAGATTTCAACCACGGACCACTTCCGATGGATTTCGACACAATGGCTTGACCACGGACAACTTCCGATGGATTTCGACCACGATAGATTTCGGCCATCAACCAAATTTGATGGATTCCGACCATGCTAGATTTTGACTACGGACGACTTTTGATGGCTTTCGACCATGATGGATTTCGACCACAGACGACTTTCGATAGTTTTCGACCACGATGGATTTTGATCACAAACATTTCCTATGGCTTTCGATCACAATGGATTTTGACCACGGACAACTTCCAATAGATTTTGACCATGATGGATTTCGACCACGTACGACTTCCGATGGCTTTTGACCACGATGGATTTCGACCACGGATGGCTTTTTATGAATTTCAACCATGATGGCTTTCAACCACGAACAACTTCCGATGCCTTTCAACCATGATGGCTTTTGACCATGGACTACATCCGATGAATTTCGACCACGATTGCTTTTGACCATAGACAACTTCCGATGGCTTTCAACCACAAACTACTTCTAATGAATTTCGACCACGATGGCTTTCGACCACGGACTACTTTCAATGGATTTTGACTATGATAGCTTTTGACCACAGATAACTTTCGATGGATTTCGACCGCGATGGATTTTGACCACGATGGCTTTCGACCATCGATAGCTTTCGATGGCTTTTGACTACCGACTACATCCGATTGCTGATGGCTTCCGGCTTTGGACTGCTGACTATCTCAAAATGTTAATGGCTTCTGGCTTTCGACTACTGACCACTCCCGAATGTTGATAGCTTCCGGCTTCCAAGGTGTCCTTCTAGGTGGTCATTTTTGACCATATCAATACTGAACCATAGTGTTCTGCTATGTTAAAAGTAAGGATGGTTTGCCCTTATGACACCTAAGTTTGACTAAGTGCGTCTGCACTGCAGTGGGGTCCTTCTCATTGATCACTTTTGACCAATTCGACATCTGACCTAGGCGTTCTACTCTGCTAGCCTCATCGTCTGAATTAAGTATGTCTACTACACCGATTCTACTACTGTATTGTCAGATTAGTCATGCTTGACATGAATTATGCACACTTTTAACCAACTTAATTTTATGTGTCATTTAATACTGATGAGATTGAACGCCAGAGGCAAGCATGGCCAATGCAAGGCTACACTATCAATGGCCCCATAGACCGATGAGACTATAGATCATGCCAACGCCCACATCTACATCAACCATTCATCACATGCATGGAGAATATGAAGCGAAGACTAAAGACGATGACCAATGCGCAGTTTAATCGGAGGTATTCTTTGGGTTTACCCTGCGGATGTAATTAACCAGGAGCCTTCGGAGGCCCCGGGAACCAAAAGATCACATCACCTATATCAGATCTGCTATGCAAAGCAGACCATGGAGCGCATTTATATAAAGAGAATCTGTGATTTTGTTATTTTCAAATGAATGAATAAAATACATGTTTTTCATACTTTTCTTGTGTTTATGTATTTTTGTGTACTTTAGTACACTGGCACATCCACACCTTATACACCGAGGCAAAAAATTTTGAGAGCAATTTCTTGTGTCCAACAAAATATGGAATCTGCATCAATTTTCAGTTAGTTGAAAAGGACCTCAGTCCTGTCATGAATCAAACCAAACATCAGATCAAACCAAACATCAAAGCACGAAGGGAAGAACTGGCTGGACCCACGCTAGCCATGCGAAGTTTTTTTGAAGTACAAGGATAGATGCACACATGCACCCATGAACACACTTCACACGTAGTCTAATCGACATGCATGTGGATGCATTCACTAACACACAGCTAACTAGAGTGCAGATGACGAGGATTAGCTATTCCATTAAAGAGCCACTTTAATACGTAATCAAAACTCTTAGATCAATGTTATAATAGTTTATGCTATAACACGTCCTGAGTACTTCTGATTGAAGAATCACTGTTCATCTACCCAACCAGCTACTACTCGAAAGTTCTATGACCCGACATATGAACCTTTCTTGTGGCGATGCCTTGTGCGGTTAAGGAGCAGAAACACGTGCGCTCCCACTCCCTCAACTGCTCTACATTAGGTCATATGTCTCTGACAACAACCGCCCTACGATTGTTTCCTGATGCTCTTACTCAGTGACAATAACCAATCGATGGTTATCAATCAGGGTTCTCTCATCACCGACAACTGCTTACACATGCGGACTAAAGGAATCAACAAGGCGTCTGTTCATACAAACAATTGACGCATCTTTAGTGTTATTTAAGTCTTACCCAGGGGAGATAACGGAAAAGAATAGAGATTGAGAAAAACAATAGCAAGATTATTTTGTATTAGTGCAAGCAATATTTTTCCCTGTAATTACTAATTAGTAGCAAGTTGTAATCTCATTATAGCAATAAAGATCATCCTATTTCTCCTATTTATCATTTTGTGAGGCCTAAATTTGTTTTACTATTGTAAGATTGATTGTCCTATGCTCACCAGAGTGTGGGCACTAGGGCTATGCATTCGGTATTTTCGGTAGAATCGGTTCGATACATACAGTATATTCGGCAAATATGGTATTATTGGTTCGGTAATATAAGATATTTTTAAAATACGGTTCGATATCGGTAAATCCTAATTTATTTCGGTGCTGTATTGGTAAATACCATATTTATCAAAGTTGATATGAATTGCGAACGATATAACGAGATGACAATATACTGGCAATAGAATTAGAACTTAGAAGCAATCCAAATCTCCGATGGAGTATGGAGATTCAATGGCATATCATATATGTAAGACCAACAAGTAAGTTAGTTTGGGTGTTAAATATATTTTGATTGAAACTGCTTAGGCCCTGATCAACTCGGCTTCGGCTTCTGGCTTTTGGCTTATTTTTCACTATTCATAAGTTTCGTCTTTTTCTGAACTTTTGGCTTTTTGTTGAGCTTTTTTGCCGGTTCTTTTTTCCCGTATTTGTTTGTATTATACATAATGGGCTAACATATTTTTAATTTTTTTTAAATTTAATTATGCTAAATAAGCCTCTGTCAGCTACAGTGCTTTTTTCAGCCAGCTACAGTGTTTTCAGCCATAAGCCATGAGCTTTTCAGCCGAACCGATCACCACCGTCTTGGTGAAGATCTATGACTGTGCAAGTGTTAGTTGGGTGCAACTGTGCAACTTTGTACTGTGCGACAAGCCAATCGGTTGCGCCTGGCCGTGTGGCCGATGGGCTGCGCATGGGCCGAATGAGAAGTCGATGTGCTGCGCTAGCGCTACTGTAGACAGTATAGTAATTGGTTTCTTCGGTTTCTTGTCGGTTTTATCAGTAAAACCCAATTAAAAAAACCCAAAAATTTACCTACCGTATCTAATCTTAAAAACCGGTTAAACTAAGCTAACCGATATGACTCGGTTTTTTCGGTACCATCTAAATGTGAACAGCCCTAGTGGGCACGCCTAACTAGCCATGCAGTTCAAGAGGAGTCGATTTCACCGCGTTTCTGACCACACGTACGCTCGCTGAGAGGTCAAAACCTAGGTCACCGTGCGCGCTGCGCCGATCGATCGCCTGATCGATGCGCCCCCGTCCAATAGCTCGTGCGGTCGTACTCGCCTATGAGGCGCGCGATTTCACAACGAAGCTCCAGTAAATTAGAGCATCTCCAACAGTATGAACTAGTTACTAGCTCTAAGAGCAAGTTTAATAGTACAGATAGCTACTACCTTCAATACATTTCCATGTCATCAAAAGATAATGATGCAGTCAAATAAGGCTGACTGTGCTAGCTACGAGGGAATCCATGTCAGCATAGTCCTATGTGGAGGGGAGAGAAAAGGAGAGAGAGAGCCAAGCCGGCTCCCTTGCAAGAGTCAGGCTATAACACAGGAAAAGAGGCGTTATCTATGCATGTACCAATAGAACTAACTGCTATACCCATGCATGTATTAAATTATCATACCCATGTATGTATTAAATGATTGAGAGCTCTTGTGGAGACAACTTATAGCCAGCTTATTGTATGAGTTAGCTGCATCATTATCTTTTGATGACATGGAAATGTATTGGAGGTAGCAGCTATCTATACTATTAAACTTGCTCTATAAGTTGTCTCTACTAAGAGCTCTCAATCATTTAATACATACATGGGTATTGATAATTTAATACATGCATGGGTATAGCAATTAGTTCTATGGGTACATGCATGGATAATGCATCTTTTCCTGTGCTATAGCCTGACTCTTGCATGGGAGTCGGCTTGGCTCTCTCTCTCTCCTTTTCTCTCCCCTCCACATAGGACTATGCTGACATGGATTCCCTTGTAGCTAGCACAGTCAGCCTTATTAAACTTGCTCTAAGACAATTTCTCCAATAGTATTAACTTTTAGCACATAGCTCATAACATAAATAGCCTCACATGACACTCTCACATAATTTTGGAATGTGTGTATGAGACTAGCTCTTGATCAAGAGATAGCTTTTCTCTCTCTTCTATTAAAATATGAAATAATATACTTAAAACTAGCTCATAAATCACTATTGGAGACGCTCAACAGTGGTAATCCTTCTCTATCCTCCTCTGCTTGCATGCGTTGAACGCGTCACCCGCGCGTGCGGTTCCTTAGCTAGTTCCTACTCTCCCATACAACGCTGTAATTTTCATACTGCGATATAATAATCAAAGGGTAACGCTACGGCCCAAACGTTAGATCCGGGCTTCCGTCTCTAGATGCTAGAATGTAATATTTTTCAGTTATATTTATAATATTTTTTTTATCTATATTTGTAACAAAATAAGAAAGAATAATGCGAGTATTCTCATCCCCAATATTTTTTGTTTATGGCTACAACATTTCTCGGCTATGAATGCAACAAAAATAGAAAGAATGATGTAAGTGTCCATATCGTACACTCCGATGCAACATTTTTAGATAATATATGCAATAATTTTAATCACCATATGTAACAAAAATATATAATTCAAAAATCGATATTGTATATACAAAATAAAAATATTAAAAAACATTATAAAAATAATAAAAAAATATTACAGTCGAACGGCTAAACCTAGCGCCCGAATCCCAGTTTAGGCATGTAAAAGCGTAAAGCACGAGTTTGGCTGTGGCCGACAAGCGCGTGCGGAGCCAGTCGGTCGGTCAAAACAAAAGGAAGCCCTACAATTTTACTGTTACTAGCTTGTCAAGCTGTCAGCATCAGAGTATCTCCTGGGATTTGACGTGGCATGAGCAACCCACTCGATCGATCGGATTAAAGGAAAACCACGTCTCCATCCCTTGGCACTAGCTAGCTTTGTAGTAAGATAAGGCGACCTCTCGTGCCATCTCACCCACCCGTATTTTTTTTATGAATAATCTATTTTTTATTTGAAATTATAGAAATATATCTACGAATTTTTTTTCAAAAATAGACTCCAGTCGCCCCCTATTGGGTGGCTGGAGCTAATTGCCCAACCGAGAGGTGACGCGTAGGGAATATGGCAACGGTTGGGCGAATTATTGTTGTCTCCTGAGCGTTAGGCGATTGGAGTTTCAGTCGCTGTACGGTTGGGCGACTGGATGTTACAGTTGCCTAACGCTAGGGCGACAGGGGGGTTTTAAGGCAGCACACTCGGCCACCGCCCACTGCTTACTCATTTTTTTTCACTCATTCTGTGCCCAGAGAAGAAAGGAGAGAAGAAGAGAAGAGGAAGGAGGGGAAGAAAAGGAGGGGCAGAAGAGGAGAGGAGGAGGAGAGGGAGAGGGAGAGGAGGACAGAGGAGGAGGAGGAGGAGAGGAGGTGAGGGAGGAAGGAGGAGTGGAAGCTATTCCATCTATTTAGATTCTCAGATCCAGATATTTTTTGAGTATATTGTATTTGCAGTATTATTTGTATGAAATGTTAGTGTTAGTAAAAATTCTAGATGTAGAAAATTTAGTACATTTTTAGTATAGAAAAGTTTTAGTATACATTTTTTAGTATGGAACATTTTTAGTATAAAAATTTTAGCACAATTTTTAATATATAAAGTTTAGTATTGTGCGATGTTATGTGACATGTCGCAAAAGTGAAATATATATGCAGGCCGACATCAGCAATGGCAATAGCCACTACATTGAGAGTGTATTACGGTGCTGGATCCATTCGTGAAGGTCCAAATGGTGTGGATTTGAGCGGTTTTCCACAAGTCACTCTCGTACATCCAGATGGCGAGAATGCTCGGATCGTAGATGTGCTGCATTGGCTGACCCAGAGTTTTTCGTTGGACTCCGAGGTGTGCAGCGTCATCGTGCAAGGGCTTTGGAGTCGGTCTCCCACGGACATCAGATGGGAATTGAAGACATTGGTGCGCACTGCTTCGTGGAAGGGCTTTGTGCAAGGGTGCCGTCGTCGTGGATACGAGTGTGTCCTGTTGTGCAATCGTGCTCACTAGAAGTAGCTGCGCAAGGTCATGCATCCGTCCTTGCTTTGGGAGGTGCTAGTAGCTCGAGCGAGCCGCATATTGGCGAAGATGATCAAGTTGCTCATGATGAAGCCGATGCGGTACATGGAGGAGAGGTACAATGGTCAAGCCATACAGAGGGAACTGGACAAGCCGACGAAGGGGAGCATATTGAGTACATCGTGCAGCAGATGGACTGTGATGACTAGAGGGCATGGTTGAAGAGGAAGCTGTACATGACGACGAGGGGGACAGTTCGGATGAGGATGAAGTTCCTATCCCGCAGGAATGCAACCGGTTTAACGCTGAGGGTGTTTCCGCACATGATGAGCATGAATCAGCTGGGAGTATCATGAAACAAAGGTTTGGTTGCATTCTATGTTTCCTAACAAGGCAGCACTACAGGATGATATCAAGCTGTAGGCCCTTTCAATGTAGCAGACATTTCGTGTCGTGAAATCAAGCTAGAAGCAGTACACTGTGAAGTGCGAGCAGGCTGGTTGTCCTTAGAGGGTGCACGCACGTAGACCCAAGTATGAGACTCACTGAATTGTATCAAAGGTGGAGCCGCACTCTTGCATTCTAAACAGTGTTTTGACGAGGCATCGTAACCTAATGTCCACATTTATAGCCAATTTGATCTACACAGGCTACATCATAGTGTTCCTTGTAGGATAATAAATGGGAATTTCCGAAATTATATTCAAGGTATTGCTAGAATTTGCAATTTCAGATTTCATCTCAAAGAAATCGGCTTTTTCCTCTACTTGCCATTCCCCTCCGCCGAGCTCTTCCGTTCCATCCTTGTCCGCAACGATCTCCTCCGTGCACTCCTCAACACTGACCTCATAGGGTTCCACACCTTCGACTACGCACACCCTCTCCGCGACTCCGCTTGCTCTCGCCTCCTTGGCTTCTCGTAGCGCTCCTGCAATGGCCGCATGGCATCGGATACCATAGGCAGACCGTGCTGATAAAGATCCTCTTCGTCGGTGTTGACATGGGCTAGCTCCGTACCACAATGGCGTCGCCGAAAGACGCCGCCAGGGCCTGGAAGATCACTAAGGAATACAACGGCCACACGCTCATGGTTGGCGTGGAGGTGGAGCTCGTGACGGCACTGTCGGGGCGGAGACGGAGCGCGTGGTGGTGTCAATGGGACAGAGGCGGGCTCCGCTCGTTTCGACTTGAGCTTCTGGCTTATTTTACACTATTAATAAATTTCGTCTTTTTTATACTTTTGGCTTTTTGTTGAGCTTTTTTGCCGGTTCTTTTTCTCGTATTTGTTTGTATTATACGTGATGGGCTAACATATTTTTTCTATTTTTAAAATTTTTAAATTTAATTATACTAAATAAGCCTCTATCAGCTATAGTGTTTTTTTAGCTAACTACAGTGCTTTTCAGCCATAAGCTACCAAAAAAACTCTTTTGAGTTGGCCTTAATCCACTTCCAGAAGCTGCTTCCAAACGCGGGGTGGTTGATTCGGCTTCCTGCTTTTAAAAGAAGCCGATGCCGTTTCAAATGCCCCCTAAATGAAAAGACTCGAAAGACGAACCTACTCCACAATCAGTAATTCAGTAGTAGCTCACCATCTTTTCTTTCTCTTTTTAAGGTAGTAGTAACACATGAGTTTAAGGTAGTAGCCGCGCCCGCAGGCTAGCTACTCTTGTTGTTTACATATCCCACACGAACGGCTTCGCGACGAGCCGGAGCCCCACCCGCCTCGGCGTGGTCAGGCCCGGCGCGTCCGACATGTCAAGCTCCCCCGCCGCCACGCCGCCGCCCGGCAGCTCCCAGTCGAACATGCGCACCAGGTTCGCCAGCGCGAGCTCGACGGTGGCGAGCCCGAACTGCATCCCGGGGCAGATCCTCCGCCCCGCGCCGAACGGTATGAACTGGAAATGGCCGCCCCTGAAGTCCACCTCGCTCTCCAAGAACCTGACCCAAATTAATGGAACTTGTAACGATGTCGTCGTGCAAAAACTAAAGCCATATCGATAAGATTTGGCTACTGTTTTGGTACCTTTCGGGAAGGAAGTCGTCGGGCGCGTGCCAGGAGGCACCGTCACGGTTGATGGCCCAGGCGTTGACGAAGACCCGCGTGCCCCTGGCGACGTGGTAGCCTAGCACGGTGGCGTCCTGCATGCACTCGCGGGGCAGGAGGAGCGGCACCGGCGGGTGGAGCCGGAGCGTCTCCTTGACGACGGCCTTCAGGTAGGGCGTCGTGGTCGCGCCGAGCGCGTCGGCCCCCGCCATGCCGCCGGCCGGCGCGGCTCCCCTGACCTCGCGCTGCAGCTTCCGCATTGCCGTGGGGTTCTTGATCAGCTCCGACATTGCCCACTCCAGCGCGATGTATGACGTCTCAGTTCCCGCGGCGAACATGTCCTGCGTGCGTGAACCAAGTTTTGAGAACCATATGGTGGCACGACTGGTTAGCCACTACTGATTTCGTCCGAGTTCTGATCCAGTGCTACTATCTCCGGGCTACGGCCCGTCCATTCACGATTGGTCACGGCGTGATTTATGATAGGCCGAATATCTGGCCCAACATAATAGAGAAAAACTAAGAAACCGTATACCATATCTACTTTCTCTCTCTCTTACTCACTTCATCTCTCTCGCTCACTCTCGCTTTCGTGCAACGACCGATGGGGGTGGCACCGTCGCCACCAACAGGTTTATCGTGCATCTCGGTTGTAGATGGAGGTGGGATGCGGCGATGTGTGGGGGTGGTAGGTGATGAGTGGGTATGGAGGGTGGTAGATGGCGTCGGAGGGTGAGTCAACGAGATGAGGGTGAGAGAATGTTATGTTGGACGGGGTGGCTAGTAGGGTGGGAGAACCGGTAGTGCGGCCAAGCGGCAAGCTTGACGCCGGCCGTAGGAGGTGGTAGAGGAGAAGACGCGTGAAGCTGCAATCGGTACAACGGTGACAATAGAAGAGAGAGGTAGCGAAGGTGAGGAAGGAGAGGGCAGCCGGAGGCGTCCCGTGGTACATCTCAACATAATATTAACGTTACCGTCATTTGGACCCCGGTCCCCACCCGCACCCTTTTTATTCGGGGAAATTGCACATATACCCCATAGTTAGTAGGCACTTGTAAGTTTGTCCCACACTTAAGTGGCCTTGTAATTTTGCCCCATACTTGACATGCCCCCTTATTATTTTGCCCCATTGCCCATTTAGCTCCTATTTTAATTTTGTTTTTCATTTTTTAGGGCAGGAAAAATGCAGTAAAAAATGAAAAACGAAATTAAAATATTTTAGGCATTTAATGGATAACTTTGTAAATATTTTTTACTGCATTTTTCCTGCCCAAAAAATAAAAAACGAAATTAAAATAGGAGTTAAATGCAGTAAAAAATGAAAACCAAAATAAGAATATTTTAGGCATTTAATGGACAACTTTGTAAATATTTTTTACTGCATTTTTCCTGCCAAAAAATGAACTTGGCACGAACTTGGCTATTATGATAAAGACAAGAATGAACTTAAGTATTATCCCATTTTGTCCCTATGCAACACAATGCAAAACGATGACAGAAAGAAACGAAAAAGAGAGAGACGCAACTAGGCATCCAAGGCAAGATCAAAAGCTAAAATTTCATGTTCCAGAATCCGAAGAATAAGTCAATCGTGGTGGCAAAAGACCAAAAAAAAAGAGGAAAAAAGGAGCCAGAAATGCAACTAGGAAGAACATACCGCCAAGAGCGACTTGATGATGTCCCTGCTCAGCTCGAACCCGTCCTGCCCCTCGTCCCGCAGGGCGAGCAGCACGTCCACGAAGTCCTCCTCGGTGTCGCCGCCGTCGTCGTCTTCCTGACGCCGCCCGCTCCTCCTCCACTCGTGCTCCTCGACCACCTTCTCAAGCAGCTCGTCCCACCTCCTGAAGTTCCTCCACGCCCTCGCGCCGCCGCCGGACATCACCGCGTCCGCCCATGCCAGCGCCGGGAAGAAGTCCCCGACGCAGAACCCGCCCAGCAGCGCCGTGTTCTCCTCGATCAGCTCCCTGAACAGCTCGCTCCTCCCATCCTCCCGGGACAGCCTCCCGGACACCACCCGGCAGATCACGTCGTTCGCGAACCGGTACAGCGTGCTGCTCACGTCCACCACGGCGGGAGAAGGAGAGGAGGAAGCGTGGTTGTTCTTGATGGTTTGGACCAGCACGGCGACCTCTTGCTCCCTCATGGCGTTGTAGCAGTGGGAGCGGGAGGCGCTGAGGACGTGCGAGGAACAGATGCGGCGGACGTGCCGCCAGTGCTCGCCGTGGGGCGCGAAGACGAGGTCCCGGAAGCCGTACGTCAGGATCCCGGCCGTGCGGAAGCTGGGGCGCGTGGCGAAGGCGTGGTCGTGCTCACGCATGAGCGCGGCGGCGGCGGTCGGGGAGGAGGCGACTAACGCGGGGACCTGGCCAAGGCGGAGCCGTAGGAGGTGGGGTGCGCCGTGGGCCGCGGCGAGCGCGCGCAGGGCGCGGTGCGGGAGCGCGCCCACCTGGTGCAGGTTGCCGATGAGCGGCAGGCCACGAGGAGTGGGAGGGAGATGCCGCGCGTTACCGCCGTCGCGGCGGAGCTTGCCGAGGTAGAAGAAGCCGAGGAGGAGGAAGGGGAGGAGCAGCAGCAGGGAAGAGAGCTCCATGGTTACTGGCGTACTGCGTGTTGACTCTTCAGTGACGCTGGAGTGTCTGTGCATGCAACTAGCTCGATGGTGATACACTAAGAGCATGTACAATACAAGATGCTTATATATGAATGCTTAAAGAAAAAGAATATAACCACATTATCAAGCATCCATGCAAAAGTTATTTCCTCCAATGCAAGCATCTCTTCCATAGGTGCTTAGATGCTATATTATCTATTAATAGATATAGTTATACACATAAGCACCTACTAAGCACCGGTGCTTATTTAAGGCCCCGTTTGGCACAGCTCCACCACCAGCTCCTTGGAGCTGTTTGGAGCTGTTTGGAGCTGTTTTGTGCCAAACGGGGTAAAGCAAAATAGCTCCACCCAAGGAGCTCCTTAAAATCTGCTGAGACAAAAAGAGCTCCACCCAAGGAGCTGAAAAAAGTAGCTTCACTTGGCTCCACTTGTGAAGCCAAAAAAAACAGCTCCACTTGTGAAGAGGAGCCCTGCCAAACAGGGCCTAAGCATCGATGCTTCAAAATAAGCACCTTATCTATCCTATGTGGCAAGAAAATCAGTTTTTTATTACTAAGCATCTCTCTAAGCGCCTACATTGGACATGCTCTAATGAGTCCATCTCACAAATATTATTCTATATAATTTTTTTTAAATTTAGTCTCTAAACATTCGTTTTTATATATATAGCCCCTCATCCTTAAATCTATCTTACGCGGAGGATCAGCTACAATACTGCCACACTTTGTAGGTCTGGGAAAAGTTAGATTTGCAAAAAACAAATGTTCAGAAATCAAATTTTTTTTTAAAAAAAATTCTAGAATGATATTTTCAAAATGGATTCTACACTAATGAGCTAAACCGATTATTTTGTGGGATTTGAATTCTAAGTAGTATTCTTTTCATAGCTTCATTTTCATCATGATGTCTATGATTTCATCTATTCCATGTTACAGCAATGCTGAACTCGGCTCTCGATTGTTATTGGTGACGGCAGGCAGGTAAGCTATTGCCTTCATTTCCAGCAGATTTGCTTCATAATGTAGCCTTTGAATTATTTATATCTTCCTTCGGAGCTTTTTGCACAGAGAAGACTTCTAGATTGGCATCATCCGGAGGTCACTCATCAGTGCGTACAAAAATACAAGTGCCCAAGTAATCAATTGTTCAGCGTGAAGGCGCGTCATCCGACGATATAGCAGACTATTTTAACAAGAAACAAGACCAATTCTGGTGGTGATCGGTTCGGCTGAAAAGCTCATGGCTTATGGATGAAAACACTGTAGCTGGCTGAAAAACGCACTGTAGTTGACAGAGGCTTATTTAGCATAATTAAATTTAAAAAATATAAAAATATAAAAAATATGTTAGCCCATTACGTATAATACAAACAAATAAGGGAAAAAAAGAACCGGCAAAAAAGCTCAACAAAAAGCCAAAAGTTCAGAAAAAGACGAAATTTATGAATAGTGCAAAATAAGCCGAAGCTCTATCAAACTTGCTGCTTGTAGCCTTGCACCTATCAAACGCCTTGATGCACCTCAATTCGCAACACAGACCGTTTCCGGAATGCGGGAATTTTTCCCAATTCCTCGAAATTGAACCGTTTCTGTAAAAAATTATTGCAAAAATCCTTTAATCCAAACGGGACCTTATGAAGGATTGAATTGTTTCATTTGAAATTCCTGTGTGTTCCAAACAGGCTTCATAGTTCATATATGTGTCCATATCATAAAGTGCGTGTAGAAAATTAGACAATGATTAATGACATAATGTGCCTTTTCAATTCTTCTTGTATTCTGAATGCGCTATTGTACTTGAAAGAATACAACAGTTCCAGATAATGACCTCTAAGGCTCACTGCGATTTACAATTCAAAACTTGGATTCTTGGCCATTTAGTTATCTTAGCCAGAGATATATAACTGATATATAACCCCCCAAAATTCTGTACCAATGTCTCAAACATTACAAGGGGAGCCGAGCCGTTACCTTTAAATCCTACAGTCAAAACCTATGTAGTGTATCCAATGAAAAAATGGAGATTCTTCCTTTCCCAAGTTTACGAACAATGGTGGTGGTATAAGCCTTGAAGCATCATGATTTGACCACAGTTGCAACCATCAGCAGGATATCATGCTGAGCGAAATGATTATGTGGCCCTCGGTGATCTGAGTGGAATGCCATCAGCAGCAGACCTGAGAGGAATTCCTTCCCCCGCATATCCATCCTCATCCTCATGTTTAGGAAGTCGGATAGGTAAATTTGGTGGGAGACCTGTGATGCCAAGGCATAAGAATTTACCAATAGGTGTCATTGCAAGTCAAAAGGGGAGGAAATGTAGTCATACCATCCACCATATCCTTCGTCTTGTGAAGAAGAAACGTCCCAGAAAGGATTGTAACAAAACCACACATCTCTGTGACAATTTGCGTCGGATTTTGACGATCCCAATCCTGCATGCAATTATAGTTGACATTAATAAATAGTTCCAAAACATTGTCAACAGAACAAAATAGGGGATTCAGGATTGACGGATGCACCATTTGACAATCCAGCTTAGCCAATAGTGTGTGGCATCATTACGATTCAAAAATTTATTATCGTCTGACAGCTATTCCAATATAGTGTTCATAGCCATTCACACTGATTTACACATGCCCTATTTAGTTCTGTTGACAGAGCTGATTGGTTCTCACACTGGAGAAGCAGGATTCTATGAGCATTATAACTATAGTCCTGACTCCTGACAACAGAAGCCTACTAAATTCAGAAATTTGGTCCAAAGGAATAGGTCACACAACCATTACTATAGTAGAATTTGGATATCAATCCGAGACACAGTCACACAACCACAATTAACATGGCTGATGCAGCAAGGCAAAGGAGAGTGCAAATTTGAGTGGTCATTGGAAAGATGGCTGCAAAGTTTAATGGAGCAAGACCAAAATTTGAATGTTTTCGTCACGCAAAGATTGCAAAGTTATAGGTAGAACATTTTAACAAATACAAAGGATAAGTCAAGATTTAATTAATACATGGAAGTGGAACTGTACCATCAATGCATGTGAAAAGATGACTGTTATGAATTCCAGTAGCTGACTCATTCAAAGTAAAGATCGATATATAGTATACTTCTTGTGTATTCTCAGAAGAAACTAGATCCATTAATTAATTTATCATGTCAACGTCACTGTCTAAGACCGAAGACTAAACAATATTTGCTGTACAATTATATAAACAAATAAATAGCTCAAAAGCTGTTACCTTGAACATTATTACACTAGCCAAAATGGTCAAGGATGTAAACATCGTATAATATATGGGCGAAACAACTGCAGTATTGAACGTGTCAAGGGCCTGGAAAAGTAAACTCTGTCAAGTTGAAAGTAATGTAGAACAGAAGACGGATCACAGATGCATATGATATCCACATAGCAAACATTTTTATTCAGTCCATGCTGTGTGTGAAAATGATTCTCTTATAGTGCCCATAACTACCCATGAACATAAACATTGATCATACCTTATTCAGATAGTTCATCTGTATTACTATGCATGCAACTACAACAAGTGTGAACACCCATGTTTGTGGGTAGACTAGCTGGTTCATCCCTGAAAATGTCAGCTTCAAGGCTATTCCAAGCGCTTTGACACTCATGACCTGCCAAACCAAGCAGATTACAGAAAGAAAACATGTATATCAAAACTACTAATGTAGGGTGTTGTCTAAAAAAAACTACTTAAGAAGGGTTATGTAAATACAAATAAAGAACCATTCATGAGTGAAATGCGTACCGATAAAGACCCCACAAGAGAACAGACACCAATGTACACCATGATATGTGTCTGACCATACTGTGGGACAAAACGGAATATGAGCACGAAAGCTGCTGCAATCACAACGGCTGCATAAAGTAGAAATGCTGCAACATAAAAGTTTAAACCTTAATACTTGATAAAAAAATAATACGTCAATATGAAGTCACTGAAGATTTACATTACTATGCCCAGCGTAGGAAATGCATAACGAAAGAATAATACCTGGTTCAGTAGCAAGATTCCATACTTCTGCCACAGACTCAATTTCACGCTCCGGAGGGGCATGAAGCACAATAGTTGTCGAACCCACAACGCAAAGAATACACCCAAGTATACCAAATATGTGTAACTTCTCCCGCAAAATAATATGTGCAAGAACAGCACTGTAAGAGAGACAAGCAAAAACTATCAGATTTACTGAAATATAAGCAGCACAAGATTTCAGTGTGCCGGTTGGACATCATATTAATTCTAGTTCTTACCTAATAATTATGCTAAGTGCACCAAGTGGAGTCACTAAGATAGCTGGAGCAAACGCATAAGCTGCAAAGTTAGCGATTTCCCCAACAATCACTGAAAGACAGCACAGTACATCATTAGTGCCACGTTATACAGTAACGGAAGAAAATAACTATGTCGAAACGTCTATCCATTATATCAAGGAAAACACCTACTTGTTATCATTCCTGCCCACCACAGTGGCTCAAGCAAGTAAGAGTAGCCACCAACACCTGTAGCAAATCAACAAAATAAACATAATTAATAAATTATTGAAAAAAAGTTGAAACAATCTGGCAAGAGATAAGCAAAATTCTCTATGCAGCAGCTGCACGATTTACCAACAGATGGTGCGAGGCCAATCGCACATAGCGGACGTTCATCAACGTAGGTTAAAGAGTTTAAAAGGCAACAAGCCAATAAATGAAATACATTGCATATCTTTTCGGGTTGCAATAATTTCTATAAGTAAGTGAGCATTCTTCTTCCTTCTACAGGCAATGATTGTCACATTTCACACCCTTCTATATTTGCGTAAGCTTGTTCAAATTGCTAAATGCGACATAGAAAACGCGGGAACAAAGAACTAAAGAATTGCAACGCAGCAACATTGTAACCAACAAGAGGAGAGGGGCAAAAAGGTGCATCGCGCCATCACCACTGTCCACTGCGCCATCAGTTAAGCTAATAGTGATGTTCCTGGAACAACATGAACTAGTGATCCTACAAGAAAGGGTTTCATCAGACCAGCTCCAGGAACATCTCAATACATGCTTAGGGACAAGCCTGATCTCCAATGTGTTTACTGCTCCAAACTCATGACTCCACCACGTATCCAGGCCCACCGACACCGCAGCCGAGATCCAAATCTCGCGCGGCTCAGATCTAAGGACCCAGCACACGGGCGAGGCGGCGGCAGCACAAGAAGGCGTCTTCTTGTTCGCTCGCAGGGTAGTGAGATGAGACGGGGGGGGGGGGGGGGGGGGTCAGCAGAGCACAGGCGGAGCTGCTGGCTGAGACCCACCTGCGCGGACGCCGGAGGCGCCGGCTTTCTTGAGCCCCTTCTTCTTGACGATGAAGCTGGCGCCGATGAAGAGGCTGGAGGAGAGCGCCAGCGTCAGGCCCTTGATGTTGTCCGCCGACATCCCCGTGTACGACTCCACCCAGTTCCCCAGCCGCGCCCCGCCCATGCCGGGAATCCGCCACCGCCGCCGGCGCCCAACGCCCTACCTAGTTCCTCTCCCCCCGCCGCCTCCTGCGGCGGCCGCGCATGCGGCGAGATCTGGAGGGTAGCTGTGTTTGGTTGGGCGGTCTCCCTGTTAGTTTGCTCTATTGGTGGCTTGGCTTCGCCCTGTACTGTCGCTACTCTTTCAGAGCTGTGGGGGAGAAGCTATCGAATGGAGCGGCAGCGGCAAAAGCTAAAAGACGGCGGCGGCGACGTTGTCGAGAAGGAAGCGGGGGAGGCCGGGTCAGCCTCCAGGAGGCGTGGGTGTTTTCCGCACGCGCCGCGGCTGGCTGACTCGTGCCGTGCGAGGCCAGTGTTCGATCGAGTCGAGCTAACCCGCTTTTGTCCGGTGCGGTGGGGTGGCGTGCTCCGGTCGCGTCGCGTCCGCACCGCTGCTGGTTGCCAGCCCACGGGAGATCGCTGCGCCGCACGGTGATTTTCGGAAATGCTAATCTGAGGGCGCCCTCACCGCTGCAATCACGCGGACGCCCCCCAGCGAGCGACGCGTGGCCACCGGATCACGCCCTCCCGCGACGACACGTGGAGCGACGGCAGCCAAGCGCGAGCTCCCGTTGGCGTCGCCCGCACCGCTGCTCATTCCTTGCCCAAATCACGTAGAACTAGAAGCAAAAACACGCGCACGGGGTGGGGAGTAGTCCTGGAAAAAAAAAGCTCAAAACTTATGAGTTACTTGAGTTCGATTTGTTCTAAATTTGATTCGAACTCAGTTCAAACTTTAAACGAGCCGAACTTGAGCTTGATCTCGAGCTCGCGAGCTTCACCGAACCGAGTTCGAATAGTTCGCGAGCACTAATTCGAGCTTAAATAGTAATACATATTAATTTTTACCGAGCTAACTCGAGCCGAACTCGAGCTCGAGCTTTTCTTATTGTTGAAAATTAGTGTATATTTGAATTATTTTGATTGTTATCAAGCTTATTAGAACCGAACTTGAACTTAAAATTTTCTTATTATTGAAAAATAGTGTATAATAAATTATTTTAATTGTTATCGAGCTTCAACGAGCCGAGCTCAAGCCTACTCGAGCTTAGGTCGAGCCGAGCCCAAGCCCAAGTCCAGGCTCGAACCCCAACTCGAGCTTCTACCGAACTCGAGTCTGAAAGGCGAAGCTCGCTCGAGCTCGGCTTGTTTACAGCCCTAGTGGGGAGGCCGAAGTAGCAGCCGCCGCCAGTGAAACATCCTAATTTTGAGAAAATGTTGAATTATGAAAGTTTTAAAATTTTATATTGTATTTCGGTGTTATTCAAAACCTTCGACGTTTAATTGAGAACTTTGATTTGATTTTGCCAAACAATTCAAAATTTTAAAGATAACATCTGAGATCAAGTGCCAAAATGTTTGGAAACTAAATTGAGCCAAAGTTGGAAATTTAAATTCAAATCGAAAAACAAAATTTGAAATTAAATTAATCAAAACCAAAGGCAAAGTAATGTTAGAATTTGTATCCAAATTCTGAGCCAAGAATCCTTTTTTTAATTCAAATACAACTTTAAATTTTAGAAATGAAATTTTCAAAGCAAAAAATCAACTTCCAAATCATGCTAACATCTTTTTTCTTCCTCTTTTCTCATCTCTATGCCGTGTGGGCGTGTGGCCCTATCTCCTTGTCTCTCTTCTTCCTCCCTCCTTTCTCTCCTCTATTTGGCCCCGTCCGCACTCGCTCCTAGCACCGAATTTTTTGTATTTTAGCCCTTTTTTTTGAAAAATATTCACATTTAGACCCCTGGTAGTTTTAATTCCGTTTTTGGACCCAGAGGTCGGCGCCGTGGGACACGGCGCCGAGGTAACATGTCTCGGCGCCGTGGTCCATGGCGTCGAGGTCGCAGGCCCGCTCCAGCGTGCCGGCCTGCGTGGCGCCAACGTGGCAGGCACCTCGGCGCCGTGGATCGTGGCTCCGAGCTCGGCGCCGTGGATCGTGGCGCCGAGCTTGGAGCCAAGAGTAGTGGCGCCGAGCTCGGCGCCATGACTGGTGGCGCCGAGGCATGCAACATTCAGAAAAGGCGCCGTGACTGGTGGCGCTCCAGCTTGGCGCCTTCAAAATAATCCCTAGCTTTTGGAAACATTCAGAAAATTGATCAACTGTGTGAAACACAATTTTCTATTAATTTTTTGATGTTATCGTGTTCAATCTGAAAATTTCAGGTGCTAGTATGGTAATAATGTTTGTAACTTTTTTCCTAAGCAGGGGACTCCGATGGTCAAACACTAATTGTTAGAGAAGGGGATAATGGTGTTGCTTATTCATGGAATTCAAAAGAGCTAAAATGGGACAAGGTAAGAACCTATGTGCGAAGTTAAGAACATTATGTACTCTATTAAATTGTAGTTTTGTGAAGCACCGATACGCAATACCGTCATACCGGTAGTCTCAAGTGCAGTCGATACAGCTAGGCAAACACAATAGAGTGCATAATAATAGGATTACATTGACCGTAGATTCAGCAGAACGTTCTGAGCACGTGGCACGTGGAACTCTGTACTTCTAATGTTCAGAACTCGACCACTAGTCCTAACATGCCTTAGGGAATATAATTTGCTGGGTTTATTACATTTTGTCTACTGGGTGTAGCGTGGTTGTTTCCCCTTTTTCTCGCGCCCTGAAGATGGCTCCGCTGCATCCTTCGTCTTGTCACTCTTGGTCTTGAGAGCTGCCTCACGAGCTTGAAGCTCTTCCTCCTGACACTTGATGGCTGCTTCACGCAGTCTTAACTGCTCCCGCCTCCTTTGCAGCTCATCCTCCTTGCCCTTTAGACGGATTTGGTCCACCCTCACGCGGCTCTCTTGCTCAAGCCGCATCTGTCGTTCCAACTCGCGAGCCTGAGTCATTTTGACAAAGTATTGTCCTTTGTTTTCCACCTCCATTGGCCGGTTCCGTGGCCATGCCGGCGGCACCCGATCCACCCATTCGCTGAACTCGCAAGGCTATGTGTGGCGTGGTAGATGTCACGGATCAAGTTCAAAAACGTTAACGAGAAACAAGGGATTTAGTTGTCCTCGTTACCATGAAGTCGTCATCCAGGTCTGGACACTTGAAGAACCTACGGCCGTAGTTGGCTCGTTGTACTGGATCCGTCCAGACGCACAATATCGTCCTAAAGCCGCAATGGCACTTCGGGCGCTCATGCCACTCCGGCACTCCAAATGGGTCGGACCTCCAGGAAGACATTGTTGTGGAGTAGTATTGTGATGGCTTGAGCAGATGTGGTATGGAAGACATAGGAGGCCTTTATGTAGGCAGGTTATCTGGTGCAGTGGGCATAGTCCATGGAGAGGATCTTTTCGCTTTTTCTGGATTCCAGTGTAGCAATAAATGGCCCTATGTAGGCTTTTCAGAGACTATAGTCTCATAATAAATTCATAGTTCGTAGCCTTTTCAGAGCTTGGACCATTCAATGTATTTGGTACAACATAGCCTTTTCTGTCATTTTCTGCTACAGGCCTATGTCACTGAGCAAAGCTGGGCTCTTTTGTCATGTTTCTGCGCAAAGCTGTCGCGTTGTATCATGAAAATTCCTATGTAGGCTTTTCAGAGTCCGTAGTCTCGTAATAAATTCATAGATCGTAGCCTTTTCAGAGGCCAGTAATCATAATTCCTGTAAAGGCTAAAGGCCTACGCCCCTATATGTGTACTGGGTTTACTTTGTTGAAGCGACGGAAGCCTGAAAAGCCTAGAAAGCTAATTGTTGCATCATTAGTCTATCTCTCATGTTGTGTCATTGCAAACGTGTCGGCAAGTTCCCCTGTTTTTGGAGCCACTCTAAACACAAATATCACAAGAATATAATATATATACACATATATACAACAAGTAGCTCATTACAAAACACATCTCAGTCCATACGAACAAAGTACAAATAGTCCATAACGTTATAACAGTCCATACAGGTGAAACGGCTAGTCTCCATCACTGCTTCCTAGCCTTACCCTTACCAAGTGCGTCGGTGCCTGGAGTGTAACGGCTAGGCTCGCGGCGGCGTCTGCGTGGTAGAGGCTGAGTCGAAGGAGCGTCTACGAGCTGAGACAGGCCTATCTCATCGTAAGTCTGCTCCACCTCGTCCTCGTTGTCGTCCTGACCGCCCTGGGCTGGGAAAGTGTCGCTCCTCGTGGGGGACGAGCTCTGTACTGTGGACCCTTGCCGCGTCGGATCTGCAAGTCTAGTCGAAGGCACGTGTACGTCCCTCGCCGCGCCTGTCCTGCAACCACAACGACCAGCCGCACGGCGTAGCCGACCTGCTAGTCTCTGTCGTCCAACATTTTGTTAACCAACAAGATACGAAGATATTAGGTACTAATTTTGTGAGTGGCTTTGTCGAAGCTTACCTCTAGGAAGCTACGCGTCCTGACGTCGCCGACTGTCCTGGAGAAACGCTCTATGTCCTGTACGGACTGCTTCAGAGTGTTGCCCTGCAAACAAGCAAAAGAATGGATATTTTGCTATATGTAGTGGTATTTATGTCTATTGGAAAATAAGCAATGAGATTGAACATTACCACTCGGTCCAGGATCGGTGCCGTCTCCACCTGCGTCCCAAGTCGAGTAGACTGGTCGTAGGGCGTGTCTTCGTCGTCGGAGGACTCAATGTCGGCATAGTCATCTTGAGTCCATTGTCCCTTAAGCTTGCTCCGCGTCGCACCCTGGTACCAAACTTGGTACCGCCGAAAGTGCTCGTTGCTGTGCGGCTCGTCGTTGTCGTCCACGTGGTCCTGAAAGTGTCCCCACTCCTCAACGTACACGTGGTGGTGCAGCTCGAAGTCTGTGACCTTCTTCTGTCGCTGATGATCAAATCTGCATGTCACGTAAACCAATAGTTAAAATTAGTAGAAACTCTGTGCAATTGGAATCCATGGTTAGAATTGAAAATTGCATGGCACTTACTTGTGCAAGGCCACAGACGTGGAGAACGGCGCTACTGACCACAGCTGCCTCATACCAAACTGGCGTGCAACTCTATGTGGCAGGTGATACTCAACAGCATAGAAATAGATTAGGGTGCACCTCATCCTGTAGAGGGCCTCGTCTATGCTGCACAGTGCGCTGAACTGAATGGCCTCCACCTCTTACTCGGCGTATGGCTCCCACTTAACCTGCATAGCAACAATTTACTTGTAAGGTACTATACTAACAAATGAAAATCACGATACCAAATGGAATTAACTTACATTGGAGGCCGTGAGCGCATCTAGCTCGTTCGTGTACTCTAGGTAGGCCCGCTTCGTCCTGGCGTAAGGAACTGAGACTTGGTCCCAAAGATATGCAACTGTCGGACGTCGACGAAGAGGAACCTCTGCGAACCATGGACGAGGAGGCAAAACCGTGGGACGACCAACTGGTAGACGACACCACATCCACAGCCGGAGGAGGTAGAGGCAACCACCTACTGATGAGTTCGCCAAAGTCCGACGACACGCCTCGCAGAGGTGGCGGTAAAGGAACGCCAACACCCCGGAAGCCCAGCTGTACTGCCCCGCAGTGTCCCAGTCAGTGAGGCAGTGGATGTACATCCACGACGCGCTGTCCCCCGTTCCGTCGGGGAAGAGAACACAGCCAAACAAGTGAAGGATCCATGCTCTGCAATTATATGTAAAATGATATTAAATCAAACTATGTCAATTTTAGAAAAAGCTCGATAAGACGACGAGTTGGCTCGATATCCACCCCTACCTGCAGTAGTAGGCAACTGTCTGGTCGTCCGCACCTTCAGGACACACTGCGAAAGTCTGCCGGAGCTAGGTGATTGGAACTCCAGAAGTGCGATGGCCTGCTTCAGGAGGAAGCTCTCTCCCGAGGAAGGCCTCTACTCGGGCTCTCCAACCAGCAGCCACGCACGGTCCGATCACTGGACGGCCGTGAATGGCGACACCAAGTATCTTCTGAGTGTCCTCGAGCGTAATAGTCATCTCCCCGAAAGGGAGGTGGAAGCTGTGAGTCTCCGGCCTCCACCTACATGATACAAAAAAGAGGACTACATGTCAGAGAATTTTAGGCGTACATAGCCGATAAACAATGAACATGCAAGTGGAGCAATGATTTAGGAGAATACCTGTCAACCAGTGCAGTGATGGCCGGGGGGGGGTTGAAGGTGGGCAACCCACGGCGAACCTGGTAAGAGATGGCGTCTAGGCCAGCCCTCTCCAGGAAGGGAGTGTACCTC
Organism: Dendrocalamus latiflorus; assembly: GCA_017311315.1. NCBI lineage: Eukaryota > Viridiplantae > Streptophyta > Magnoliopsida > Poales > Poaceae > Dendrocalamus > Dendrocalamus latiflorus. Next base: position 10,055,204 of record CM029613.1, on the reverse strand, counting down.
TCGTCGTACCGCATGTCCAGGAACCCGTCATGGGTTCGAGGACGAAGGATGGGCAGCTCTTGTATAGAATACACCAATTTTTTAGTTAATGCATCAACATAAATAATTAATTGTACAAGAAGTGATGAAGGCAGTACCCTCCCCTCCACGGTGAGCCGTCCTCGGTGGTTCTCCTCGTAGTACGGGTCTAGCAGGTGCAATTGCGCCATCCTACAAAATAAATTGAATTTGTCAGTCCAACATAAAAGTTAACAAAAAATTGAACATGCATAAAATATGGAAATAATAAGAAATTAAACAAGAAACATAGCAAATTGCATATGGGAAAACAACTAGACGAACTATGAAACATAACGAACAACAAGCACTCGCACCTGACTAAGTGGCCAATGGCATGTGCGTGAATTGTGGCCAAGTCTACCACATCTGCTACATTGGCTCTGCTCGGGGTCAGTAAGAAAGGGGGTTGCTCTCCCTCGCCTCGTTCTTCCTGGAAGCTGATCCATAACCATCTTGTGTCTCGTCCTCTTTCTGGTTCCACGTTTGTTCCAACGGCTACCCGGATCCGCAATGTATTTGGGCCCGGTGTATGGTGGCCACTCTCCCTCATTCCAGTAAGGCTCGAAACGGGGAGACCACGTAAGCACAAGGTTGTCAACACTGAACTCCCGAGGTATCTTGCTCTTGTAGTCAAAGTAGCGATGCCTTGCTGCTGCCACATAATGAGAACATGGAAAGTGGTACTGCCTCGGTTTACCACATGTGCATGAGAAAGCAATAAGGACAACCTTATGCCTCCTCGTCGACCGGAGCTCTCCATCGGTCGTTGTACCACCCCTTTCGATAACCTCGTAAGTGCCCGTGGCGTTGTCAAAACAATGTACCTCATGTGCCTCAGCCCTCGCCTTTGCCTTTTCAAGGTGGCGCTTCGGTTTTGGCGCCCATCTAACTTGTTTACTCTGTAGCGCCAATGCATGTGCGTGTCTTTCGTTGAACCAGGCAACAAGCTTGTAAAGGTGAAGGATACGATAGCATTGACGGGCATACCACGTATACCCTTAAGCAAATTATTGAAGGATTCGGCCATGTTGCTTGTCTGAAACTCGTACCTCCAGCCACCATCGTCATGAGACCTTGTCCATTTGTCGACATCTCTCATTAATCTCGTCAACGATTCTTGTGATCTTGAACTTTCCTGTGTCCTTCTGTTTCCTAGCACAAACCCTCCATTCACATGTTTCCTTCTCGCACACAACTGTGTACCTCCGCTCCACATAAGAATGCCTCACCTTGAATGGTCTTTTACGAATAACTCAATACTCCTACAGCCACCTTTTCAATGCAGACAAGTCCTCAAACACCATGCCCTTCCCAATTGTCATGCTTGACCCGGCCTCAGGAGCATCTAGCAACTCGTCATCCCTTCCTTCTGCATAAGCTTCATGGGAATGCCTAAGATCGCTGAATTCATGAACTGATGGATCCCGGCCAGGGCAATAACGCTTGATCAGGTCAATATCACTTTCGGTCAGCTCTCCAAAAGGGCGATCATCATCAGAATCAACGGCCCTTGCGATCTCGTAAGGCTCCAAATCATCCACAATTTGAACATCCACACTGTTGGAGTCCCTGCAGACTTCTTCAATGTTGCCAGATGGAGCAACGGGAGGAACACCCCACATTATCAGGAATGTCTCCTGCATCATAAGCACGAAAACGATGGGATTGAGACAAAAGAATGGACTGACGGGAAAAGGCTAAAGTGTTGCTCGACACTTACTGGGATGATTCTGGGTAAAAGGGATCTCCTGAGGGGCCGCCACGACATCATCAGTCCGACATTCAACTCGAACTGGTTGAGAAATCTGAACCTCGTTTGGGGCAGATAGAGCATCGGGCACCTCAGACACTTCTTCCACATCCACTGCAATGTCCGGTAACGGAGGGTCAAAGGGTGCCTGATCACCTAGTTCTGGTGAATAACCGTGAGGGGTGGGATCAATGGACACCTTCCGCACAACAAGGTCCAAACAATGGAACTCATTCCTCATAACCAATTTGACATATTTGTCCCACTGATCTTCACAACCAATTAAGATCAACCGCCTTAGAATTGTGTCTTTCGAACCGAAGTGAAGTAACCCCTTGTAAGATCGAGGAAGCCGACTAGAGGGGGGTGAATAGGCGATTTTAAAATTTTCGTCTAATTTCAATTGACAATTTTAAACTTAATAAATTGACTAGAGCAAGTTGACAATAGTACACCTAAACAACCTAGAAAGGCTCAAGATAATACTAGCACAAGTAATTGACCAATAGCAAAAACAAGTAATCTAGGTCTAAGGTTGCTACTCTAACTAGACAAGCAATCAATTAAAATGAATTAAGAACGTTGCTTGAATGAAAGTAAATACAAGAGAGCAAACCACAATTTGACACAATTACTTTTTACCGTGGTGATCGGAGACTTGCCGGTCTCCCCTAGTCCACGTTGAGGTAAGCCCGAACAAATCGAACCGGCTCCACGAATTGAGCCTAATCACCTCGATCACTAGCGGTAGCCCTTTCCCTCTCCGGGTAGGCGAGCTCCGAGCCTTCACAATCCTCCGGGCCTTCTCACAATCTTCTTGAGAAGATCACCGGAACCTCCGCCAAGCCATCTAGGTGCCGGCAAGCACCAAGAGAAATGAACCACAGCGGCTTGATCACACACAAGTGCCGATTGGATCAATCTAGAATGCAATGCACTTGAATTGGGCTCAACTACCTCTATTGAATGCACAAGAGTGAAAGAGAGGTGTGAGAAGTTGTTCTAGGCTCAAAGATGTTCAATATGGGTTCAACTCACTCTACAAATTCTGGTGGGAGTGAATTTATACCCCTCACCAACCTCAAATAGCCGTTGCAATAAACAATTCTGAATTTTCAGGAAAACCGGAACTACCGCCGTTATATGGGCGGTACTTCCGGATTTCCGCCGTCGCAACAGAACGGCTATTTCAGGCGGTCAGAAGTAACCGTTGAACAATGAGTGCGGTACTACCGCCATTAAAATCCCGGTACATTCGGAAATCCGGAAGTTCCGCTCATTGCCCCGGTACTTTCGATTTCAGCGCAGTTAACTCCAACTCAGGGCGCTCTCTGGAAATGAAGTTCCGCTCGCAAGTCCGGAACTACCGGTTTGCGGTAGTTCCGCAGTTCAAACCGCGGTACTTCCGTTTTCCGAGAGGCTAAGTTTAACTCCGGGTGCTCTCTGGAATTGAAGTTCCGCTCGGGACTCCGGAACTCGCAGTAGTTCCGCCCGTAGAACGGCGGTACTACCGGATTTTCTGACAAAGCACAGTTTTGATTGAATTTTAATTTCTAAGTGCATGCATGATCCTAAATTGATCCATAGGGCATATTAGCATATGATCAAGCAAATCACCATGATCCCTCTTAATAGTACGGTGTTTATCCTATAATCCGATCTTCCAACCTATCTCCAAGACCGGTAAAAATAAAATAGCTCCAAAAACTATTTACCTTGTCGCCCTTGAGATCTTTGAATCTTCAACATCTTTTTATGTACCTTCTTCTTTGCCCTTGAGACTAATTCTTGCAAACACTCAATACACAAATTAGTCCCATGATTACATAATGTCATTAATTATCAAAACTAATATTTTTAGGGGCCTAGATGCTTTCAATCTCCCCCTTTTTGGTAATTGATGACAACATGAGCAAGTTTTGAGAGGAATTTATGATTTGGATATACTCCTTGTTTGCAAGTTGTATATCAAGATTTTGAAATGTTGACAATTGAGAACATGGGGAATTTTCGCAATTTAGAAACTAATAAGGAGCTCCCCGTAAACATGTGCATCAAATTTTATGAAGATTTGCATGAATTCTATTGAGCAAGCATGATCACAATCATAATATTAAAGCACACTATCAAAATTCAAAGATACGCATAGACAAGTAAATATCATTGCAATTAGGGCATAAGATCCAAACATAGTTCATTACAATGCATAGGAAATTAAAATGCTAAACATCCATCACATGGTTCATTACACCATATTTTATTACATAGCCAAATAGATAGATAAAAGACTTAAACTTAGACTTCTTCTCCTTGCTTCATTTTTCTCCCCCTTTGGCATCGAAGTACCACAAAAGAAGAGCTAATCCTGAGCTGCAAGCGGAGAAGGAGAACTGCGGCGATGAGTGCGGCGAGAGGAGTGAGTCGGAGCCACAGCATGCTCAAGAGATGAGACGCGATCCCCGAGAGAAGAAACAGATGTGATCAAGGTGGCAACCTGTCCCGAAGTCTCAATCTGGCGCTCCTCAAGCCTGAGAATGGCGGAGTAGATCTGGGACAGTGTCACATCACCCTCCCCCTGGTGAGGAGGATCAGCGGCTGCCTGAGGCTGATGTTGACCACGAGGACGAGCAGGAGCAGGAACCGGGGCCTCTGCACGAGGCTTGTATGGCTTGTGCACGGTGCAAAGTGCTCCTCTGTACCCGGTCGTGCGAATGATCAGGGCCATAATGAATGGTGCAAAGTTAATTCTCTTCTGCCTGTCATTCTTATTTGCATCAACGCCCCGGACAATGAGATCCACCACGTCAAACTTCTCACCACGCATGATGTAGTCAATCACATTGCAAGCGTGTCCACGGATAGCGTCATAATTTCCACTCTTTGGAAGAATGGTGTGGTTGATGATCCTGTTGACAAGACTAGGAATGGGCAGCAATCCAATTATCGTCCCTGGCACCCGATCAGCTGCCTGGTCATAGTAATCAGTATACGCAGCAATGGGAAGCGCCGGTCTACTGAACACCTTCTCATAGGAGCTGGATTCGGTACCAAGTGCTAGCTCGAACTCATGCTTGGTGCACTCAATGGCCTGCGTTCCAGTCATCCAACATAGATTCTCATAATTGGGAGAGATATACAAAGTAGCATAAAACTGCCGTATCATCTCATCCATGTAGCTGCACTTGAAAGCGACAAGGTGATGGATCCCAGCTCGCTGAAAAAGCCGATATGCACCATCAAACTTGTCAATCTGTGACAAGTGATCCCAATCCACATATTTGTGTGCAGCAAACTTACGAGAAGGCCCATACATCTCATTATATACTTGCTCCTGAAACTTGGTATGGAACTTCGGGTTTTGAGAATTGCGAGGGCGGACATACTGACTGCGGCGACGCAAGATGGCATAGTCATCACTGGTGATCTTTGAAAGGTCTATTTCTTCATCTGCAGCTGCCGCATGCATCTCTTCATCTGAAGTCTCATACTCCTCGCTTTCATGCGAGGCCTCAGATCCGCTCTCATGGGAGCCCTCTGACTCACTCTCGGAGTGGGAGGCGTGCCCCTTACCCCTATCCTCATGCTCTGCCGTCGGAAGGGCGGGAGTCGAGGACGAGGATTGTCCTGCAGTTCCTCCATAAGTCTTGTGAGAGACATTCTTTATCCTCGGCATCTTCAAATAGGTGATACAACAATGAGGAGAGATAAAGGATACAAAAGGAATAAGCTAGATTTGAAAGAGCAACTGACTGTTTGTTGTGTCAGGAAAATAGGAAGTACCGGCGGCTAATCTGCGGAACTTCTGGAAAATCCGGTAGTTCCGGCGTTAAACATGCGGAACTTCCGGAACCACGGTAGTTCCGCCCGCTCGAGCGGTAGTTCCGAATTTTCTGAGCAATTTTAGGGCAAGTTCAAACTTCAATCTTTTTGGGGTATTTTTGGTTTGAATTCAATGCATGTATGAATAAACATGGTAATACCCCAAATATACTAATTTGCCCTAAGATCTTCCAGCAAACATCATCACATTTTCAAATTTAGTCTAAACTCAACCTAGGGTTCCAAGAACAAGATAAAAAGAGGATTTTGATCCAATTTACCTTGTGTAGACGAAGGAGGAGAACCCCAGTTGTGCAAGGAATTACCCAAAAACGAAGAACTCTCCTCGGATTCAAAGATCGGGAGAGGAGGGAGGTTCTTGGGAGAGAGAGAGGGTGGAGGAGAGGAAGAAGAGAGAGGACGCGGTTCTGGAGAGGAAGAGGTGAGAGAGAGGAAAGGGAGTAAAGAGAGGGAGGAGTAACGGCAGGGAAGTCGGCGGTTTTGGAAACCGCAATAAATCCCGCAGAAAACGGTACTTCCGTGCTTAACACGTCGGTAGTTCCGTTTTCTCAGAAAAATCGGAAGTACCGCACAAACAACGGCGGTAGTTCCGGATTTTCTGTCAGGAACGGAAGTACCGCAGTATACGCGGCGGTAGTTCCGGAATTTTTGGGACTTCACAGAATTTGAACTTTAGAACTTGGAATTATGCAAATGATCCCTAGTTTTGCACTCAATAAAAGTCATTTAGGATCATTATGCATCAATTGAGCTATTGCTATACGTTGAAATTAGTTTTTATGAAAAAGATCACATTTTTGATCAAAAATAGGGAAAAATCATTGAAATTCCACACAAGTGCATCAAATGAGCAGAAAGGAATGAAATTTGATTTCAAGCTACATTTGAGTAGTCTATGACATTTAATTCATTCCTCAATTTGCAAAAACGGCTTTCATCTAATGGTTTGGTGAAAATGTCCGCTAGTTGATCTTCGGTTCGGACGTGGCTAATTTCAATGTCTCCCTTGCTCACATGATCTCTCAAGAAATGGTGGCGTATATCTATATGCTTGGTTCTTGAGTGTTGAACGGAATTGTTGGATATTTTGATGGCACTATCATTATCACACAAAAGAGGTATTTTATCAAATTTAATCCCATAATCCAACAATGTTTGCCTCATCCAAAGTAATTGAGCATAACAACTACCCGCGGAAATATATTCGGCTTCGGCGGTTGAAAGGGCGACGGAATTTTGTTTCTTGGATGACCAACATACTAAAGACCTTCCTAGCAATTGGCAACTACCCGAGGTGCTTTTTCTATCCACTTTGCAACCCGCATAATCGGAATCCGAATATCCGATTAACTCAAATTTTGCACCTTTGGGAAACTAAAGCCCTATATTTGAGGAATGCTTTAAATATCTTAGAATCCTCTTTACGGCCACTAAATGGCACTCTTTTGGAGAAGCTTGAAAACGTGCACACATGCAAACACTAAACATAATATCGGGCCTAGATGCGGTAAGATAGAGTAAACTACCAATCATGGATCTATAAAGATTTAAATCTATCGACTTACCTCCTTCGTTGAGGTCTAGATGCCCGTTTGTTGCCATGGGTGTCTTTATAGGTTTTGCTTCTTCCATTCCAAATTTCTTGAGTATATCTTTGACATACTTCGTTTGACTTATGAATGTTCCATCTTTAAGTTGCTTGATTTGAAGTCCAAGGAAGTAGCTTAGCTCACCAATCATTGACATCTCAAATTCCCTAGACATCATCTCACCAAATTCTTTGCAAAAGTCTTGATTAGTAGAACCAAATATAATATCATCAACATAGATTTGACATACAAAGAAATCATCTTCAATAATTTTTGTAAATAGAGTTGTATCTACTTTACCAATTTTAAAGCCTTTTGACACAAGAAAGTTGCGAAGGCGTTCATACCAAGCTCTAGGAGCTTGTTTTAAACCATATAGTGCCTTTAATAATTTGTACACATGATTAGGATATTTAGCATCTTCAAATCCCGGGGGTTGCTCTACAAATACTAATTCGGAAATAGTTCCATTAAGAAATGCACTTTTGACATCCATTTGAAACAATTTAATATCAAAACATGATGCAAAAGCAAGCAAGATTCTAATTGATTCAAGTCTAGCAACGGGTGCAAATGTCTCATCATAATCTAGTCCCTCGACTTGAGTATAACCTTGAGCTACTAATCTTGCTTTATTTCTTACCACAATTCTGTTCTCATCTTGTTTGTTTCGGTAGACCCATTTTGTGCCAATAACATTGTGCTCCTTAGGTCTCTCCACCAAAGTCCAAACGTCATTTTGAGCAAAATTGTTCAACTCTTCATGCATAGCATTTATCCAATCCGGGTCATCTAAAGCTTCTTCTACACGCTTAGGTTCAAGTGAAGATACAAAAGAATAGTGTTCACAAAATGAAGCTACTCTAGAGCGAGTTTGAACACCCTTACTCACGTCACCCAATATTTGATCTATTGGATGATCCTTGGCTATTGCATTGTGAATCTTGAAGGTATTTAGAGGTTGATCCTTTTCTTCATCTTCTATAACTTGAACGTCATTTGTTGTAGATGAAGAGGGAGGCTCCACTTGTCTTGATGAGCTTGGTGACATTTGATCTTCCTTTGGCCTAATGTCTCCAATTTGCATGTTCTCCATTGCTTTTCGAAGACCTTCATCTCCTACATCATCCAAGTTCTCATGCTCTTCTTGAGAGCCGTTAGTTTCATCAAATTGGACATCACAAGATTCTTCTACTAACCCCGAATTTTTATTAAAGACCCTATAAGCTTTGCTATTTGAAGAATATCCTAAAATAAAGCCTTCATTACACCGACTTTGAAATTTGGAGAGCCGAACACCTTTTCTTAGTATATAGCATTTGCAACCAAATACCCTAAAGTAAGAGATGTTCGGTTTTCTTCCAACGAGAAGCTCATAGGAAGTCTTTTTCAAAAGTCGATGCAAATAGAGACGATTTATGGCATGACATGCGGTGTTAATAGCTTCCGCCCAAAACTTATCGGAAGTATTATATTCATCAAGCATTGTCCTAGCCATTTCTATTAATGTACGATTTTTCCTCTCTACAACTCCATTTTGCTCCGGAGTGTAGGTTGTGGAAAGCTCGTGCTTTATTCCAAGTTCATCACAAAAATCTTCAACTTTTGTATTCTTGAACTCGGAACCAATGTCACTTCTAATTTTCTTTATTTTAAAATCAAATTCATTTTGGGCCCTTTTTGAAAAACTTTTGAAAATCTCAGAGGTTTCACTTTTGTCATTTAGGAAGAAGACCCATGTATATCTAGAGTAATCATCCACAATGACTAAACAATAGCTATTACCTCCAATGCTCTTATAGGTTGTTGGCCCGAACAAATCCATATGTAAGAGTTCTAATGGCCTAGAAGTTGACATGATACTTTTGGAAGGATGAGAATTAGCGACTTGTTTTCCGGCTTGACAAGCACTACAAAGTCGATTTTTCTCAAACTTCACATCCTTCAAGCCAACCACTAAGTCATGCTTAAAAAGCTTTTTGAGTTGAACCATTCCCACATGACCTAGCCTTCTATGCCACAACCAACCCAAAGAAGTTTTTGCAATTAAACAAGTTTTTAAACAAGACTCATTTGAAGAAAAATCTACTAAATAGAGATTTCCAAATCTAAAACCTTTAAAGACAAGTTCATTATTATTTTCTTTTGAGATTACAACATTTTCTTTTGAGAATAAGCATGTTAAACCAAGATCACATAATTGAGCAACGGATAGCAAATTGAAATTTAATATTTCAACTAGAGACACATTAGAAATTGAAAGGTCGTTTGAGATAGCAATTTTACCCAAACCTAATACCTTTCCTTTGCTATTATCTCCAAATGTAATTTTGTCGTTGCTTCCATTCTCAAAGGTGGTGAACATTTTCCGGTCTCCGGTCATGTGTTGAGTGCAACCGCTATCCAACACCCAATACCTTCCGCCGGTTTTGTAGTTCACCTACAAAAGAAAATCAAACTCTTTTAGGTACCCAAATTTGTTTGGGTCCTTGGAGGTTAGTGACCAAGGTTTTGGGTACCCAAATGTATTTCTTTTTAGTACCCAAAATCGAGGTGCCAATGAAGTGAGCAATTACATTTCCATTCTTAGATTTCTTGAGCATATAACAAGAATCATATAGACCAATGGAATGCATGTTATTCTTAGAACAATTATTTTGAGTATGTCCAACACATCGGCATTTTGTGCAAAACTTACCATTCTCCTTTACAAACCTTGGAGGCTTGTATACCGGCTTCTTACCCTTTTTGGGGACATATCCAAGTTCCTCCTTGTTAAAGGAGCATCTTTGATTGCTTAGTAACTTATCAAGAGTTTCTTTTCCCTTGTAAGCTCTTTCTAAGCTTTTGTTCAATTTTAGCACTTGTTCCTTTAAATTCTTGTTTTCATTAGTAAGCACATTATCATGAACAAGATTTAAGGTATTTCCAGAGTCAACACTAGATGAGCAAGGCATAGCAAGTAAATCATCACAACAAGTAGATATGCTAGACTTTGAAATTTCGATACTAGACATTTCATTCAACATATCACAAGTAATTCCAATGCTAGTGCTAGATTTTTGATTTTCTTGGAGAAGTAAATCGTGAGCTTCCTTTAGCTCCTCATAAGAGTCTTTAAGAGAAATATGTTCTCTCTTCAAGACCTTAAACTTTGATTTTTCTTTTCCAAGAAACTCATTCAATTCAACTAACATGTCCATCAAGTCATCATATGAAGGCTCATCATTCTCAAGTGATTTTACCTTATCTCCTTTAGCCATAAGGCATGTAGGAGTGGAGAATAGTGATGGAGCCTCCTTGATGGCGATGCCCACAAGCCCCTTCTTCTTAGGAGATTCGTCCTCACTTGAGTCGGAGTCGGAATACTCCTCCTCGGAGTCCCACCCACCAATATGGGTTTCGTTCTTGCCATCCTTGTGAAACTTCTTGAAGAGCTTCTTCTTACCGTTGTAATTCTTCTTCTTTGATGACTTCTCCTTGTCATCTTTCTTTGTAGGGCATTGAGAGGCGATATGCCCCTTTTCATCACACTCATAGCACCGAATGTTGCTATACCTCTTATTGGAGGAGGAATGTCCCTTTTTGTTCTTCTCACAGCTTGTACCTCGGTTTGGCCGTCTCCTCATGAACTTCTTCATTCTTCTCACTACAAGTGCCAATTCTTCTTCGGAGTCCTCCTCATCATCATCTTCGGATTCTACCACATCTGCTATATTGGCTCTGCTCGGGGTCAGTAAGAAAGGGGGTTGCTCTCCCTCGCCTTGTTCTTCCTGGAAGCTGATCCATAACCATCTTGTGTCTCGTCCTCTTCCTGGTTCCACGTTTGTTCCAACGGCTACCCGGATCCGCAATGTATTTGGGCCCGGTGTATGGTGGCCACTCTCCCTCATTCCAGTAAGGCTCGAAACGGGGAGACCACGTAAGCACAAGGTTGTCAACACTGAACTACCGAGGTATCTTGCTCTTGTAGTCAAAGTAGCGATGCCTTGCTGCTGCCACATAATGAGAACATGGAAAGTGGTACTGCCTCGGTTTACCACATGTGCATGAGAAAGCAATAAGGACAACCTTATGCCTCCTCATCGGCCGGAGCTCTCCATCGGTCGTTGTACCACCCCTTTCGACAACCTCGTAAGTGCCCGTGGCGTTGTCAAAACAATGTACCTCATGTGCCTCAGCCCTCGCCTTTGCCTTTTCAAGGTGGCGCTTCGGTTTTGGCGCCCATCTCACTTGTTTACTCTGTAGCGCCATTGCATTTGCGTGTCTTTCGTTGAACCAGGCAACAAGCTTGTAAAAGGTGAAGGATACGATAGCATTCACAGGCATACCACGTATACCCTTAAGCAAATTATTGAAGGATTCGGCCATGTTGCTTGTCTGAAACTCGTACCTCCAGCCACCATCGTCATGAGACCTTGTCCATTTGTCGACATCTCTCATCAATCCCGTCAACCACTGTCTACCTTCTGAGTTTGTTACAGTATTAAGCTGCTCCAACTTCTCCTGGAAGAACTTGACCTCAAGCATTCGAGCGACCTCCTCGAATAGATGAAAGTTATCCTTCGTACCATCCTTACGGAGTAGATTCTCGGCAAGATGCCGAGTGCACCAATGGTGGTGCAAAGCTGGATACCCCGGTATCTGCTCCTGTACGGCAGCAAGTATGCCCTGGTGTCTATCAGATATGACACCAACCTCCCTACCAGGGCCGACCACGTGCCTCCAAACGAGCCGCAAGAACCATCCCCAGCTGTCTTTGTTCTCCCTCTCAACCAAAGCAAACGCCAAAGGAACCAACGTGTTGTCTGCGTCACAGGAAATGGCTATCAGAAGTGTGCCCTGGTACTTGCTAAGAAGAAACGTACCGTCAATGGAGAAGACGGGACGACAATGCCGAAAGGCCTCGATGGACTGAGCAAAGCACCAGAAAGCACGGAAGAATATCTGCATCCCATCTTGAGTCCATTCGTTCGGTTTCGGGACGTACTCATAATGCATGCCTGGATTAACCGCTTTGATTGCATTAAAGAGTGCTGGCAACTGCAAGTACCCATCTTCTCAGTCCCCATATATCATCTTCCAGATGCGTTGCTTTGCCCTCCATGCTTTTCCATACCTTATCTCGTATCCAAATTTCTCCTTAACAATCCCAGCAAGTGTCTTCACCTTCATATTGGGTTCTCCCTTTACTATGTGCCACAATGACTTGGCAATAATGGTAGAGGTCCACTGCCGATGCTTCTGTTTGAGCTCTGCTTCGGCACAAGTGTGTGGGCCAACGATTCTTGTGATCTTGAACTTTCCTGTGTCCTTCTATTTCCTAGCACAAACCCTCCATTCACATGTTTCCTTCTCGCACACAACTGTGTACCTCCGCTCCACATAAGAATGCCTCATCTTGAATGGTCTTTTACGAATAACTCAATACTCCTACAGCCACCTTTTCAATGCAGACAAGTCCTCAAACACCATGCCCTTCCCAATTGTCATGCTTGACCCGGCCTCTGGAGCATCTAGCAACTCGTCATCCCTTCCTTCTGCATAAGCTTCATGGGAATGCCTAAGATCGCTGAATTCATGAACTGATGGATCCCGGCCAGGGCAATAACGCTTGATCAGCTCAATATCACTTTCGGTCAGCTCTCCAAAAGGGCGGTCATCATCAGAATCAACGGCCCTTGCGATCTCGTAAGGCTCCAAATCATCCACAATTTGAACATCCACACTGTTGGAGTCCCTGCAGACTTCTTCAATGTTGCCAGATGGAGCAACGGGAGGAACACCCCACATTATCAGGAATGTCTCCTGCATCATAAGCACGAAAACGATGGGATTGAGACAAAAGAATGGACTGACGGAAAAAGGCTAAAGTGTTGCTCGACACTTACTGGGATGATTCTGGGTAAAAGGGATCTCCTGAGGGGCCGCCACGACATCATCAGTCCGACATTCAACTCGAACTGGTTGAGAAATCTGAACCTCGTTCGGGGCAGATAGAGCATCGGGCACCTCAGGCACTTCTTCCACATCCACCGCAACGTCCGGTAACGGAGGGTCAAAGGGTGCCTGATCACCTAGTTCTTGTGAATAACCGTGAGGGGTGGGATCAATGGACACCTTCCGCACAACAAGGTCCAAACCTTGGAACTCATTCCTCATAACCAATTTGACATATTTGTCCCACTGATCTTCACAACCAATTAAGATCAACCGCCTTAGAATTGTGTCTTTCGAACCGAAGTGAAGTAACCCCTTGTAAGATCGAGGAGGCCGACTAGAGGGGGGTGAATAGGCGGTTTTAAAATTTTCGTCTAATTTCAATTGACAATTTTAAACTTAATAAATTGACTAGAGCAAGTTGACAATAGTACACCTAAACAACCTAGAAAGGCTCAAGATAATATTAGCACAAGTAATTGACCAATAGCAAAAACAAGTAATCTAGGTCTAAGGTTGCTACTCTAACTAGACAAGCAATCAATTAATATGAATTAAGAACGTTGCTTGAATGAAAGTAAATACAAGAGAGCAAACCACAATTTGACACAATTACTTTTTACCGTGGTGATCGGAGACTTGCCGGTCTCCCCTAGTCCACGTTGAGGTAAGCCCGAACAATCGGACCGGCTCCACGAATTGAGCTTAATCACCTCGATCACTAGCGGTAGCCCTTTCCCTCTCCGGGTAGGCGAGCTCCGAGCCTTCACAATCCTCCGGGCCTTCTCACAATCTTCTTGAGAAGATCACCGGAACCTCCGCCAAGCCGTCTAGGTGCCGGCAAGCACCAAGAGAAATGAACCACAGCGGCTTGATCACACACAAGTGCCAATTGGATCAATCTAGAATGCAATGCACTTGAATTGGGCTCAACTACCTCTATTGAATGCACAAGAGTGAAAGAGAGGTGTGAGAAGTTGTTCTAGGCTCAAAGATGTTCAATATGGGTTCAACTCACTCTACAAATTCTGGTGGGAGTGAATTTATACCCCCACCAACCTCAAATAACCGTTGCAATAAACAATTCTGAATTTTCAGGAAAACTGGAACTACCGCCGTTATATGGGCGGTACTTCTGGATTTCCGCCGTCGCAACAGAACGGCTATTTCAAGCGGTCAGAAGTAACCGTTGAACAATGAGTGCGGTACTACCGCCATTAAAATCGTGGTACTTCCGGAAATCCGGAAGTTCCGCTCATTGCCCCGGTACTTCCGATTTCAGCGCGGTTAACTCCAACTCAGAGCGCTCTCTGGAAATGAAGTTCCGCTTGCAAGTCCGGAACTACCGGTTTGCGGTAGTTCCGCAGTTCAAACCGCGGTACTTCCGTTTTCCAAGAGGCTAAGTTTAACTCCGGGTGCTCTCTGGAATTGAAGTTCCGCTCGGGACTCCGGAACTCGCGGTAGTTCCGCCCGTAGAACGCCGGTACTACCGGATTTTCTGACAAAGCACAGTTTTGATTGAATTTTAATTTCTAAGTGCATGCATGATCCTAAATTGATCCATAGGGCATATTAGCATATGATCAAGCAAATCACCATGATCCCTCTTAATAGTACGGCGTCTATCCTATAATCCGATCTTCCAACCTATCTCCAAGACCAGTAAAAATAAAATAGCTCCATAAACTATTTACCTTGTCGCCCTTGAGATCTTTGAATCTTCAACATCTTTTTATGTACCTTCTTCTTTGCCCTTGAGACTAATTCTTGCAAACACTCAATTCACAAATTAGTCCCATGATTACATAATGTCATTAATTACCAAAACTAATATTTTTAGGGGCCTAGATGCTTTCACCCCTCAACTGTGATGCTCTTCTCGTTTGCATGACAATGTAGCTCCTTCCGGGCCCTAGCAACCAACTCACTAAACGACGGCCAATCACTGAATATCAGATGCACCCTTTGCATTTCAACAAATCGAACATTTCCATAATCATCACTTGTCACACTGCCTCCATGATATAGGGTGACTAGGTTGTCCATCTAGAACATACAGAAAACCAAACTTAATACCTTTAATCGAAATTAGATACTAGATAGTAACTAATAAGTATCTAGTGTAAGGTCTGCATAGGAAAAGTGATTCTTCTGGTTAAATCTAAAGTGAGTCTTCTGGTTAAATCTAACACATGTTCCTGGCCAGCCCCATAACAGAACAGCTCTCCTGTGTTTTCCCCCTCATCTCTAAATGGCATGTTTCCTAATGCTTTTACTAACATTTTAACAACAGACTCACATGCAAAAATAGCTCATTCAATCATCTAAGAACTTACTTAGAAGTCAGAACGCATACAGAAGATCAAAGGTTTAAGGGTAGAGAAATGGTGATCAAATAGCTTTCAGCTACAAATCTGATTAGTCAATGACTGGATAAAAAAAGGCCAGTGCGAATGCAAACCTTCTTAAATTAATTACAGTATTAACGACACACAGCAGGCACATCCTATCCATGACAGCAATGCAGTATATCTCCTAAGCCCTAAACAATCCTGTCAAATTACACCTGAACATCCAAAATCAAATCATAAACTACAACACGCTACAAAACTATGTCCCCTCAAATAATAGTAAATGCAACTCTCATCATTGCACAATGGTGCAAAATTAGCTACTGATTGGTTTCTTAACATTGGTCTTAGCTTGCTACCCACAACACCCTAAGAATTCACACCTCAAATCTGCAACAAATTTCACCCAACTTACGAGCATAACACCTCACATTACGGCTCAAAGAAATCAAGGGTTTGAGATGTGGGGAAGGAAGGCAACCTCTAGAAGTCCTCGACGGTGGCGAAGGTGTGGATGGGGCGGATGGAGCGGCGGCACCACAAGCGGCGGCGGGAGGCGGCGGCACCACAGGCGGCGGCGGGGAGGCGTCGGCACCACGGGCGGCGGCGAGGAGGCGTCGGCACCACGCGAACAAGAGACAATGGGAGAGAGACCGAAAGAAACACGAGGAGAAAGGATAAGGCCGCGAGGGGCCAAAAGCTCGGCGCCACGATCCACGGCACCGAGCTCGAAGCCACGATCCACGGCGCCGAGGTGCCTGCCACGTCGGCGCCACGCAGGCCGGCACGCTGGAGCGGGCCTGCGACCTCGGCGCCATGGACCACGGCGCCGAGACGTGTTACCTCGGCGTCGTGTCCCACGGCGCCGACCTCTGGGTCCAAAAACGGAATTAAAACTACCAGGAGTCTAAATGTGAATATTTTTCAAAAAAAAGGGCTAAAATAGAAAAAATTCGGCTCCTAGCACTCCCACGCGCCTTGCGCCCTCTCACGTGCATGCTGTGTCCGTGCTGCACGCCACCCTACGCGTCGCGTCGCATACTGCCTGCCCCGTGCAAGTTGAATTTGATTTTTTTTCCAAATCTTGTTGAAATCTTTTGGTTTCTCGATTGAATTTTTTGATTTTTTGTTGTGCTGTCTGGTGAAGGAGAGTGGAGTCGGCCAGTTGGGAGCGAGGAGCAACAGACGTTGGCGGGGGAGACAACCGCGTTGGAAACATCTGTTGCCACATGTTGGCGTCGCACGTTGATGGTAAGGGCAGTCTCAAATTAGTCCCATTCTTCTGACATTCTAGCTTCTCTGAAAGACAAAATAAATGGAACGGTTTCTTGAAATAAATTTTTTAAATGCCTTTTCAGTCTAAAACCGTATATGTCATTTGTGTCAATGTCTTCACTGTCCATTTTTATCTAGAAAAATATAGATAAATCTATCGATCACAGTTAAAAGTTATCAGCCACTGCATAAAAAGGGGCCTTTGTAGATTCTCGGTGATTTTTTTGTTGTTGTTTTGGAGGCCGAAACGCGGTGGATTTCGCAACTTTTGCTGCCGGCCACGCGGTCCGTCCAGCCGATGGGTCGGTGGAGAGGTGGTGGAGGGCAGGCACATTTTTTTTTTACAGGTACGGTGTGTGATTTGTATGTTGGTGCGTGGTGAGTGTAAATGAGAGATCGATGTTTGACAAGCTGTCTAGTGCAAAGCGTGCCGTGCTTTGCTTTTGTGAATAAACTCGCTTTCTTTGGCAAGATGATGGGTTAGCATATAAGTGCACCACGATGGTACAGATTGTTTGGTATAGCTACTACCTTTGGGCTGCCTTTGAAATTGATTTGACGTGTGTGTTTCCTGTGTGAAGAAACATCCGACAGCTGGTATGGTAGTGTGTGTGTGTGTGTTTCTGTACCCCTTGCTATTTCTAGGGTTTCTCTTATTTGCCAGCTGCGGTACCAGCGTTTTATGGTTTTGATTTCCACTCCATCTCTCACTAAAAAGGAGTATATAACATATTGTTTGACGGAGACTTTCGGTTAGATCTTATCGATTCTGAGAAGAACAACTTTCGGTTTGATCTCACCTGCGATCATTGTGCAAACTCTGATGAGCAGTGCTTGTATGCTTTCCACTTTAACATAAATGGCACTAATATCAAATCACATGAAGGAGTAAGTAATCACTATCCATTATTCAGTTCTGCTTTAAAAGTTGTACAAATTACTTTAAAAAACATATAGAAGCATCTCCCAACTTTGATTCTAGTCATCATCTTACACCATGTGAATGCTGACATGGACACACTAAGGCATATTTGAATCACATGAAATTTAATTCCCGCACAAATCTGAAAAATTATTTATTTATAAACAGAATTGACATCTGGCATACCAATGTGCCACAAGAACACCATAGGCTGGGTTCGAACTAGCTTTTTTGGTTTATGCTCGTATTGTCTACAGTAGCTAACTTTTAAATGCTACATTTTTTCAAGGCGGTGTCAATAGAAAGACTGTAGTAAAAAATACACTGAGTTCAGTTGTACCGGTTAAAATCGCATGTGACTATTTTTCTGTGCGTACTACCTCTTATGAACCGTCAGAATTCAAATATTTAAACCACAAACCATAAACCATCAGTCAAAAAAAAATCCACCCATATTATTGTTTTGTGGCTCGCTATAGTCCGAGATTCCAGATCAAAGGCTCATAAATTTTTTCTTAAAAAATCACTAAAAAACGGATTCAATCTAAAAATAGCTGATCCAACCTAAAATTTGGGCCGTGTCTAGCTCCGCCCCTTGTGGCTCGTATGGCACATGCCATGAATATTGTAAGAAAGCTTGAAGAAGGGGCTAACAGGAACTAAAATAAAACTATGAAAATCAAATTGGTGTCGCTAAAGAAGGTCCGAATGAGATAGTGTAAAGGTGAAGCTGCAATTTGGATTCATTGATAGTGTAAAGGTGAAACTGCAATTTGGATTCATGCTCCCCGGAATAAATTGTTGTTTTGGAAGCACCTTTTATGTTGTCTCACTTGCACGGAGTGACCACTTCTGTATGATCCGCGTGATCAGAAGCACGTGAATATAAAAAGGTTAGCCTGCGCCTTGCATTGCTTCGAGATTCACGTCTGCTTGGTTGCCTGACGCTGCTTTTGATGTTCTACTGGAATCCAATGCTAGCCTAATAGCCTTTGATACCGTGTCATTTTCTATTCTCGATATGTCTCACGTGCTATTTGCAAACACGTTGGATGCCATCTTCCTCTGAGATCAGAGGTACATGGTTTCTCTTGTGAAGGACAACATATGTTATGGTAAATCATTGTAATTTAACAAGATCAAAAATTTAATTACAAATTTGTTAAATTTTTAGAGCTATTTATAGGTCGGCGGTACAGTGACAAATTGGTAACGGTTTAAAATTGCACGTACTATTATCTGATAGCAATGCATGCACATATTAATTGATCTGCATGTGTTACCACTCACATACAAAGGAGCATTAATGGGATCAGTGAGTGTTTGATCTCACGAGTAAATTATATTCACCATTTTCATATTTTATCTGTTTTCGTGTAATCTTGCTTTGATCTAGAAGAGGTCTAAATTTTGATATGAATTTCTGCGATCCATGGATGGAATAGATTTTTGAGAACTTGAGAAAGGTGTGTGCAAAATTTCACGGCTTTTGGATCATTAGATCAAAAGATACGTGGATTTTTGGATTCGCAACAGTGTTGATTTTCCCGTTCTCGGGCTGAAAAACACTGTAGCAGCGGTATGACTGCTATTGTTCATTGTTCTTACCAGAAATTATTGTAGCAATCAGACTACCAAGCAAAACGAAGGATGTTTTGATAAGTTTTTGTTTAGATTTTTCGTATGGTGATTGGTCTTTTATCTTTATAGCTTCTCATAGCTATTGGAATAAAGATCGATGAATACTTGATAAAACAATTCAAAGGCACCATTCACTCCATCTGAGAGCCTACAACAACATGAGGAACAAGATGAGAGGTGGCCTTGTCACTTTGAGTGTGGTGAGCCAAACCATATTTTAACTAAGTGTCCCAAGTTGAAAGGCAAGGAGGAGAAGGACTTCCATAGGCATCCTCAAACTCGAGACGTGAAGATCAAGAAGCCTAACTACTGAAAATTTGTTAATCGGGACCTTGCCTCTCTTGAGAACATCAACATGAGTGATGTGGGCTCAGGGACGGAGGATGACAGGGATGACTCCCACATCAAGAAGAAGGATCATGACTTTACTAGAATATGCTTCATGACCAAGGGCAGCCATGACGTTGACCACTTTATTTTATTCATGCTCTATATTATTCCATATATTTTGATGATTATATTGTCAAAGGGGGAGAAAGATTGGTAAAAATGCATATTTAGAGCATAATTTTTAGTTTTTGTGTAAAGTATTGCTAAGTTAGAGCTTTATTGTGTTGCTCTGATTATCTTGATCTTTTAATCTCTTCTCACCATGAACAACATAAAATAAAAAATTGTTCTTTCATATAGACCTAAAATGAAATTTATCGACACATTTTGTGAATTTGAAGCTTTTTATGGAAATCCTACCATTTTCAGTAGCTTCTATTCATCTCTGTCTTAAACAGACATTTTCAGCTCATTGCATTCTTTCTTTTGACCATTTGGATCTTTGTTTGTAAATTTCCTCTCTATTGTCTAAAACCACCTCTAAATTATATTTTTGAAAAATTGCTAATGTGTTCATCAAAGGGAGATTCAAGGACCATGTGAGACGGCCATTGATGCGGGGTGCCAAATTTTCACGACGTAGGATCGATAATGATAACTTGGATCCATGCAACCTGACGAACCAATGGTGCCTGCAACAAAAGAATTCGCCCAACCACATACTTGTGATCCCGTTTACCCAACCACAAAGTAGACGCATCGCAGATCATGAGAATCACAAGGAATCACAAGAACAACGATATAGAGAAACGCCCAATTCCCCTCTAGGATGCAATCACATGGCAAACTCTAGGAAAAACAAGCATATATCTCTCTCTTGAAAATAATAGTCTACCAAAAAGTTATATACTATAAGGCTTATATAACCTTTGGGAGGTCGCAAGGTTTCCTACAAAATTTTTTAAGCGTTTTAGACTTGGACTCTCACAAAATAGAAAGAAAAAAAATGAAAATCCGTAATGCTTTTGAAGATAAATTCTTCTCCATTATGTAGCCCTTGAAATAAACTTTCCAACAAATCTAAGATCACCTCAATCGAACATCGTATGTGAAAGTTATTGCCTTTATACACCAGGTATATGATCAGAGATACGGTCATACTGTTCTGAACACCTTCAACTCAATTGAACGGCTGCAAGCTTCTCCAGCCAATCTAACGGCGGGATCATTCGGCTTGGTATGAACGTTACCACAAATATCGACTATCCAAAGTTGATTGAACGACACAGAAAGACGAACGTTCAGAGTGGTCCGAACGTCACTGTCACTGTCGACCATCCAAAACTGATCGAACGACACAGAATGAATGAATGTTCGGAGAGGTCTGAACGTCTCCAAGGCGATTAGGCGGTCTATTGAAGATCAGACAGTACGACTCATTTGGAGTAGGCAGAACGTTTCCAAGGTGATCGGGCAGTCTGTGAAAAATCGGATGGCGCAATCGTTCGGAGTGGTCCGAACGTTTCCGAAGCATCCAAACTAAATCACCTGGTTTAAATAGTATCTTCTTTCTGAATTTGTTCGCCTTATCAGCAAAGTATCATGACTTCTATTCAATTTCTTTATTTAGTCTTGACATGAATCTTCTTCACATATTCAGCTCTTTTTGATGCTTCCATGTTGACATGTTCATGCAATTAGTGGCAGCAAATCAAATGGCGTGATCGGCTTGAAACCATACACCACCTCAAATGGACACGTTTGAGTAGGAGATTGTACCATGGAAGACAATTCTTTTTAATCATTGTCCGCTGCAGCATTGAATGTGTACGGTTCACCACATCTGTTTGTCCATCTGTTTGTGGGTGACAAGTTATCGAAAAGAGCAACCTTGTCCCAAGTTTGGCCCACAAAGTCTTCCAAAAATTGCTCATAAATTTGACGTCTTGATCTGAAACAATTGTCCTTGGCATGCCACGCAATCTCACAATTTTCCTAAAAAACAAGTCAACTACATGCGACACATCGTCGCTTTTGTGACAGGGAATGAAATGTGCTATTTTAGAGAATCTGTCCACCACTACAAAAACTAAATCACTTCCCCTCTTAGTCCTAGACAATCCTAAAATAAAGTCCATACTAATATCTTCGTAAGGTGCATTAGGAATTGGAAGTAGAGTGTATAAATCATGTGGATTAAGCTTAGATTTCTAGAGCTGTTTGCAAGTTGGCCGTACAGTAACAAATTAGTAACTGCATAAAAATGAATGTACTATTATATGATAGCCATGCATGCACACATTAATTGATCTACATGTGTTGCTATGAACATATAAGGGTAACATTAATAAGATCAGTGAGTGTTTGAATTAACTAGTCAGCAGAGAGATTGCTTGTGAGTGTTGGTCAGCAGTCCAACTAGGAATGGATTTCGATTTGACCGGGCAGTAGCAACGGTCTGACCACTAAGGCCATGTGGTCAGATCGGTTGAGTTGTGCTTTGCTTTGGCTAGAATTTGATTCATGTGGTTTTGAATCATGGATTGGGTTTTTGTGACCAAGTCTAGTCGATATAGGTTGCATGAGATATGTTACTACTAACGTGGATCAAGTTGTGACGAACTTATACTCACGAATGATTTTATTATCTTTATATGTGAAGGGTCACTTGGAATTAACCATGGTTAATGACGGGGATCAAGGTTACGCTCATGGAAAAGCCAAAGCTCAGAACGATCGAGAATGATAGGTGAGATGGTGAGCTCAAGCATGATGCGAGAAATGTGAGAAATATTGAAAGGGAGTTTGAACGGTGGGTTGCGCCATGTGGTCTGATTGGTCTAAGTGAGGCGTAGTTCGATGGAACTGAAACAGGAGACTTGCTGACGTGTGGTAAGCCAGTGGCGCATCTACACATGGCAAGCACGACGATTACTTGCACTGGATGGAGAAGACCAGGTCAATGAAAGGGTATTTTGGTAGTTTGACTAAAATACTATAAATAACTTTGGAAGAAAACCACAGCACGCGAGCGGCGTTTGGGAAGGAGGTTTAGGTCATGGAAAAACTGGCATGATCAAGTTGGATCAAAACTTAAGACTTAACTGATTCGGACTTACACACTTTGAAAAACGTGCATAAGTGTAGTGTGAGTTAAAACCCGTATGTGCATGGTTATCGGGTTTCTCTCAGATATGCTAAGTTGATAGTATCCAGTAGGGTTAGATATGGCTAGCTAGCCCATCTATTTAATAAGTTGACATGGAGACTTGTTAGGCATCCAACCATCCACTCATTGAGACCAAGTGTTTTAGGGTTAGAGTTTGAGAGAAGTTGAGTATTGTGGTGTGCTCTCTATCCTCTAAGGTAGAGTGGCTGTAAAACTTTTCTCCTCAAGTAGCAATATATCAATCTTTGTTCATCTCCATGGATCTCTCTTGTATTGATTGATTTGCTCTTGATTTGGTTGTTTTTCCCCCCTTCTCTCTTCTTCATCTTGCTGTGCCAAGCATGTATAAGAGAAGGAGATAACATCTAGAAATTAATCTTCACCCCCATCTAGAGACTTTGAAAGCAAGTGCATGAAGAACCCGATTTTGCTTGATCTTGGCCTCAACGAGTAATTTCATGATTTTTGGGCTGATTTCTTTGGTGTTCTTACTTGCTGTAATATGTAGGAATGTATCTAGAGCCATCTCAGCCATCCTATGCCCATGAGCAAGTTATATTCACCATTTTTGTATTTTACCCGGTTTTGGTGCAACCTTGTTTCAATCTAAAAAAGATCTTAACTTTGACATGAATTTCTACGATCTGTGGATAGAATAGGTTCCTGAGACCTTGAGTAAGGTGTGAGAAGTTTCATGGCTTTTAAATCATCAGATCAAAAGATACATGGATTTTTTGATTCATAACAATGCTGATTTCATGTTGTTGGGCTAAAAACACTGTAGCAATGGTCTGACCGCTACTGCTCACGAGTCTGACCTGAAATTACTATAGTAGTCAGACTGCCTGGTAAAACGAAGGATGTTTGATCAATTATTTGTTTGGATTTTTCATATGGTGATTGATCTTTGATCTTCATATCTTCTCATAGTTATTGGAGTAAAAATCGGCGAATATTTGGGAAAATTTTGAAGGAACTATTCACCCTCTTTATTGCCATACTGATCCTACATCTTAGGATTTCAGATCCGATCTGGCACCAACTGATCTAAGTAAGCTGTTCATGGATTGGAATAAAATTTTATCAATTTTACTAATTTGATTATACCCTCACCAATTTTTTTGCGAGGTTAACCTCTCGTTGCGACATGTGACGACATCTCCTTCCTCCCCCTTTTGTTCTCTTACTTCCCTTTCCCATTAAATGCTCCCTCGTTGCGACACTAGGCATCATCACCTTCCTCTCCCTTTCCTTCTCCCTTAGCCTCAAAAAAAAAATCTTGTTCCTACGTTTTCCCCGTTTTTTTAATAGGAAGTACTTTTAACCATTTTCAAAAGTTTTTGAATCGAAAGTATTTCAAATTGAAAATTTTGAATTGCAAGTTTTGATTCTTAAAGTTTCAAGAAATTTTTTGTGTTAGAGGAGAAGTAAGGAGGTGGGAAAGGGGAAGGAAAGGAGTGAAGGGTGAGACGCCACGTAAATGATTTCGTGAGGGTAACCTCAAAATAGAAGTACTCAAATTCTATTGCTTTGTAAAGATGATTTAAACATAAGTCCATGATTTGATTGCTGATGCAAGAGACTTTGGCTAGATTCTTTTGAGCTTAAAATTGACTTATACTTGTACTATTTACAGTAACTAGTTTTTAAACAGTGTGTTTTTTTCAAGACGACGTTAATAGGAAAATTATAGTAAAAAATATACTGAGTTTAGCTGTACCGGTCAAAATCGCATGCGACAATTTCTCTCTGCGTACTGTCTTTCACGAACAGCTAGAATTCAAATATTTAAGTCATAAATCATAAGTCATCAGCCCAAAAGAATACACCCTTTCTTTTTTCAGAGGAGACAAGTAAAAGACTTTTTTTAGAGAGAGGAGACAAGTAAGAGACTTAATTGGAACAAATTTTAGGGAAAAAGGAGTCAACGAGTCGAGTTTGGAATAAAGAGTCATACGATAAACTGTTAGAACAAGGACCTATGGTGAAATTTACTTAGCACTACTACTTGTGTGCTCTTCAGCAGACAATATTATAGAAGGCCATAAAATCTGCATTCAGTACACATTTTTTTAATGGACAACATGGCATAAATACAACTTTTACAATGTACATATCAAATTATACATAAATAAGAAGCTAACCTGCAAAATCACTAAATTAACTAATATGTACACATCCTGAAGAGGGCTACAAAATTGCCTGCCCTCCTTTTGAGGGGCTCAAACTAGACTCAGTCCTATGCTCCTAGTAGATCATTTGGTATAAGCAGCTGTAGCTAGTAAGGACTAAGCTCGACCTGAGCACTCGCTCAGAATCATCTCAGAGCATTGGTAAATTTTTGCTTCGCGCCACAATCATGCAAGAATCTGTTCACCTTTCCATTCTCGCAGATTAAGTGAAGTGAACATTACC
Source organism: Dendrocalamus latiflorus (assembly GCA_017311315.1). Lineage (NCBI taxonomy): Eukaryota > Viridiplantae > Streptophyta > Magnoliopsida > Poales > Poaceae > Dendrocalamus > Dendrocalamus latiflorus. The sequence goes on along the minus strand of CM029613.1, from coordinate 10,029,922 downwards.
CGGAAGTACGAAGATATTATAACTGGTGAGATTTTTTATCATCCTTAGAATGTACTAAACCATCCATTGAGCTAGCACCAAGCGGTACCAAGAATTTAAGGGGTGGAGGTACCAAGAGTTTAAAGATAATTTGGTGGGAAGATACCAATACCTCATAGTACCTCCCAAGGATAGTAAAAACTCTCATAATTGGCATATTGAAGGTGGTATTTTTTATTATTACCATCTGACTCCAGAGATCATCTGTTATTCTCAACGTGCAAGCCATCAGAAGCAAAAAATAGAAGACTTTGGATATCAAGCTCCGCCACTGTGAATTGGAATTCTTACATTTTCATAACCTTTCAGTGTCTCTTGAGTAAAAGATTCCAGTGCTTCAAATATTGGAGCCAGACCTGCTTTCAGATCAGTTGCACTTGACTCTTGGATTTGTTTCACGGTTTCCTCATGCCTAGCTCTTTGTTCATCCAATCTCTTATGCAATGCATCCAGAGCTACCATGCGATTATCAACTGCCCTGTTATCGCCGGCGATGGGCAATGCTGTCTTATCAGCTTCAGAATGTCCAGGCAAGCCATGTTCCTTTTGGAGAGATTTGAGCCTCTTTGCGAAATCTCTAGATAAATAGTCTGCTTTCAGTTTCTGCTGCTGTTCTTCGTCTTGCCGCTCCCATAACATGTGCATATTAACAGCGAAAGCCTCCATTGCATCTATGACTGTACCTTCTGGTATCCTTTTCATGGTTTGACACCAATCATTAGCTGTGATGAACACAGCAGGAGCTCCAAGTCTACCAGGAGAGAAAGGTGCGACGCCATCCGGTGTTTCCTCCTTTTCCTGAGGCAGCCATTTGACTAACCAGCCATTGAGGGTTTCAATATAAGCCTTTTGGGACAAGATCCAATTTCTGAAACAGGAACACCAGTTCAAAAGTTCCATTTCTAGTTCCAATGTAACCTTGGAGGAGTTTCTTTCAGGTCCGTTCTTAGGGATGAGAATATGAGATTTAGCTTCTAGTATGGCATGAAATTGCTTGCGATGGCACTCAAGAATGATTTTCCACATTCTAACAAGCCTGCACCAGAATGACAAATATTTACAGCCTGTCCGCTGAGAAATCAGTTTTGCAATGAAGTACTAGACGAAGCAGAGATTTCACAAGAAATAAAAAAAATACTGCCAAGGTAATAGCTATTAGCCATTAAAACAAACACTTTATTTAAGCAAGCAAGAATAAAGAAGGGTACATGACGTGCCAAATGTAGGATAACCTAACATTAGCTAATTTTAGTAGTGTCATAGCAATTTGATTCAAAATAGAAAATGTTGCAATGGCCCAAACGGCACTATTTTTCTAAACTATTGCAACATGCGGTATTGATATTGCAATATAAACATGCTATTGAAAAAATGTTCAGTATTTTACATGAAGTATTGCGGCAATATAATAGCTAATATTTTATAGGTTCATTTTGAGTTGATACTAATGCATACTTTTAGTAATTATTTGTCAAGGCATTCCATCTTTAGTTCATTTTTTTACAACACAATATTCCACCTTAAATTAGCTAATTCTAGCATAAGTTATTTGACGAAATATATGAAACTTGTTCTACATAAAAACACACTGCTTCAGCGAACAAGAAATCAATTAAGTACTTCGCAAAAGAAATCAAAACTCTGGTATAAAAAAAGGTACAAAAATATAAAACAGGTGCAATGAACTTGAAAGACAGACTGATTGTTTGAAAGTTTAACTCTTCATGATCCACTCAAGTGGAAAAAAAGTGTAGGACTACACGTCTCATACCCTTGAATAAGCTTAACAAGGTGTGGATGTAGCTCGTCATCTCGTAGTATGTGGATCCTCCTAGAAATAACTTTAGCTGATCTAATGGCAATATTGATTCTGGTGAGCAGTGTCCTAATTGAGGCCCGTGTAGAATCAATTTTGTATGGTTCTGCACCACTATCATCCAACTCCTTCAGGTGCTTCCATTCTTTGTCATATGTAATCCTCAATCTTTCTTCCTCCTAACATAATTTAACGAAAATGTTAATGAGATGCTCACGGATAAAGCGGCACACCAAATGTTAAGTACCACTCTATAGTTTAGCAGAAATTAATTTCAACACCACAAAGAACCCTTTTCAACCATATTGAGTTGACCAATGCATTTTGGGGCAAATAATTTTGACAAATGAAAAACATTACAATTTATCAGGCTTGTATTTTGGGTTATTTTGAAAGTATATCAATACAAAAATTCAGATTTCAACAGGAATTAACGTAGACACTTATTATAATGGAAGAAGCATACCATAATTTCCTTATGAAGTCTTTTCTCCCACACGTACAGCCTATCCATTACTGAAGAAAGGGTATTAAGCTCAATATAGCTGGCACTATCGATTCTTTTACTCGAATTATGGTTTCTTTTGGATTGACTTATTGCAGATTGTTCCAAGTTCTTCGCTGGTGGCTCAGCTATGGAAGAAAACAAGGCGAAGGTCCCCATCATCCGCGAAAATATCACTGCTTCAAGGGTAAGGACCAAGATTATTTAGCCAAGTAAGAAATATCTCTGTGGAAAAGAGAAAGGAAGGTGAGGAAGAACTTCAGTCCAGAGATTAATATTATCAGAAGAAACCACATGACTATCGCTCCAACTTCAACCTTAGAAATGATTTATTAGTGATAACTTGTCATTGGTTACGTTGACTTGATCTTCAGATCTTGCCGTGGAGTCTGATGCTGTTAGGAATTCACAGGATTCTTGCAGCAGCACAGCAATTGAACGTGTATATTACAATCAAATGAAAAGATAAGTATACTCACATCTTAAGATTCTATTCCGTGATCTATACCGCATACTCCCAACTTCAAGGATCCTAGCAACATCCTCTCCGCAGGCGGCCGCCGAGTCGAACTGCTCCTTTATCCCCTCCACAACCTCTGCAACATCTCTTGTCCCAAAGTTCTTTGGCGGCACATCCTCCCTAACCACCATGGACGAGTGCTCCTCTGAGCTTACCCTCTTCGTCTTCGCTGGATCGTCACCCACCGACACTGCCCCTCCTGTTCCCACAATGGCATTGCCACATTCACAGCTACACACACTCTCCTCCCCCGACCCGAGAACCGAGGCACTATCCACGCTCTCAATCTCGCAGCCCTTGTGCTCCATCGACGCCTTCGCCTTGGCATTGACATCCACATTGTCAATCCGGTTCGACGCAGTGCTCTCCACCGGCTTCCTCGCCTTCACCGACTCCCTCATCGACTCCTGTTCCGTCTCCTCCTCGAGCTCCGGGATCCCTTCCCTTTCCCTCACCTCGCTCGAGTTGGGGCTACTCGTGAACGACCCATTGGAATCATACCCCTTCCCCTTATACTGCGGAAGCTCCTGATCATATGAGTCGAACGGGTTAAAGAAATCCCACGGCGACACTTCCGGCATCGGCATCGGTGGCGGTGGCTCCGGAGCCGCCGTCTCCCGGCCACGATCCTCCACAAGCCGATCCCCCTCCGGAGGCACCGGGACGCCGTACATCGGGTTGCTGTATCCGTAGTCGTACCCCATGTAGGACACATTGGTGGCGAAGTTGCCGTAACCGTGCGGTTCTTGGTACACCGTGTTCGCTGGGGTCGAACTGGCCTTCATGTAGTAGTAATTGGGGATTGTGACATTTGGGAATGAAGGGTAGGGGTTGTAGGAAGCGGACTCCCACGACATTTCCGGCCTGGCCACTCCGGGTTCTTGGATTTGGCGTTCCTGGGGCTCTTCGGTCGGCGGCGAGATCTCGCCGGCGACGCCGTGTCCGGCGGCGTCGCAGGCGCAGGCGTCAGCGGAGTCGGGATCGGAGTCGTTGGCGTCGGAGTGGAAGTGGAGGTGGGAGTGGCCGGAGTCGGTGTGCAGGGTGGAGGTGGAGGAGCTCCGCTTCTTGGGCTCGTCCGGGTCGGACGGGGGCAGCGTGAGCACGGGCGACCCCGGCGGCGATGCGGCGTGGTGCTGGTGCGCGAACCGCGCGAGCGCGTCGGCCACGCGCGGGAGCGCGCGGAAGTAGGCTGCGTGCGCGGCGGCCAGCGCGGCGCGGCGGTCGGCCGCCGCGCGCAGCAGGTCGCGGCGCTCCCGGCACAGGGCGGCCGCGGGGGACACGTCGGCCGCGTCCAGCCGCGAGCTCCTGCACCCCATCCCCGCCCGCCCTCCCTCCCAAGCAGCACCCTACACCCTCGCCGGCGACAGCATTGCCCACCCCGACGCCACCAAGTGCTCTCTGTGTTCGCCGGAAAGAAGAGCAACAACAACTCAAAAAAATGGGCGGGATCACGGGACGGGAGCAGGCAAATGCAGCGTGGTAACGTGTGCGATCGACGAGGAGGAGCGGTGCGGTGCGCGCGCGACGCGAGCTTGACACGGGCACGTGGAAGGGCTGCGAGATAGGTACGCTTATTACTGAGCAGGCACTGGCTGGGTTCTCTAAAAGCGAATGCAGCGTCCTGCTGCTCGCGTCACTCGTTCAGTGCAGGCTGTGCAGCAACACGAGCAAAAGTGCCCTTCGCTCACACCGCCCGGAAAGATGTCTTAGGGAGGCAGCAGGACGAAGCGCCATGGATTTGCATGGACTGGATAGGATCGAGTATGGGAGTCAGATGCGTGGTGATTTACTCTTTTAAAATCTTCTCATAAATATCAATAATAATAACAGCGAAAATCAAGTTCATAATCTCATCAAAACACTAAGCCAAATAAGCAAAAACTCCACAAAATCACAACTTCTACCGATCAGACCGAAATTACCAACCAGTCAGACCTCTATTTCAATGGTGGTCAGACCAATATGAACAGTAATTTTAGGCAAATGAATAGTACTTTCTGATCAGACCTCTAGCTCGGATCCATCAGACCACTGTGAACAGTAAAATCCTAAAATATACGTAACTTTTGATCCGAAGATCTAAATGACGTGAAACTTAGCATATACCTTTTCTAGGATGTCACAAACATATTCCAATCAACAATTAAAAGAATCATTCCAAAAGTTGTAACCTTTCTCCATTTAAGCAAAGAGCGCACTAATACCAAGTAAAAGAGGGAAACTTCGATCTACTCTTTCTCATGAGTCCTAGATGGTCTAGGTAACCCAGGATAGATTCTCACATATCATAGAAAGTTAGAACATAATACGAATTCAACCAAAAGCACTCACAAAGAGTGAACCCGAAAACCACCTCTCTCTCAGGAAAAACAAGCAAACTCAAAAACTTTATCTAGATCATGCCTAGATGAATGGGGTTTTATCTCTAGAAAATATCTCCACCTCACACATCCTTGGTACTAGAAAAACTCAAGAGAAAAAAAATTCAAATAAGAAAGTTAAGAAACTCAAAAGCACATGAGGGGATCCATGGCATAACCCACTTGAACAAAGTTTGAATATTCATTTTCACTTAAAGAGAAATATTTTACAGCCAATTCCTTAGAATATGAGAGCTCTAAACCTAAAGCGCACACACACAAGACTCTAACACAAGAAAACCCTAAACTTGAAGTCTCTCACATGACTAAACTCAACACAAGACTTATATAGTGAAGGCACAACATATCTCACTTAACTCTTACAACCAGTCACTCCTTAGTAGATCACATCACTTACATATAGGAAAACCCAGTAATTCACACACAAACGGATTTTACTCCCACACACACTTGCACACTTTTCAAAGCACGATTTCCATAGGCTCTACAAGCCCGATAAGACACCAATCACACAAACGTGACTTAAATCACTAGTCTAGCATGCGCGGTTTTGCAAATCGTCACTCCACCCGATTTCAGATAATTTCCTAAATTATCACCCGTTGATCTTCACGACGATGAGCCTATGACTTGTCACCAATATCGTACGCCTGCGCTGAGGCTGCCACCACTTGAAATCCCCAAGTTCTAACGCATATCAATATCACTCTACAGTCTGTGATGCTCAACACCTTGCTGTCAAGATCGTACGCCTGCTCCGAGGAACGTCATCACCTAAAATGCATAAGTCTATTTAGCACATCACATGTATGCATTGCCTCTTCACGACCCTTATCTTTCTTCCGTGCTTCTCAACTTCAGATGTTGCACCACCCGGACTCACGCGACATGCCATGGCTTCAGAACTCCTTCCGTAGACTCGATCGTTGGCCACAACAATCATCAATGCGCACACACACACACACCAAAGAACAAAGTAATCGATCTAAGCATAAATTACATGCACCTGACTCTCCATTAGTAAACCATATAAATTAACATACGTCATGACTCACACATACATGAACTCCCCTATGACTAACATTTGCACAGACTCACACCCAAAACCACATAATAGACTTCATTCAACCTAACTTAGTAGGGCCCGTCTGACCATGGCTAGTAAGCCGGTCAGACTGCCCAGACCCACACCGGTCAGATCACTGCCATATAACCAGCTGGACCACCCAACATGGTTGGCACACTCCATCGGTCAGACTAGCCTCTCACGGCGGTCTGACCGAGACTCTAGAACATCACAAGAAAAATTCAATTTCATAAAAATCAAACTCAATTGACAAGAGCAAAGTACAAATAATGTTAAATACTTATCACACCTATGGAGCTACCACCACAGTCTTACAACTGATCAGTCGTGTGTTGGGAGGAACAGAGAGAGATAGAGAGCAATAGGGGTGGGAAACGGTAATGGATAATCCGTTTTACCCGATATTCGTATATGAGAAAATGCGAATGTGGTAAGCAAAATCCGTATTCGAAAATATTTATATTTGTATCTATATTGGACAATATTTGTATTCACATTTGTATTCAAGAATATTCGTATTCAAGACTATTCGATTTGTATTCAATCTGTTTCCTATGCCTATCGGTCGGTCAACCTAGCCCAGCGGCCAAGCGAAAATCCTGAGGAAAACCCAGATGAATTTTGTGATTCAAAATTTGAATTTGGGTGGTTTGAAACCGGTAACCGGTTAAAAACCGGTGAAAAACCGGTAAAACCGTTAGGAAATTGTTCTGCCGAGTTTTCTTACAGAAATTGTAGGAGGATATTCATATTCGATCGAATTAAATACATATTCGATTGAAATTCGTATCAGTTACGACGTTCCATTCGTATTTGTTCTAAAAATATGGATTCGTATTTGTATTTAAGACTATTCGTATTCAATCCGTCTCTATCCCTAGAGCGGAACACCATGGATTGGTAATCTGTTATACTGATCTGGTAAACTGGTGGAGTAATTTTTAGAGCATCTGTTATGGTAATTGATTGGTAATCTGTTATACCGATCTGGTAAACTGGTGGAGTAATTGGTAGAGCATATGTTATGGTAGTGAGAGAACAGAGGCAAAGAATAATAAATTATAATTATAAACTATAAACTACATTTTAAAAGAACATATCTAAATCATTGCGTTTTACCCATCTTTTGTATGAGGTGACAGAGCAACACTCGCATAATGAATCACTCTGAATGGTAATAAATTCACTCCCCTATCTACTCTTGAGTGCGCATTTTTGGCGATCTTGCTGCGGTCATATTTGAGCAGCAACTGTCGAAAGAGTTAGTGCTACACTTGGGTGGAGGGGTGCCTAGTGTCCACTGTGCCTTCACGCTGTGCCAGAAAAATACTCCTAGCATACGGACTGCAATTTTCAAAGTATGAGCAGATAAAACAAGCAGCTGTAAGCCTGCGATGGATGTGATCCATCTTAACCATCATCAAATCTGCAGAGTTCTCTTTCAAGTCTTTCATCCTGCAAGGCCGTAGCGCTGGTGATCAAAGATCGTGCGCTGAAGTCACAAATCCTCGCTCACACGCGCACCTCGAATTCCAATTTGATTAAACGGCTCACATGGCCACTTGGAGCGCATCGAGGACGCCATTCATCGATGGATCCACCCGTCCGAGCTACGAGCCAGCGACAGAGCTTGCAGTAAATCCAAGGCCACTGTTCTTGGTCGTTAGCCTCGCGACTGGAGCTTGCCTGTCCCCTTTGTGTGTTCCCTATCCTATCCCCTCCCGGTGTCAAACATTAATTGGTTCTCAAGTTAATTAGTGAGGTAATTAATTAATGTGGGTGATTAATTAGGGTGATAATTAATTAGTATAAAATATTAGTGTGAATAATTAGTATAGATTAATTGGAATAAATAGTAAGTATAGATTAATTAATATTTAATAATATCAATTAATCTATACTTACTATTTATTCCAATTAATCTATATTAATTATTCACACTAATATTTTATACTAATTAATTACCACCCTAATTAATCACCCACATTAATTAATTACCTCATTAATTAACTTGAGAGCCAATTAATATTTGACACCCGGAGGAGACAGGATAGGGAACACACAAAGGGGACAGGCAAGCTTCATTCAGCCTCGCAGGCAAACAGCGGTGAAAATCCATCGAATACGAATTGAATAATGTATTTTACTATATCGTATTTTATAAATAAATATAAATTTAAATATTTTTAAATAGAAATCAAATATTGAAATAAATATGAATTTAAATCAAATATCTACTCAATTCGGTTAGATCTAAATATCCTTATGATCTATATATAGCATGAAGATATTAATAATATTTTATCCTTGTACAGTCAGACTTAGTCATTCTAATTCATATACTTCACCTAAAAAACATCAATTCACATTGAATTAAAAAACTTGTCTAAGTTATTTAGTCGTATTACAATAAATTATGTGTGTTGCTTCGTTGAATATGAATATAGATACGAATACTCCGAATAAAATGACATTCGGATGGTAAAAAGTTCAGTCGTATTACAATAATTATGTATATTGCTTCACTGAATACGAATGTGGATACGAATAGTCCGGATAAAATAATATTTTAGATGGTAAAATGTGTATACCATATTCTTATGCGAATTCAAATATGAATATAAATAGAAGAGAAATTGTTAATCGGGTAAAAAATCTATACCGTATTTGTATCTTATTAAATATGATAAATGGATAATTTGTATCCATTTCCTACCCCTACAATCGAGTGCTCCCTCCTTGGACTCTACGGAAGTGCTCATTTGGACTTATAAGCTCAGTCTTATGCTTATTTTTTCGTTGTAGTGGCTAAAAATGCACTATAGCTGCTGTTAGCTTTTTTCAGTGTAATTAAAATTAAAAAAATTTAAAAATAAAAATTATACCATCACGAATAATATAAATACATAAGAGAAAAAAACTATACCATCACGTACATATCAAGGCTCGACTTGTGTGCTTGATACGTGTGGCTTATGCAAATGGCGTATCTTGAGATGGTTTGCAACAAGTCACCCTTGTTAGCAAAGTGTCTCCCTTCAATGAGAGTGTCTTCGTTGAAGGACCATTCGGACCAACCTTCAGAAGGCACAACTAGGAAGGCCAAGGCAACATAATCCAATCTTGAGGAGACGTACTCAACATCAGTGTACATAATGCCGCTGGGTGCACCACCCCTACCTCTGCCTACACCAGCCTCACGTTCGCTACTGGTTGTGTTGGCATCCTCCTCCTCACTTAAATGGTTTCCATCCAAAAGCCCATTCAAATATTCATGGTAGTCAATACGCGTTGCCTGCCATCCCTCTGCACGTTCTGTTGGCTGAAAGTTATGAGCCAACCTGGATAGTCATCTATCATCCTGGCTGGCACCATGTTTCACCGCACTACCAGCAGCAGTAGGTTGCACTTAGCCACCACCATCCCTACCAACATGACGGTCGACATCGCCACCATCCCCACTGCCCTCACACATACTCGATGCCTTGGTCGTTTCCACAAACTAAACATGCACCATTGTCCTCCGATATATCGTTGTAGCCAAATTGCTAGCGATCTCCATGTACTGCCGCCAGGCGATGTTGAAACCACCTTCTTTAGCTCTCACAAAAACTCCCCCAAATCTCTAATCATTGTGGCTATCACCACCTCGATGACAAGCTTCTTCCTGGCAACCTCCCTATCAAATGCACTCCGCACGCACCTCCTGAGCTCAGGGAGACCCATCTCCTTAATCCCTGGAGCCTAGATTACAGTCCTTTCACATTTTCAAAGGTACACCCTGTACGACCCGTCCCGTATGCCTCACTCCCTATAGAACATGAACAAGTGTTCCATATCCAACATCAGGTACCTACCACTAATGCATATGAAATACACTTATTTACAACGATGCTATATACTAATGAACTCTAGCTACCTTTATTAATCACGATGCACAAATAATAATACTGTGGAAATAACAAAAGTGTGCAGACGATAACAGTGTAGAATAATAACAGTGCACAAATAATAACACTATGTAAATGATAATAGGGCAAAAATTATAACAACATATAAATGATATTAGTGCAGAAATAATAACATTGCACATACAATAACAATGTACAACTAAGAACGTTTGGGTACTAACAAATAATCATTAACACCGCCACTAATTCATCACTAATATGGGTAATTATGAAGAAGGTCCGCACGAACTACACAAATATGTCATTTACACATTGTTACATAGCACATTCCACACAATTGAACTACCGTTAAAGGTAGCGAGACCTTAATGAAACATACCTCTTCATGAAGGTCTTTACCAAAACCACACTAATTCCACCTGCAAAATCCCCTTGATCACAACAAAATCACCTCCAAAAACTAATTTGAACTCTCCTCTACTCAGTTGCTCGGCTTCAGATATGATAGCATAGAGGGAGATGAGGCCTTTTATACACGCAGGGAGACATTGCCTCGGGGGGAGGCATTGAGACGGGCAGCAGCCGCATCCAGCTGAGAGCCATGGGAATTACTGTTGAGCGTGTTGTGTCATGTCACATCGCATCGCACCACCAAAGCAATGTGCGCTCTCTCGTTCAGTAGCTTAATTAATGCGCACATAAAACGAATCTAACATTGCTTCGCCGCATCGTGTCATGTCATTAACACAATTCCCTCGCGCGCGCTGCTGCTCCCGTGAGGAATCGTAATCGCTCTCACACGCGCTTGTTCATTGTCTTTCACAATGCTCGTAGCCTACAGCAACAACTGCTAAGCCAGCCACACCTGCCGAGCCATGGTGGCTCAGCATCATCCTGCTGCACAAGGGCATATTGTTAGGTTGCTGCCAAGCCACCCCAGGTTGACAGCACCTGCAAGTCATGCCTACGCCATGCCTCCCGCGCCAACTCGCCCAGCCACACACATGGCCTCTTGTCGAGCTAGGACGGTGCGGTAGGCTACATGTGTCACCAGTTGTGCCTTCCGAGCTCGGGGGGGGTCCATTTTTGCAAAAAAAAAAAAGAGCTACTGGGCCAAAATTGAAAAAATGTCTACTCTATTTTTTATTTTTCTCTCGCCGTTGGGAATGTCCCACCTTAGGGGCTCATGCACATCACTGCAATATGTGTGTCAACGTTCAAGCAAGCCTGCTCGGACCCTCCACTTGACAACTCATTTGTTGTGTAGCTTGATTAGCTACACCTCATGTTTCTATAGTCTTCCATGCCTTAGATTTGTACCATCTTGAAGCTTCACCTGGTCGCTGATACAGTGTGGTTGGTCCAACCACGACTTCTTTTTTCCAAAAGCACGAACGTTTGCTTTTACGTCTGCTGGATTTTGTAACTGTCTTTACAATTTCACACATAAATATAGATGAGATTTGAGTACCTACCATTGATAACATGGTTTTCTTCTCCTGACCAAGGCTTTCATCAAACCTCCCATTGGTTGCTCCACCTTCAAGATTACCGTTTAATCGATATCCTCCATTGGCTCATATACTTTTCAATATCACATGTTCTTTGCAAGAAACTCGCATGAATCCACCTCGAAGTGATACATCACAACCTTTGAGTTCAAGCAACCTTGCAAATATTGGATTATTCTGGAAACTGGGAATATATCATACATCTCTAAGGTAACCATTCTCACCTCAGTAACTGCATACTCCTCACAATTCGCTAAGTGAATAGTTTCATGCACCGGGTGTAAATATCATTCGTCAAACATCTCTCTCACTAAATATATATGGAAGTGACAATCTGAATCTAATATCCATCTATGAAAAGTACTAGATTGATTGATGACTAGTACGTCTGAATTATTCTTTGTTACCACCACTGAGCAAGCACCCTTTATTTGCTTTAAACTCTAACAGTCTTTTATTATGTGAACTTCCTCATCACATAGATAGTATACATGTATACCATTGGTCTTGCTCTTCTTCTTATGTCTTTTTAAAGACTCCTCCTCCGGTAGATATGCAATTGCCTCATTGAAGTTGAGAGTGGTTTTTTCAACAAGAAAATTCATCACCAATTGCTTCCATGATAGTGGTTGAAATGATATCTGTAGATGACCTTGTTGTTCTCCTTAATTTTCTCATCCACACTAGTCAGCTGTATGATAAGCTTGTCGAAGGCATTGAGTTATTCAATGAACTGTGTACCTTGTTCCATACGCAACCTATAGAGTTATCACTTCAGCATCTACTAGTTTGTCAATGACTTTGCCATATATAATTCTTCTTTTGTCAATGACTTTGCCATATACAATTCTTCTAAGTCCTCCCATAATTTCTTCGGCGAATTCTTCTTGATCACCTCATCGAAGAGACAAAGATGGATTGTACTAATAGCCTTCCGCTCTATCACATTCCAGTCTTCATCGGACATCTTTTCGGTTTGTCCCCTTCAAGAGCATTGATTAGCTCTTGCTGGACAAGGCCATCATTCACCACGTATTGTCACACGCTGCAATTTCCTCCACCGTGAAATTTCTCTACTTGATTGCACATCATCGACATCAATCTTGATTTTATGCCACATGATACTTTACTGACCTTCTCCCGAATCAGATTATTTCGGCCTTAACTCTGATACCACTTGTTTACACTCTGATACCCCTTCTTGTGTAGCATCCTCCGCATTGGATCATAATTTGTGAGATATGGCACGAGCGTGAACGATATCAATAACGAAGAATATGAATCTTGTAGAGAAAACCAAAATAATGATGTTGAAACAACCATGACGAGAGAATATTTGGCAAAGCCGACCTTAAATTCTTTAAGCATAACCTCAAAAGAGTACAAGGGATTGTCGTTTACTCACAATACTCTTGAATCTTTTAGGATACTCAGATTCTTATTCTATATAAGAATCTAATGCTAAAAAATTATCTAACCTTTAGTCATTTTGTGTGCCTTTATTTTTGGATGAGTAGTCGCCCGTTCATATTGGCTTTTAGCTTTGTCTTATGAATAGTAGTAGCTTGTAGAGAAACTTGTAGAGAGATACTCGTGTGCGATTTTTACCAATATAAATGAAGTCATTATAGTGTGCACTATAATCGACTAGTAGACCTTATCTTGAAAAAACACTCCATTTGAAAGTTATGTACTATTAAAAAATCATTTATGAAAGCAGCTTTTAGAAGCTAATACGAACAAGGTTGCTTGGTTGCTTTTCTATGGCCTTGTTGTTTTGGGCTTTTAGCTTTTAGTTTTTGATTTCTCTAAAAGTCGAAATAAATATGTGATTCCTTGAGACGGATTCTCAAAACGGCTTTCCACACCCAAAACTATGTTCGTCGTCTGTGTCGATGTTTCTGCCATTCGCTGACGTCTAGAAAATACATATAAAAGCCATCAGCTACAGCAAAAAACTATTAGTCTTAGTTTAAAAGTCTATGGTTACCATATAGTTTATATAATTATTTCTAGCTCTTTTTTATTTAGAGTAGAAATTTTAATTTAAATAGGTGTAGAATACCTAAGTTTAGTAGAATTCACGCACTAACTCAATAGAGTTAGTGCTACGTTTGGGTAGGGTGCCGAGTGCCCATTGTGCTTCGTGCTGTTCCAGATAAAAAAATACTCCTAGCATCCGAACAGCAATTTTCAAAGTATTAATGAGCAGATAAAACAAACATGTTTGTTTTATCTGCTCATTAATACTTTGAAAATTGCTGTTCGGATGCTAGGAGTATTTTTTTTAGCTGTACAGCTGTAGGCCTGCGATGGATGTGATCCATCTCAACCATCATCTGCAGAGTTCTCTTTTAGAAGTCTTTCGTCCTGCAAGGCCGTACCGCTGATGCTCAAATATCGTGCACTGAACACGCATCGTCGCTCGCACACGCACCTCAAATTCCAATTTGATTAATCGGATCACATGGCCGCTTAGAGCGCATCGAGGACGCCATTCATCGATTCACCCACCCGTCCGAGCAGCGAGCCAGCGACAGAGCCTGCGGTAAATCCAAGGCCACTGTTCTAGATTCTGACGAGACGTACGGAAATGGCCGCAAGCCTCGGTGGCAAGTGCTCCCTCCCCGGACTCTGTAATTTTAGTCCCGATGCTTTTGCAGGAGGCACATGCGAGCCACGCTGATCACTCATGGCTCGCGGCCCTGCTGCTGCTTGCACAAGGCAGTGTCTGTCCTGCTCCATGCAGGAGGCAGTGAGTGAGCTAAGCCAACACATGGCACCACAGGCCGGAGGTAACGTTTTCCAAACGGGAGTTGATACGACGTCGCGCGTGTCGTCCAGTCTGCCAGCTACACCGTAATCTAACGGAAGCCTTATTTCTTGACGTGGAGAGAGAGGATGGCTCGATCTTTACGGTAATTATAGATAACTAGTTCGTGCAACTTAATAATTGATACGATTAACCACCATCTCTATACGATAATCTAAAGCACTCAAATTACACAACTATTTGCTACGACCTTCGTCTACTCGCTATCGTGGAGCAGACACGTTCAAGCAATCCCAAGAAATCACAAGAACAACGGAGTGGCAACTCAGAAATAACACATAATCTCTATCAGCGGTGGAAATGAATCACACACAAAGAGAAACAAGTATTCTACCAAAACAAACTCAACCATCAACTTATGTATTACATGGGGTACCCCCTATTTATAGGGTGTTTAGGTCGGTTGCTACAGCATTTTTGACATATGCGATGACCTTATCTTGCGTTGATCTTATGTGGCTACACGATCCATTATGACAATGTTGATATATGCGCTTACATCACTTCTTGTTGATCTTTTGTGGTCATGCGATCTTTTGTAGCTATGATGACATATATGCTTATATTATATTCAAGATGATCTTCTGTGGCCACGTGATCTTCTGTGGCTATGCTTCCCATGTCTCTAAAGTTTCTTTTCCATCCTTTAGCTTTTCCTCGAATCTAAGAATACATAAAATAGAAGCACTAGGTAGCAACAAATTCTCATGAGTACAAGAATAATCAATAAGGAAAAGATTCACCTCTTGTTGCATTTGTTTTGCTCTAACTCTTGTGATTGATCCAATAGGTTCAATACTTGAAGTAGATGATGTAGTGTGTTTGCTAATGATGCCCTCATCATTTCTGTACTGCACTGTCTTTTCAACTTCACTTTCCTCCCTATAGAACCGATACGCCTCTTGATACACCCTAAATAATGCCTTTAAATTTTCATCTAAATATTCATCAATTTTTTACTTAAAATCAAGAACTCAAAATTCAGAAAATCACTATACGACAATAATTTCACCCTATAAACAATAAATCCAGCACTACTTAAAAACGAAAATCCTTAAAACATTTGATCTATAGATCCAAAAGACTTGAAACTTAAATAAGGTTAGATCGTGACCGAAGGAATCTATCCCAACCAAAAATTTTGAAAATTTTGGGAGAATTTGGATCTTTTGGTTCATAAAACACTGCTACATCAAAATCAGGTTAAAATCTAAAATTAAGCTAACTCTCAAACCAAAACTCCAAATCACTTAAAATTTACTATGCTCCTTCTGTAGGATGTTAGGAACCTATTCCGATTAACGATCACGAAAATCGTTGCCAAAGTTCTTATACTTTTTGTTTGTAGAAATGTTGCGCCAAAAATGGATCAAAAACAAAAGGATGAATATTACTTACTCATATGTGAATGATGGCCACAATAAATTTAGATGTATTCCCACATATCATAAAAAGTTAGAACACCAATAAAATTGAGGTAAAAATAGCTGGATTAAGAAATTACTCGGAGAGACCAAGAAGAGCAAAAATTGGGTTTTTTTATTAACTTGCCATGTAAGTGTCTAGATGAACAGAGATTGAATTCCAGAGGTTATTTGCATCTCTTACACATCATTGACACAACAAGATCAAAAAGGGGAGAGCGGATGAAAAACTAACCAATTCAAGAGCAAATTAATCAACACAATAAAGATTCAAGAAGATGAACAAAGATTGATGTATTACTACTTGAGGATGATGGTTTCATAGCCACTTCACTTGGAGTACACGAGAGTACGCGATAGCACTTAGCTTCTCTCAAACCCTAACCCTAGAACACTTCAACACAATAAGAAGATGGTACTTGCAAGTCTCCATCCCAAGTTATTAAATAGACAAGGCTACCAGCTCATCTAACCCTAATGGATGCTATCTAGTTTGCACATGTGGGAAAAACCAGTTAACTCCACACAACACGGATTTTAGTCACACAGTACACTTATAAACGCATTTCAAAATTGTAACATCCTGTTTTCTAGAGTTTATTCGAAGCTTTTAAAAGAAAATTCACCATTCGAATTTTTTTGGATTTAATTCAAGCTTAAAATGATTTTTTTATTAATTAAAATGATTTAATATGACTAAAATAAACATGAACATTTGCTGAAAGTATTTTATTTGAGTTCCTTGAGTCTCAAGGTTTTTATTTTTTGGAATTTTCTCGGAATTTTTTGGATTCATTTGCTCTTTTCTAGAGATCAAATAAATTTAGTTGAATTTCTAGAATTAGAAAATCCTAAGAAATCCCTAAAGGCCTTTCCGCCGAATCCTTAAAGCCAACCCACCTTTTCCCTTCGGTCCAATCTACGCCAGCCGTCCGATCTGGCCACTGACACACGTCGACTATCCGGCTCGGGTTCGCCTCGACCGCTGGATATTGTCAAGCGACACGTATCAAGCTTCCGGATTCGCAAGCACTGTTCATTTGTGCCATTTGCGCAAGCCGTTCGATCGTCCCCCAGCCATGTGTCGTCCATCCAAGGGCTCGGCGTTGTTTATCATTCTCACGAAGCTCGCTGTCGTGTCCCGCTTGGACTCCGTCCACCGTCGTCTTTGCGTGTCTCGGCGTCTATGTCTACCACGATGCCATCGTCCATGCCACCCGTGGTCTCCTCAGCATCAGTGTATAGAAGTTGAGCCCACGCCTCGCTTCCGGCGTCCCGAGTCGCTCGTGTTGCTTCGCAGTCGATCTCATCGGAGGTCACGTCATCACCATCTTTCGTGCCGCCACCATTCCATAATCACCGTCTCCTTCATCACCGCCTCGCTGTCGATCATCGTCGGTGAGCATCCTGCCCGACCTACCATTCTGCCTTGTCGATGGTCAGCACGTCGCCGCACCGCATAGCCTGCCCAAACCAGCACGCACCCGCACTGACTGACGGTTCGCCTTCTCCATGAATCGAATCCACCGTGTACTGAGCCACTGACAGCCGGGCCCCACCAGTTAGCAATACTATTCCATAAGCCCATGAACCGATCGTGCCACGTCACCCTGCCACCTCAGCCCTAGTTGTCCACTCACCCACCACATCATCTACTCCATGCATAGTGCACTGTTTCATGAACCAAGTCCACTGTAGACTAGCTTTTCATGCACTGAGTCCACATCATAGTAGGATTTTTGAATTTCCAGTATTTCTTTAGATTAAATATTCCAAGAGCCCGTTCGCATCCGTCCTATCTCCAATTGACCCGATTATTTTTTTCTAAACTTATCTAAAATTGAGCCCTATATTTTAGTTCTAGTTTTGAAGATTTTAGAGTTTATTTTAATTTTATTTATTTTTTATTTTATGATCACACCTTCGAAGGAGTTGAAGCAAGATTTGAAGATCTAGAGCAACTAACTGAGCAAGGCTAAGGCAAGTCATGTTCTTTGATCATGTTGAACCTAGTTTTCAAATCTATTATGTATTATTTTGTTTTAAATTATCATGCATCACTATTTTGTTATAAAACTTTTGTATTGGTAGTTAATGACATATTTGATTAATTTCTCCTTGATAATTTGAATGCCACCATAGGATGAGTATTTATCTAGTGATATAATATTAGTTGTCGCATGGGTTGTACATTTAGTATGTTTAGCCATGCTTGTAGTATGTTGGATTATCATCACATTTGATCAATTAATTAATTTTGATTTAATGAGATAATAAATCGTGGTGGTCAGTCATAGTTATAAAATTTATGCCACCATAAATAAGAAGTAAGAAGTAAATCTGAACAAGAAGTCACTGTCGTGCCTGAGAGCGAAAAAGGTTTTCCTATTTTAAAATCAATTTTAAGAAAGAAACTATTAAGCTTATCATATCAAGTTCTACAGCTTGTTTCAATCCATACAAGGCTTTAGAGAGTTTACACACATGGTTTGGAAACTTGTGGTTTTCAAAACGAAGGGGTTGCTTGACATATGCCTCTTCTTCTATGAGACCATTTAGAAAAGCATTTTTGACATCCATTTGGAAAAAAATTTAAAGCTCTTAGACATCGCAAATGCTAGCAATATGCAAATTGCTTTTAATCTAGCTATAGGTGCAAAGGTCTCTTCAAAGTCTAAGCCCTCTATCTGGAAAAAAAACTTGAGCTATATGGCTAGCCTTATTGCAAACTACCAATCCATACTCCTATGATTATTTTTGAAAACCCATTTTGTTCTAATTATATTATGATTAGGAGGAGGTTCAACTAAGTTCTACATTTGGTTTCTTTCAAAATTTCAAGCTTTTCATGCATGGTATTGACCCAAGAAGAATCAGATAAAGCATAAGTGATATGTTGGGGTTCGAAAAACGCAACAAAAGTAGAATGTGAATGAAAATATGGAGAGATAAACATGGGGCGAGTAACTCGCTCATGGAGATCCCCAATCATTTTCTCCTGAGGGTGTTGTCGCTGAATATGAAAAGGAAGTCCTGGTGCAGACATGGCCTCTACATTATGGGCCATGGAGGTAGGAGCAGAGCCACTCGAAGTGCCGGTGAAGGTGGGAGGAGGCTGCTCTATTGAAGCTGCATAAGTAGAAATAGGCTCTCCAACTAACTCGGGAGTGACTAGAGGAGGGATTGGATCCTCATCCTCTAAGTCAGATTCATTGCCGATGAAGATGCTCTCCTGATTACTATTACCTATGCACCTGCACTATCGGGTCCAATATCAGGACTAGCCTCATGAAAAGTGACTTCACAAGTCTTAATAATTTCGTTAATATCCAAATTAAATACATGATAGCCATGAGAATGAGTACAATATCCAAGAAAAATGCCATCATAATATCTAGATTCAAATTTATGTAAGTGCCATGTTTAATAATGAAGCACTTGCAACCAAATATCTTAAAATGAGAGATCCTAGACCTGTGCCTAAATCTAAGCTCAAAACAAGTATTGCTTATGAATGATCTCAAAAAACTTTATTAGTCACATAACAAGCAGCAGAAATTGTATCAGCCTAAAACATCCTACGTGTGATATGCTCATCTAGTATGATCCTAGCTATCTCTATAATGGTTTTGTTCTTTCTCTATACAATCCCATTCTGTCGGAGGATTCTAGGTGAGGAGAATTGATGCTCTAATCCTCTCTCAGTGTAGAAAGGGGCAAAGAATGAGTTCTTCAATTATGTGCTATAGTCACTCCAAATGGCTCTCCAGGCTCCTAGGTGGTCAACTGTTAATCTAAAAACCAACTCTCTAACGCAGTCAAAGGCCTCGTCTTTTGAAACCAAAAAATATACCCAAGAATACCTAGAGTAGTCATTTACAGACTGAACTCAAGAAGGACCAACTATGTCTAAGTGCAAGAGCTGTCCAGTACCATCTCTCATCAGTAAAGTAAGAGATGAATGGGAAGCAAAAATCATCTTACCATGTCTATAGGGTGTGCACACTAGGTCTCTAGCACTCTTAAACCTAGGCAATTCTCTAATAAGGTTCTTCCTATAGAGTCGTCAAGTGATCGAAGCCTATATATCTAAGTCAACAATGCTACAACACTAAGTCATGAGAGTCAGAAACCACAAGACACCTAGGGCTAGACATAGAAGAGATATTGTAATCAACACTAAAGATCATCTCAAACCTAGAGATCCCAAAGACATACTCACTCGAGGAGTCTAGAACTCTCCACTCTCTACTCTTGGATCTCATTTCTAGACCCTCATCAAGAAGCTGGGAAATATATATATATATATATCTTAGCTTACTTATCAAAGTGATGTCCTTGAGCATAATGTTATTGTTGACATGCACTATGCCCTTTGCCGTCACGGTCCTGGTAGAAGCATCCCTAAACATGATTAATTCATTATCGAATGCACGTATGCGGGAGAAGAACCATGTAGAATCATTGTTCACATGTTGAGAACACCTGAAGTCAACAAGCCATACATCCTCCTTTCTTGCACATTGAACATATAGGGCATAAGCAAAAATATATATGTGCCTCCTTAGTATTGGGGTTAGTGGTAAAAGACTTGAGAATCTAATATTGAGCCACACGATGTCTAGGAATAGCAACAAAAGCAGAATAAAATAGTTAGCAAGATAATCACGAGAATACACACGAGAACTTCCTAGACCTCTCTGAATCGGCCTACCAAAAGGAGCCTACCAAAAGGCCAGTACTCCCCTTGTCTGGAAGCTATTCATGTTCTACTCTCATGATATCCTAACCCAAAGTGCTGCCTAGAACCACCAAAAGAGTCAAAGGAGTCTTCTATAAAACTAGGCCTATGTCTAGAAGCAAAGACAAACTGCCTGACTCTAGAGACACTCACAGGTGAAGGAACTCTTCGAATGGATGTTAAAGCGCACATCATCTCTTTTCTCTCAACCTTGGCTCTATGGAAGCAAAACTCAACTATATAGCCATCCTTCTTGTAGAAGGTGCAATGGTACTTAGACCTTTTGAGAGGTCTGACCTGCTGAAGTAGAAACACTTGTCTTGGTAGAAAGGGTTTGGGCAAAATCTACATACTTAAAGACAGTCTTAGATGGCTCAGTGGATTTTACCTTAAACTTGTCACTCTCAACAACTTTCACAACCTCAAGTGGGTGGTTCTTGGAATGCTCTAAGGAATTAAATCGTGAACCTCTCTTCTTCACACTCACCTTAGATTGGTCAAGGATACTGTTGACATTCTTCTTCCCACTAGTGAATCTCTGAAGGGTCTTTTAGGGGGAGTCATTCTCTTGGGCTGGATTTTTACATGTGGCACACTCATTTGTCTTTGTTGCCCTAACATATCTCTCTCAAGCTTCAAAGCCTTAGAAGACACACAAAGAGAATTTCTAACCCTATCCGACTACTCTTTATACTTGACTCTAAAAGCTTCATGCATCTCATTTAAATAAGTCCTAATTTCAGCACAAATGCACAAGAGATAGAATCAATAGCTTTCTTAGATGCAGTCATGGACATGAATTTTTTAACGTTACACTTTTTATCTAGTGTCTTGTTTAGAGCATAAATCTCAATTGTGAGCCCAAAACCATTTTAACAAGATTCAGTTCTAGAATGAAGTACTATATCAGTCATTTCCTTCATTTTAGTCTTACTATTCTCACAATATGAGCACAATTTCACCAATTACTTAGTAGCACAATTTCAATTCAAGTAAAGAACAATTTGAGCATCTATAGGAATTGCATCAAAAGCAATAACATTCAAGCAATCATAATCATGATAAGATTTGAGAGAATCTAGTTCATCTAGAGCATTCTTAAGTTGATCAACATCAGGGAAATGAGCAACTTTCATATTAGCCATTTCATCATGCAAGCACAAGTAAGATTCATAATAATCATCAGGATTAATGGATTTGAACCTAACAACTTCTAGGTTCAAGTTATCAATCATGATGTTCTGATTCATAATCATTTCAGCTTGTTTGTTCATTTGTTGTTTAATAGTAGCAAGAGCATGTTTCATCTCTTTGGAGGAGGGGCATACCTTGTCGGGATCACTGTAGCGCTTGTCAGTGGAGGAGTCGATATTAACTTGCAAGTCTCCATCTTGACCCGTTAATTTGCAAGTCTCTATCCAAACCCAATGAGAGGATGGTTGGATAGTTAACTTGTAAGGCTTAATCCCAACCTACTAAATAGACAAGGCAACCAGGTTCATCTAACCCTAATAGATATTATCAACTTAATACATATGGAGAAAACCGTTAACCCCACACAACATGGGTTATGCTAACACACTACATTTATGCATGCTTCTCAAAGTAAATAAGCACGAATCCACAAAGTCCTTATCTTCATCCAACTTGATCTTCTTAACTTCTTCTTGACCTAGACTGACCTCCCATGCGCCGCTCAAGCGTCGTGGTTTTGATCTAAGATAGTTTCTGGTATTTTAGTCAACATACCAAATACTCTTTCTGGACTCGATCTTCATCTTCTATTATAAAGAATTGCCATGCTTGCCACGTGTAGGTGCACCACTGGCTTGTCATGCATCGGCAAGTCTCCGCCGTTCCGATTCCATCGCACCACACTTCACTTGGAGAGACTAAACCACATGGTGCAATCAGTCGCTCGAATTTCCTTTCAATATTTCTCGTCTTTCTCAAACCATACTTGAGCTTAGCCATCTCACACAGAATTCTTGATCGTTTTGGGCTTCACCTCCTCCATGAGCATAACCCCGATCATAGTTGTTGACCATGGTTGACTCCAACTGCCACTACACATCTAAAGAACAAGAAATTATTTTCGGGCACATGTTCTTTACAACTTGACCCCACGTTATATGAAACACGCATCATGCCATACATATGCACTGATGTAGGTCCAACCAAATCATCTCATTACTCAAATTTTCCAAAATCATCAATTTCTGCAAGCTGTCCAGAAAAATATGCAAATTCTAAATTCTCACTCCTCTAAAATAACAATGGTTCGTTTTGTTCACACGGTCCTTCACCCTCCATCTTCTAGGCGATATACTCCTCTCCCTCATTCCCTCGAGCCTGCACAAGACCACAACTCTTCTTCCTCCTCGTTTTCTTTCTCTTGTCTAAGTATATCCTACTCCTATTCCACAACAACAGCTACGCCATTGACCCCTTCCTCGCCCACACCAACCTCTACCCATCGTCGCCGCTGCAAGCCTCATCCGCCTAGCGCTGTCATGGCTGAGGATACAGTGACAATGGTGATTAAGGACCCACAACCTCACGACAACACGATAGGCTGTCGTTGCCTAATTTGGTGGGAAAGGTGGCCATTGTTGTCGGATTTGATGGGGAGAAGGCTAGATCTAACAGGGAGGAAGCCAAACATTACTACGAGAGTCCACCGATCTAGTTTGTCAAGTGTGTTTGCTCAATTTGTTGAGGCATATTTTCTCAATTCTTGCAAAGTGTTTTAGTTTGTTGCAGTGTGTGCTCTCAAAATGTTGTGGTAAGATTTTTTTCGTTAGTTGTTTTAGATGTTTTTGAAAATTATTGCACACATCGTTCTTAATTGTTGCAACAAGCATGCTATTTTATTGTGAATTGTCTTGTCCAAATTATTTTGTTGTAAGTGTTCTCCCTAATTGTTATACGAGCATTTTCAAAGTGTTGCAATGGTTATAATATCATAGATTGCTTTGTTTCTAACTTTTTTGCTAGTCCTTAAAGGCATCTTCATATTGGGATATGATATGTAATTTGAAGTGAATTTTGTTCAGGGACTGTGATTTTTTTCCTTATTTTTTGTGAGATCAAAACTAATTTTATTGTGCATGTTGAATTCATTTATTGTGCCTATCTTATTGGTATCTTGCGCCGGAGCATCCAATAGAAGCATACTGCGAACACTACATGCTAGCTTTCCAAATCGATAAATTCGTCTCTCATCATGCCAAGCCATCGCGACCGAAGCTAGGACCTGCATCTGCATGCAGAAGCGGCTTGCATTGCATGTGATTCAGATATGAAGAATAGCGATAGCAAGAAGCCTTGTCCTGCAAAGAGACCAGTAGGCAGTTAAAAAGGTGCGTGATTTAGTAGTATACTAGTACTAGTATAACAGAGCTATTACGACACAAAGTTATGGGGTTTAAGATAGATTGAGTCCTTGTTCTAAACAGCGATGGCTTCTGACTTCTGGCTTTCAGAAGCTCAAAACTACTTGAAACATGTTGGTTTCTTATTGTGGTTTCCCCCCTTTTTTCTCTTTTCCTTTTTTGTATATATTATCCATGGAAATATAATGGTGTTTTTATTTTTTCTATTTTTCACTTTTCTTTAATTGAATGCCTTAGAGAAAACATAACAACCTCTATAGTGTCATTTCAACTAAAAACTAAGAGCCAAAAGTAACGACACTTTAGAACAGGTGCTGAGGGGGTTGATACCCAAGCAGCATGGAGTGCTGGTATTACTGGTGCTTAGACACAATGAGCGCCTGTGAGCTGAGTCGAAAGCAAGGACCTTTTACCACCATCCCTTTCTCACAGTCGCAGTAGATTGTTTAGGGGCTATTCCAATGAGTTGCCAGTTTCTGTCTTCTAGCTAAAATTATACTATAGCAAATATTAATTTTTTTTCTAAATCATTCAACTAACCCATCACAAATAAAAGAAGGTTATATCAATTTTTTTTTATGAAAAACACTGTTATATCATCACGGTGGCTATATAAAGATGGGAGGCTCGTACCAGTTTCCATGCAGCTAAAACTGTGCGTTCATCGGGCACAGTTCCGAAAGCTGCTAAAGCCTGTGGCGAGGTGAGATCCAACGACAGGGACAGGTCAGATTGATTGTACCGTCACCGTCAGCCGCGATCCCCATCGCGCACCCCAATCTGATACCAAAATCACAGGCCCAGTGTGAGTGTGCGGGCGATCTCGTCACCTCGTGCAGGCATGCATGTCCGGCACTTGCGACGCCGACAGCTTATACGGAGGCAAAGCTAGCATGCCTGCGTGCAGTCCCCGAACTGCAGGTACATACGTGCGGGCACGGCCGAGTGGCCCGCCACGTACGAGCGTACGACACGCAAGAGAACGAGCCGTACGTACGCACCCGTCAATCCAATCGATGCATCGATCTACAGTAGATTGCTTGACGGACAGTTACACCACACCGACGTGCAGCTAGTGCAGAGATCAAATTATTAACTGTAAGGTAATGGACCCTCTCGCCGTATGAGCACTGAAATAAATTAATTTAAGATCAAAATTATATTATAACTGGTTAAAATTATACTGTAGCTGATGATGACTTATTTGGCGTAACTAAATATAAAAAATAAAAATAGAAAAAACAGGTTAGCCTATCACAGACAATACAAACAAATACGGAAAAAAACTAGCAAAAAAGCAAAAAAAAAGATTTAGGAATAGTGAAAAATAAGTAAGAAGTCAGAAGTTTAAACCAAAATGAGCGGGACTACTGCTTCAGGCTAGCTGCGCGGCACGCAAAGATGGGGCCGTTTTCCCTAGCGCGGTGGACTGCGAGGATGACTCGAGGTTTAACTAGTGGGAAATGTGGCGCGGGTATGGACGTAACTACGTGTTTTCGCTGAACAGTTGGCGGACATTGAGATGTTTGCTGTGTCCGAGGAGCAGCAAAGTTCTCAGAGATTTTTGTAACACCCCCACCTTTTATTACCATATTTCTGGTTTATATTTAGTGGTAACCCTTTAGTGCCATATTATCGGTTTGCATTTAGTTCCACCTGGGGCAGACTTACCACCCAAAATTGTTTGCAAAATACGTATTATTTACTAGGTATATTAAATATATATTAAATACACACATCGGGATCTTGACTTGATGTTCATCAACATATGATGGCATCCTTCATCCTGAACTTTGACCTGATGACGATCAATTCATGATGCCATTCAAAGTCTTTATCATCATGGAACATATCCAACTCATAGAATATATCAGTCCTATAATATGATTGTTATTAATTATTAAAATATACCATTAACTCATAATGACGTGTCTAGATTCTTCAAGTACCATATCCTTATGGAGGGTGCAAAGGTCAAGCATACCGTGGACTAAGGCATATCAGCCAATTTAACCGAAATTGACAAGGAGTTGCAAACTGGTGGTGATCGCCAATAGCAAGATAACTTGAGTGAAAGTCAATCCTGAATGACATGTTGATGAAAAGCAATATCGAACATAACCAACTCTCAGATAGGTTTTACCGATGAAGATCAATACATCAATGCGAAGCAATATCGATCAACATTACATTACAGAGTGTAGATTAGATCTATTGACTAAAACTAGAGACTACTTTTAAGATATAGGAAAAATAAATATATATGATAAGGTAAATTTTAGATGGTGGAGGACGATTTCCCACAAGCCTAGGCCTTCTTTTATAGCTACAGTATGCGTATGAGTCTTGGAATTCTTGATCGATAGGAAACAGCTATAGCTTTGCCTCCGTATGATGCAATCTACATGCACATACCATCTTTATCCTTAATTCCCTTTCTCTCTCTCTCCAAGACCCATATGAAAGAAGTCTTCTGTGTATGCATGCATGAATAGTAATCGATTTCAACTCCCATAATTGAACTTGTGAAAACAAAGAGGCAAGAGAGAAGATGGGCAATGCACAACCACACAGGAAGATGGAGTGCTTCTATATTATATGCTGCGTACCAGACAGTGAACAGAACCACCACTGAAATCGGGATCACTAATGGACTACAAAAACAGATAGCTAACAGACGGTGAACCAAACATATCTCTTATACAACAAAATATATACGTTAACACCCTCTCTCGATCTTAACCAGGCATTGCCACGTTAATATTGTGCCGAAGAATGCTGAATTGTCGTTGTGGTAGGGACTTGGTAAGGATGCTTGCAACCTGATTTCGAGAACCAATGAACCAAATGTCCAGCGCCCGACGGACCACCCTTTTCATGGACAAAATGAAAATCAATTTTGATGTGCTTCATGTGAGCATGAAAAATTGGGTTAGCTGACAAATATGTAGCCTTGATATTGTTGCACCAAAGCACCGGTGGCTGAGACTGGAATACCCCAAGTTCTGACAAGTGCGACTGCAACCAAATGAGCTCAGCTGTCACATTGGCCATGGCCTTGTACTCTGCCTCTGCGCTAGGCCGAGACACTATGGCATGTTTGCACGAGCTCCATGAAATCAGATTAGGACCAAGAAACACAGCAAAGCTACTGGTGGACCACCGGTGATCCACACAACTGGCCCATTCTACGTTTGTAAAAGCACTAAGAAGGAGAGACAGAGACTGTTGAATCTTCAGTTCATCAGGAGAAGAAAACTCAGATATCTAAGGATTCATTTGACAGTCGTCCAATGGACATTAGTTAGTGCATAGAGGTATTGACAAACTTTGTTCAAAGCAAAGGCAATGTCTGTTCTTGTGATCATCAGATACTGAGGATCACCAACAACACTACGGTACTGTGAGCATCTCGATCATTCAGAGGTTGGCCAACATCCTTTGTCAATTTTCAACTGTGGACCTCAGTGTAGAAACTAGACGATAGTCTGTCATGTTGGCACGCTGGAGAAGCTCAGCAATGTACTTGTGCTACATAAGCTGAATACATTGTCCACCAGATGCAACTTCAATACCAAGAAAGTAGTAAAGTCAACCCAGATCTTTGATACCAAACTCAGTATTCAATTGCTGAAGTAGATCACCAGAAGCTTGTGCACTAGAACTGACGATGAGCAAGTCATCCATATAAATGAGAACAAAAATGATAGAATCACCTTGCCGATATATGAACAGTAAGGTATCTGACTTTGAGGATGTAAAGTCAACCTCTTGAAGTTTAGAGCTAAGCTTTGAATACCACGCTCTTGGCTCTTGCTTCAATCCGTACAATGCTTTTCAAGCTTGCAAACATGATGGGGAAGTCGGAGTCTTCAAAACTAGGTAGTTGCTGCATATATATCCTCTTCCAAGCCACCATGTAAAGAGACATGTAAAGAGACATTTTTGACATCTGCCCACCATAAAGTCCAACTACGGGAGAATGCACAAGATAAACACATAGTTTAAATTGAAATTCCAACTTGTGCACATTTTATGGGCGCAAATTGGGCCAACAAGCACACCCAAACACTCTAAGGAAAGTGTAATTAGGTTTAATACTAAACAATTGTACAAGAGGA
The DNA here is from genome assembly GCA_017311315.1 of Dendrocalamus latiflorus. Taxonomy (NCBI): domain Eukaryota; kingdom Viridiplantae; phylum Streptophyta; class Magnoliopsida; order Poales; family Poaceae; genus Dendrocalamus; species Dendrocalamus latiflorus. Next base: position 10,001,638 of record CM029613.1, on the reverse strand, counting down.
GTATGATGATTGATCACTCTACTTGGGAGACCATTAATCAATAGCAGGCTGAAACCAGTGGCGGATCTAGGATTTTTAGGATGGGTGTTCGGACTTCAGAGCTAAGTTGCTTGAATATGTCGATACCGTAACGCACTATTCCCCCAAAACACCAATACAACGGTACATGGATATAGATATAATAAAAATACATAAATTATAGAAATTAATGATTTTTATGAGGAAATGGACGACATAAGGCGAGCATGATGACATGAATTAAACAACAAATTATAAAGATTAATGACAGTTATATATCTTATTGATCCTGCCTTTTTTGCCCTTTTTCCTGTCAGCAAGAACCATCTACCTAAGAGGAAATTGTATGTTCCTTCCATGGAGCAAAACATAGTAAAAATTAGCATGTAAACAAATGTAATAAGGATCTAACTAACTGCTCATTGCCTAAAGCAAAGACTGTATTTTTATACAGCATCTATTAGAAAAAACAAAGAAAGCCAATGCTAAGCTCCAGAAAAAAACTGAAGCCAGAGCAGAGTAGAGCAAAGCAGAGAAAGAAAGAAAATAAGTGGAGTAGAGTGGAGCACACCTAGATCTGGAGAGAGGACCATAATGATAAGTTGGATGTGTTGCTCAATTCCCGATGCTGCACTCCCTCCTGGCTACCGCGTTGCTCCCTTCTCACTGCCCGCTCGCTACCTCCGAGTCCGTGCCATCGCCCGCTTGCCCGCAACACCTCTCTGCTTGTCCGCGCTGCCACATGCCTACCTTGCACCCCGCGCCGTCTCATGCATGATTGCCGTCACGTCTTGCTGCCACGTCCACCGGCTATCGCTCGCTTACGCAGTCCGCGTCCGCCAATCTATAAATAATTTAGAAAAAATACAAAATAATTTAGAGAAATTACGAAATAATTTAAGATGAAATTGTGTTGATGCAGTCTGATGTGTATGACCTGCGTGCACCAGTGCACGATGACGTATAGTCGTTACCTAGTGCCTACTACCTTGTCAGCTTGGACACCGCCGTTGCACGCTCCCTCCTCGGCTCGTAGGTGACAGCCGTCGCCCGTTTACTCCTTACAGACATATTGTCGTCTATTGTGGTTGTGCTCCTTGCGACTAAGACCAAGCCAGATGTGAGAGTTGCTCTTGCCACTTACCAAGTCGTTTGTTGGTCAATTGCCCCTCGATCTCGTGCGCCAGTGCCACTGGGTTTGGCGATTTTGGTATGTATTAATGGAGCTTGAGAGAGATGTAGAGAGAGGGGAGGAAGGGGATAGGTTAAGGTTTGAGAGGTCTACAGATGGGCCAATGGGCTAATCTTATGAGTGAGCGGATGGGTTATTAGGTCGTGCTACTTGGGGTGAATTGGAGAGGTGAGTGTGGGAATGGGTTAAAATCAATTGGGGGAGGGAAGATGTGGGAGCGGGTTGAAATTAATTGGGGGTACAAATATAAAATATTTTGTCTAATTATCAGTATATATGTGTAATATAACTACTAAATATTGGATACTACACAAAAATATTTGGGTGTTCAGCTGAATACCCTTGAATCATATTGGATCCGTCCATGGCTGAAACAAAGGCTTTGTTCCAGAATTTCATGGAAACACAGGATTGTGCCAATAAAGCTTATGTTCAGCTTTACCATTTTATTAATGTGTATGAGGACAAAAGACTCGATGTTGTATGCCTATTTGTTGGAAGAAAGAATGCAACTTGCTATACTTGCCACCCTAATCAGTCTGGACAGAGATGATTTTCCTAGTCAAACGACATTCCACAAGAGTTTGAAACTAAAGGAACACATTAGAAACATCATATTTGTATTTAAGAGGATAAATCTAGGTGTGTCTACTATAATCATCAATGAAATTTACATAGTAATGGAAGCCATGGACAAAGGTTACAATAGGTCCCCAAACATTAGAGTGAACAAACTCTAATGGGGCTGATGACACATTATTAGAACTAGAGAAAGGAAATTGATGACTCTTCGCTAACTGGCAAGCATCACAAACTGAAGTTGCATCTTTATTTGTGGAAACTAAAAATTGATTGGATTGAAGGACTTGACAAAGAACAGAAGATGGCAGATGCCCAAGGCGGCTATGCCATATCTCCTAGGACAGTGTAACAGCAAGGAAAACCTCCATGGACTTCAGTGTTGGCGCAATGGGATAGAGCGCATTCTCACATCTACTGTGCACAAGAAGACTCCGTGTGGCTCGATCCTTAACCAAAAATCGGTTAGGATGAAACTCAAGAAACACATCATTGTCTTTTGAAAAATGATGAACTGAAAGAAGATTTTTGCTAGCATGAGGAATATGGAGAATATTCTTGAGATTCAGAGTTCTATTAGGAGTTTGAATATGAGAATGGCCAATATGATGGATAGACATACCTGTACCACTAGCTACTTGCACTTGATCACGACCAGTGTAGTGCTCTTGCATGGTTAGGAGGTCAACATCTCTTGTAATGTGATTTGTTGCACCAGTGTCAGTGTACCAATTTGTGTCAACTCCATATGATGGGGCAGATGCAAACGCCAAAACATGTTTCTCTTCAGGCTAGTAGGCATGATCGAATCTATGGTAGCACTTGAGTGACACATGGCCGATCTTCCCACAAACCTGACAAGTGGGACAATTCCCTCCAAAGTAGCATGAATGATTGTGGTCGTCGTCGTTGTTGTAGCCACTTCCATTCCTGTTGGCACCCATGTGGCCTCCCTTGCCACCACGATAGGAATTCGTGTTGCCATGGTAGATGTTTTTGTTGCCATTCACCTTGTTCTTGTTTGGCAGGTTAGCCGAGGCACCTGCATGGTGCAACCCAGCATTGCGCTGCTCCATGCGTAGATCAAAGCTCACGAGATGAGCATAAAACTAATTGAGCAAGACCAGCTCAGGACGCATCATCAGTGACGTCACAAGCGAGTCATATTCCTCATCGAGTCCACCAAGGATATAAGAGATGATCTCCTCATTTCAGAGTGGATGCCCTATGGACGCCATGGTATCGGTCAGGTTTTTCACATTGCCGAAATGCTCCACCACGGTTAGATCGTTCTCCTTCATGTTCGCCAATTGGATGCAAATTTGCACCACACACGCTGCCAAGTTCGCACAAGCGTTTGTTCTAGCACTGTTCCACACCTCTGCCGAGGTATTGAGTAGCAGCACTTGGGAGAGCACCTCTGGTGACAGGGAGGAGAGAAGGGCACTCAACACCAGTTGATCATGCTGCAGCCAGGTGAGGTATGCCGGATTGGGAGTAGTGATAGCCTTCCCACATTGTTGTTGTGGTGATGACTTTCTCTGGGCAAGGGCTTGTGCCATCAACATACCAAGAATCTATTGGCTATGGAGGTAGGGCATAAATTGCACCTTCCATAGGAGATAATTCTCTTGCATCAGCTTCAGATTGTTCAGATGACCGAAAGGAGTCGACAGCAGGCCTGTCAAGTTAGTCGAGGGTACGATAGGAGAGGAGTTGTTTGCAGAGGAGCCAGTCATGGTGGTGTATCATGGATTGAATTAGAGGGGCTCTGATACTTTGTGAAAACAGAGGCAAGTAATTAAGAAGATGAGCAATGCGCAACCACACAGGGAGATGGAGCGCTTCTATATTATAAGCCGTGTACCAGATGGTGAACAGAACCACTACCGAAACCGGGATTACAAAAACAAAGAGCTAACAGACGATGAACCAAATATATCTCCTATATAACAGAATATATATGCTAACAGTACTAGTCCATCATCTTTCTTTCCGGCCACGTATCTTTCCCATATGAACTCGGAATCAGATGAAAAACATATGGCTGCGATCAGTTCGTCGAGATCTCCAATACGGACGTCAATTCGCATGTCAATTATCCCGCTTGCCCTTGGACGGAACCACACGTACATGGTTTTGGACTAGATAACCCGACTGATCTTGTTTGCCTTGCACATGTAACCGATGCATGCATATTGAACTCAGACTATAGCTTTCTTGCAGGGTTGGACTCGACAATCGGCTCCTACGCTGGCACTGGCCTGCCGATTCTAGCTCACCTGGCAGCATCTCCTTCTAGTACATATCTTCCTTTTCGTTTAAGGATTTCTTTGTGTGCACCATGCTTTCCATCTTCAATCAAGATGGCCTAGACTCTTCCGTGTGATATATGAATTTCTCCACATCCCTGGCTTGATGACAGGAACCTCCACGCGGCATTGGTCCAGGGCCGGTCCTGAGATTTTAGAGGTCCGGAGCGAAACTAGAAATAGAGGCCCTCTGTGATTCTATCAACTCATCTATTCGTTTCCTCTTTTTTCTTTTTTCACTGCCGGATGCATATTTTCTAGATGGCATGGTACTGAAAATTTAAAGAACAATAGTATAATTAGTAACTACAAAGCACTAATTATTGATTAAAAAATTCCTAATATGCAAACTACAGTCTACAGTAGATGTGGACCTGCTGGTTTGGGAATTCCGAATTCCGCGGCTGATCGCTCGCCCGCTCCGCTCGACTGTCGGATGATCAACTCATCTAGTCGCAGTACGCGCCTGCAAATCTGCAATCAATCATGCGGTCAATCGGTCATGCCATATTGCCATTGCATGCAGGCTGCAGCATGCTGCATGCAGGCCATGCAATGATGCAAAGCGGATGAGCGGTCGGCGCATTAGAGCTCACGTCGCGCGACGGCGAATGGGCGAAAAGTGGTTGCGCACTTGCGCGTCGGCCGCTGGCGCTCGGCGACGGCTTGGTCGCTTACCGGCTGGTGGACGTAGCGCGGCTGCGCGGCGGAGTCGCGGAGAGACGTCTAGTCGGTCTAGAGACGGGCAGACGGGCGACGGCCAACCTCGGCGGCTCGGCCGCGCGGCGTGATGGTGCTGGCGCGGCGAAAAGGAGATCTGAAGATGAGAAGTCGCCAAGACCGACCAATACTCCGATAGCCGCCTAGCCGGATCCGGATAGTATTAGTATACTCATACATATACAATGTATATCAGTGTATAGGGGCCCCCTGGGTTTTGGGGGGCCAGGGCGGCCGCCCCGCTCGCCCGCCAGGGCCGGGCCTGCATTGGTCTTATCTCAGGGTCCCACTTGTCATCCTTTTTTTTCAAATTTGGGTAGCAACACAAACCAAATGCTTGCCAATTTCGATCAGCGCTACCAAACTTTGGTAACGCAAGCAATGGCAACTATTAGAAGCAAACCAAATGCGAGCCCATATAGCCGTCTCAGCTTTCAAGTATGATTTATGGTCATATAATTTGGGCCTTTAAATTGTACATTGGGCCCAGTTTAGCCCAGCTGTCCAGACGAGCCTGCGGGCCTGCACCAAACGTAAATTGTCGGTGATATGTAAAATATCATAAACGGATAATACCAAAAATCGTCTGTGATAGCAAACATACCACAGACGGTTGTTTTGAAAAATTGTCTGTGTTATAATTATCACAGATGGTTTAAGAGCCGTCTGCACCTATTATCACTGACACATAAATTCAGACAGTTCAGAAACCATCTGTGATGACGGTTTTGAACTATCTGTGATAACCCTTTCTGTAGTAGTTGGTATATATAATACTATTATTCTAGATACTGTACTGAGCAGAAGGTATTTTATACAATTTTTAGATGAGGAATCAATATCTCAAGAGCAAAAACGGTTCAACATGTACTATCAGTCACTAGCCCTAGTGGCGGCAATACAACGCAAATGATAATCTTCTATACTTTTCCTTTCTTAACAAAAAAAGTTGCAAGGAATGCTGTGGAGTAGCTTGCCTCTAGAGTGCTCGAAGGATATCATCCTCAGCTCAATCATACTTCACCACAATAAGTAGAGTTGGGTATAAGAGCTCTTTTGGAATTTCTAAATTTTATTTGAGTAAATTACGCTTTGCACCAGGTTTTGTTACCAAGGTTTCACTATGTACCAGGTTTAACAAATTATGTCACTTTGCACTTTGCACCAACCAATGCTTAAGTGGGCTAACCCAACCAGCTCTTGGCAAGGTGGCCCCACCCCACAGGTGCGTTAGCGAAGCAACCACACTGGCGAGAAGGGCACTGAGCTGGCAAATGGCCAAAATTGAGAGGTTGACCACAAAGCCTAATCCCCAAATCAACATCCCCAAAAGCTATGATTTTGGTGTGTGGTTGCTTTGTTCATGCACTTGGCCGGTACACGATTCATTTTGTAGCCTTGTGCGGCACCTCTGGACCTTGATTCCACAATTTGGTGTGCCTTGATTGTGGAGATGGACATTGTATCTCCAAGAATCACGTTGATTACACAGCGGCATAGTAGCGGTGATAGGTTCTGAGGCAACATCGTCGACATGCCATGTCTTGATGTCTCGGTGACTTTGAGTGCCATCGGTTCGATGAGTATTTTCATCTTTTGTATATCTATTGTGCTCAGTTAGTGGCGGACCCAGGATTTCCGAGATGGGTGTTCGGAGTTAATAAAATGTTGCTTAAAGGATAAAGGAAAGGTGCTCGGTGAGAAAAAAAATCAAAGTACAAATTGTCCTAACAAAAAATATCTCAAAATAATGTAGAAAAAGTACAAAATAATTAAGTAAAATACAATTTTAACTCTATGACCCTTTATACAATTTTAGGGACAGTCATTTCATCGTTCCTTAGAACCACCTTACTAAATTGTTTAAATTTTTATGCTAATCAATTTAAAAGTTCAAGAAAATTTTCTTTATTATGTTAATCTAACCAACACCATCTACAAAGATTTCATATCTACAAACCTCTTCTTCATTTTTTGAAGGTTCTACGATCTACTTTTCACAAAGGCATAATAATTCAATGAACTATTTGGAATTTGCCAATTTCGGAATTGGGAGGGAGAGTAGGAGACCGAACACAACTCACCTGGGAATGAGACCTCACTGCAACGCCGTGTGTTTTATACCACTCTGCTCGCCACGTCGCCACCCAACTCACCGTGTCACCTTCCTGCTCACCCACATTACCTTGCGCCCATACTTCGCTCCTAGAGTACACTTGTGGCCCTAATTTGGAAATTGGTCTACCTTCTCGCTAACTCGCTGTTGCCAGCCGCAACTACATGTTGCACGCTCCCTCTCCCTTTCCTTGGCCACTGTGTGTGTGGCCATTGTGGGCTTGCGCCACTTTGGCACTATCTTATGCCTCCCATTTGGTCAGCTCCCTCACCCTCCACGTGCACACTGCCGCCACGTTGAGAGAGAGAGAGAGAGAGAGAGAGAGATGAGGCATTAGGGTTAGGACTTGGGTGACCACTTGGAGCCTTGGAGAATTTGAGTTGTGGTGGGTCTGGTGGGCGTAAAGGGAGCTCTAGTGGACTTAAGAGAGTGAGGTATGGGTTGGATTGGGATAATTTATATTTTTGGGTACAAATATATAGTATTTTTGCTTAATTAAAAGTATATATGTGTAATATACCTAGTATATACTATATTTTTTGTAAAAAAATAATCAGTATTCAATTGAATACCCATGAACTACGTAGGGATCGCCCCTGTGCTCAGTGTGCCATACTAGTGAAATTTCAGTTTATATCTCGCTCTGATTTAAAGTAGCAATAGTATTGGGTGACTTTGCATAATAGATTGTGAGCTATACATTGCTCTGTGAGGATATTGGTCATAGTGATATTAGTGTGACAAATTGGAGATAGGCTAGGCTTTAGGCTATCTTGTTGTCAATATCTTGGTTAATCTTGTTACTTGACGTGTGCAATTTCACTACTACTATTAGAACAATTACTTTTGTGATATTTAATTGCTAGCCATCAATTAAATCTTGGTAAGTAGTAGAGCTCAAAATCTAGCATTTTTCTAAAGAATTGTCGCATATAATCGGTGATCAATTAAGACCATTAGTGGCAAGGAGGCCTTGTTTTGTGCTTGTGCAGCTCGACATCTGAGAGCAAATTAATTAACATTAATTTGAGCCTTATGCTAATTGAACCAGCCCACTTCTTCACTCTGTATAGCATGATATCATGTTTAGATGACTATAGTAATATATTTATGCTTCTAGACATCTATTTGATGCTCATGTCATTTTTGCTACTGGAATTATGTTTTCTATTCATAATTAAATCTTGAATTAATCTGAAATATTTGCTAAATCCCTAATATTTTCAACAAGTAGAACAGGTTACACGCGAAGAAAATATGCCACCGTACATGTTACAGCACTGAGCCATTGAGCACTTGTTGTCTTATCAGGCCATTCGTGATACTTTTTGTCACAAAAAAGATAGCTTGGCACTATCCAAAATATCTTTACTATTATAGGATAATTCATGATATACCACTCGAAAGAATGATAAAACTTGGAATACCACTTTAAAATTTGACTTTCACCACATACTACTCCAAAAAAGTTTAAATTCAACATACACCATTTTCTCGATTTTATTATGAATTAAAGCATCCCTTTTGGCCACAGAAAAGAATGGTTTTGCCTGTATATCCAATGTTTTCATAATTCCAGAAAATACCACTCGTATAGATTGACCGAACCAATGTTTCCTGGTGCTATCGATTCCCCTCCCCTCATTGGTTTCCTGGTGGATTTGGTGGTGCGACCAACCAAATTTTGCATTTTCCCTCAAGTGGCATTCCATGTGTATATACATATTAGCAAATTCACCATGTTTTCTGTCCACTATTTTTTGAGTCAAGGGCAGGAGCTCTGCCAATTCATTAAAGAAAAAGAGAATTACAAACATCATCTCCAGAGAAGAAACACCAGCAACACCGTCCCCAAGGGGGAAACCACCAACACTAGTAGAGGAGTCCTAGGTCTAGAGCTCCAAGCAAAACCACACCCGCCAACCAGGAAGGAACTTCGTGGAGCAACACCAAAACAAAAAAAAACCTTACCCACAGCTCATAAGCAAAGCCATAACATGGTTGAGACCAAAGCAAAGCACAGAGCTGAAGAAAATCCATCATTTGCAAAGGGTTGAAGTGCAACAATCCACACCAGAGTGCTCACCATGACAGCAACCCCACCTCGGTTCACCAATACAAAACCCACCCAACATCATTGGACTATGTCAACACCAACACCGCACCATGAACGGCAACACAAGCACAACCATCCACAACAAGCATTAGGAACCGCAACAAGTACAACACTCCTAAAGCAACTATCCAGATGAACTTGAAAGAAGCGGGTGAGGAAGAAGCCCTTCCATTCTTACCACGATGGAAGACAAAGGATGACATGCCAGAATATGATGACACAACTTGTGCACCTTGGCGCCGTGTGCCATACCGTGGCACAAACACATCGGCAACACGCCACCTCAAAGCACAAGCCAACTATGCCAAGCAACACTCACAAGCCACCAGACACACTCCTCCCACCGACGGCGCACGTCATAAGTCATCGTTATTGCCTGTCGTGCACTACCCGCAGTGCAGCCATGTCTCATGTACCCCAAAGGCAACTGTCAATCATGGGTCACCATGCAAAACCGAGGCGCGCCGCACTCCCGTGCACATGCACAACCCTTCGCACTACTCGCCGTGACATAGTAGCTTCGCTTTGACCTGCCTCACCGACACATAGAACCAATCACCTGTCACACCGCCCCAAGCGAGCCAACAACGTCAAATCATGGTCTGTGTCACTCCGCCCAAGCTGAACCGGTGACAGCACCCAAGCCTGCGCTAACCTGCACCACCACTTCTTTGCCCTTCCATCCACACCCAAGCTAAATCTGAACAGCGCCATCGTCCTCGGGCTTATCGGGCTTCAAAACACTGGATCTACCACCCACGAGCTCGAGTTCATCGGAACCACCGCTCACAAGCTCGATCTGCACTGGATTCGACCATCCTCATGTATGGCGCGTTGATCCTGGTCGTATGCGTATGGATCTGGGCTGGATCTATCACTGCAAGTCCTCATGCGAAGGAGGGGGTCGTTGAAGACACAACGATGAAGAGGAAGCATGTGTTGGGGAGGCTTGATGTGTTGCTAGGCCCACCTGCACTGTTCATCATCTTCCCCACTGGCTTCAAGCGATAACATGGTGGCCCAGGAGGCGATCTACTCGAGGGCAACATGCTCACTACCATTACTAGGAGTCAAATTGAGAAGAGAAGAGTAGGGAGCTGTGGAGGAAGGTCCCGTCATCACCACCGCTGCATTGGCAACGACTACCTCAAGAGAGGGGTGAGGAGGTGGGGGACTCTCGGGGAGGATGGACATCGCCTCCCGGGTCGCCCGGAGGAACAACACAAGAGTTGAGGATGCTGAGGCTTCGTTTTCTGTGGACTATAAATACGTACATGAATCCAAATTGTCAAGATTGTGGATGCATAAACTAACATCGGTACACAATCATGTGTGAGAAAGTACATTCTTGAATGCAATCAAAACCAAGGAACACATTGATTGATCACTTCTACACAACAAGGGATCGGACTAAAGGTTGTCCTCAGAGATAGATCAACAGGAACTCACCCAACCAGATTTTTGCCTTTCTTATGAGTCCGTTCATTTCGACTTGGGATTCTGACTTTTAGGTTATTTTTCGCTATTCCTAAATTTCGTCTTTTTTATTATTTTTTAGCTTTTTTGAACTTCTTTGCCGGTTCTTTTTTTCCCGTATTCGTTTGCATTATACGTAATTGGCTAACTTGTTTTTTCTATTTTTAAATTTTTTAAAATTTAATTACGTGAAATAAGCCATCATCAGCTATAGTGTAATTTTAGCCAACTATAGTGCAATTTTAGTCATAAGCCATTTTTTCAGCCGAAATGAGTAGGCTGTCAAATGACATGGAAATGCTAGTTCGGTCCGATGATTAGGAGTGGCATTTTCTGAATAATGAAAACATTGGTTGCATGGGCAAAACCATTCTTTTCCATAGCCAAAAAAAAGAGGAAAATGATTTAATTCGCAATAAAATCGATGAAATTGTAATATGTTGAATCTAAAGTTCTTTGGAATATGGTGGAAATCAATTTTCGAAGTAGTATGTCATTCTTTTGAATAATATATTATGAATTATCCAATTATTATTGGTCCAAAAATAAAATAACCTTAGTGAGTGGATAAAGAATCGTGTGAGTTTAGCTAGCTAGCCTGATGGAGCAACGGGTCAAACTCTCCTTTATGCAGCCGGTTGCTTTCAAGCTTCCGCTTCGTATGAAGCAAGCGTACACTTCACTCGCCATGACCAGGACCACTGTGGGCAATAAGTATTTTGCACTAACTCGGCAAGCAAGCGACTCGGCCAAGGATTGCATGCGTACGTAAGGAGTGCAGTTTTTCTGCAAACACTTGCAGCTATGCTCACTATCTCAGCCATTCGTTCCATCTTGAGATTCAGGCCTCAGCCATTCGTTCCACCTCGAGATTCACGTCTCCTTGCTGGCCACAGCCGTCCCTGCTAGAGTTCGTGTATGGTAAAATTTTGAGAGATAAAATAGAACAATTAAGATAATTTGTATCCGATATAGTTGATTGGGTTGATTTTTATATCACCTTGTACTATATTAATATGCCCTCGAGGCTCAAGCAATACATCAAACAATTATTCATACTATTCTACCTTCCTTGATGGTCCATCACCCACGAGTAGCACCGCTTGGTGGTAGCGCAGCTCGTTATGGGGGTTTTTCGCGGTAGCGATGGCACACATGGGGTTTCCGATGGCAGCGGTGGTGCAGCGAAGTTTCCGGAGGGAGGCGATGGCTTGTTGTGCTCGGAGCTAAGTTGAGAGAGGGAATGATAGGTCTATTCGTATTAGTTTCTGCTTAGAAAAGCTAAGATGAACACCCGACTTCTCAAAACGGCTTCTCCACTCCTCTTGCTACCGTCTTGCTCTGGAGATAAGGCAGAGAGTTACAGGTGTATTGCCTACCCTACTCCTCTCTATCCCGTCACGTGCACGTATCTCTCGCTCGCTTTTTGCATCGCTCGCCACCTCATTCTAAAAACCACTTCTTTCAGCCACTACTATTCGGATGGGTTCTTTTAGGCTAAGGCTTATGGCTGTGGTCTTTGAATTCTGACCTGTTCGTGAACAGGTCAGCACTCGGCAAATGAACGTCGTGTACTTGGCAAGCGTCATTTAAGAAATCGGCTAATTTGAGTTTGCCACAGCATTAGAGAGAAAAAGAAGGCAGCTGCACGATGATAATAATAATAGCACTGCATGACTAGGTAGTTTCCCTGGCATTCAAGCATGGCATGTAAAGTATTTAGTCGTGCACGGAAGGTTTGATCAAGGAGGATTCTGAGAAGGCGTTTGATAACTTTTGCTTGCATAGTATTGGCAAAGACTTTTCTTCTGGTAATCAGGCTTTCAGATTGATAGCAACGAGCTGCGTGATATGCACGACAGCATGAGCAGCCATGTAATATTGTATTTTCTGTGGAACAATGTGCCGGGAAAATACAAGCATGCGTCGCATGAACTGGCAAGGGATAGCCGCATGAAAACGTTATTTATCTTTTTAAAGTGATTTTTTCGTAAATTTTATCATCTTCGTTTAGGATTTATTTTAGGCCGTGATGGAGTACTCTTCTCTTCTTCTATACTATCGATCAGTCCATGACGTGTCCTGGTTCAAAAGGTCAGCATTACTAGGGATATTCTTACACAAGAAAACGCGAATGTGATAAGTAAAATTCATATTCGAGAATGTTCGTATTCGTATTTGAGACTATTTGATTTGTATTTGATCCGTTTCCATCCCTGACGACATCTTTGGGGATGATTGTAGAAAGCAATTTTCTGATGAACCAAATTTCATAAGCAAGAAGTAAAAAATTACTTTGCATAATTTCAACTCTATGTGTTACACTGTTAGCTAGTGTAGACATATAATCATGTTACATAAATTTATTCTACAGAGATTTATTACAAAAGTTTTAGGACATTCGCATTCGACACATATTCGATTCAAATTCATATTCGTTACGTCATTTGATTCGTATTCGAAAATGTTCAAATTCGTATTTCTTTTAAAAATATAAATTCATATTTGTATCTGTATTCGTTTTAAATATATAGATTCATATTCTTATTTGAGACTATTCGATTCGTATTTGATTCGTTTCTACCTCTAAGCATACCTAAAGGATCATGTGAGAATGTCAAGAGTTTTGTTATTTGGATGAGTCAAAATTGGAATTTGCAAATTTACAAATTTTTCTAAACAGCTTGCAAAAATAGATGATTTTGAGAAATTCAAGTCGTGGGATGATTTGATTTGATCTAGGTTAGTGTATATGTGTGCATGATATATGTTTCAGCTAACATGGATCAAGTTATGAACAACTTGTGTCCGAAAATGATTTCTTAATCTTTGGATGTGTAGGGGCGTTTAGAGTCAATCATGGTCAATGGTGGGAATCGAAGCTATGCTCATATAGGAGCCGAGGCCCAGAATGATCAAGGATACCATGTGAGATGGCTAAGCTCAAGCATGGTACGAGAAAAGTGAGAAATGTTGAAGGAAATTTCAAGTGACGGGCTGCATCATGTAGTTTAGTCGGTCCAAGTAAGGTGTGGTCCGGTGGAACCGGAATGGGAGAGACTTGCTGACGCGTGATAACCCAGTGGTACACCTATACATGGCAAGTATGATGATTGCTTGCAATAAAAGATGAAGACTGGATCAAGAAAGAGTATTTAGTAAGTTGACCAAAATACTATAAATTATCTTGTATTAAAACCATTGCGTTTGGAAAAATGGTTTAGGTTAAGAAGAAGTTGAGAAGATTAAGTTGGATCAAGGCTAAGAACTTAGCGAATTCAAGTTTATGTACTTTGAAAAGTGTGCATAAGTGTAGTATGTTAGTAAAACCCGTGTTGTATGGGGTTAACGGGTTTCCCCCATGTGTGCTAAATGGATAGTATCTATTAAGGTTAGATGAACTTGGTTGCTTTATCTATTCAATAGATTGGGATGAAGACTTGCAAATTAACCATCCAAGCATCCTAGTTTTACTCATTGAATCAAAATGTTTTAGAATTAGAGTTTAAGAAGTATGAGTGTTATGGTGTGCTCTCTTGTCCTTTAGTGGAGTGATTGTAAAAACTTCATCCTCAAGTAACAATATATCAACTCCGTTCATCTCTTATGTATCTTCGGTGTTTTGGTTGATTTGCTCTTAATCTTGTTTGTTTTGATCTCTTATATTTCCTTCTTGATATTTCTTTGTGTAAGTAAGAACATGTAAATGACGGAGATGACTCATAGGGATCAATCCCTATGCATCTAGGCGTCAGATTTTGTAAGTTCTTGAAATTGTTCGCTTTTTTATTTAGCATTTCCGAGTGATTTCTTGATCCAGTTATTTTTGCCTCATTTCCATGGGTGTTCTAACTTACTGTGACATGTAGAAATACATTTAGATCCATCTTAGCCATCATTCGCCCACGAGCAAATCATATTCATCGTTTTTTGTTTTTGACCGACAACCTTTCTTCAAACAAAAAAGTCAGAATTTTGGCAATGAATTTCTTGATCATTGATTGAAATTGGTTCCTGACATCCTAAAAAAAGGTACATCACAAATTTCAACTGATTTGAAGATTTCATTTGAGAGTCAGCTCAATTTTAGGTTTTCATCCGGTTTTAGTGCAGCAGACCTTCATGAACCAAAATATCTCAACTCTCTTAATTTATTTTAAGATTTTTGGTTGAAATAGGTTCTTAAGGTCTTGATCTAGTCTTGGTTTAAGTTTCAAGTCTTTTCGATCTACAGATCAAATGTTCAAAGATTTTTAGAATTAAAGTAGTGTTATTTTTCACTATTCACGGAATTGAAATCACTATTCACTCGATTGTTTTGGGCTGGTTTGGGTTCTTATTTTGGTGGTTTTAATGTTGGCTTTCCAACCTAATATTCATAGCTCTGTAGCTATCGGAGTGAAGGATTAGTGAATAATTGAAGCAAAATTTCAAGACACCACTTATCCCTTCTGTTGCCATATCGGTCTTACAATACTAGCTACGGAGAACCAAGCCCAATCCGCAATGCGTTTGTCATCTTTGATCATGTTTGCTGTCATCTCCATTTTAATAGCCTATATAGAGTAGATTGTTTTTGGCTGTGACTTTTGGATTTTGGTTTTTGAATTTTGGTTGTTCACAAGAGAGTGTACGAAGAGAGATAGTCATATGCGATCTTGGCCGGTATAATTGAAGTCGGTATAGTATCTACTACAATTAATTTATAAACCCTATCTTAAAAAGTCGTATCGTTTAAAAACTAATTACTACAACATAAAATAAAAGTAATAAACATGGAGCCCAAACGAACCCAGCTATAGCACCAAAGTGATGCTTTCGACAGTGGATACATCGATGATCTGCCCTAGCGCATTGGCCAACTGCAATCACGAACGAACAGCATTTTTTTTTTTTACTTCTGGCGGGCGCTTTGGGTTATATGTCCCTTTCGACTTTCCTACAAGGGAACGCCAGTTGAACATAAGCCGTCCTCTGCAGCCTCCGCTGTTTCGCCTTAATTCCTGGGCGGCGCCGTGCGCAGGACGGCAAGCACGCCACAGGTGGTACTGGCGCTCGCCAAGTTCCTACTTCCTAGTAAAGTAGTAAGCAAAGTGTCAAGCCTGGGATCTAAATTGTCTTCAGTACTGCGGAGGGGGACTGTAGAAACACTAAATTGAGCTTAGCACTACAGTAATTGGCGCTAGTTCTGTAGTAAAAACCGTAGAAACAGCGTTTTTTTTTCGGACGTTGTTTTTACTGCACAGAGGAATTAAGGCCCGTTCGTATTGACTTTTTTTTCATGGTTTTTAGCTTTGACTAATGAATAGTAGTGTCTAATAGAATCGGTTTATATAAACTAAGAGCAATGCTGATATAAAATTGAACTCTAAAGTCAGAACTATGAAATGCCAGAAATGGCAATGCTGATGTGATTTGCACTACAAGTGGTATGGAATGCTAGATACTACAAGTGGTATGGAATGAAAGGATTTTCTATCACGGATACCAGAATGCAAGAGTAATACAAATGGAATGCCACACTGCCAGAACCTAACTAGCATACCAGAACAAGCAGGTATACCTCATTTTCTATCATAGATCCCTGAACAAGCAAGTTCAGATCAATTTCATACTCAACTAACAGCTAAGGCAGTTCAACTCAATTTCATACTCAACTAAAAGATACGTGGGTTTGACTCAGTTTATTACTCCAATAACAGAAAAACATAACAGACAAGCCAGTTCTAACTCGAATAACTGAGCAAATAAGATAGTACTATGGACAAATATGGTAGAAAAGATACTTGCAATAGGACTCATAATGTGAAAAACTCATTCCTGATGCATGTTGCATAAGGGCTGTGATCACTTAGTGTTCTTCTTGTCTGCCCAGCCCCTCCTAATCCAGATCAGCCGGCCCTCCGGGGTTTTGATGTTGACGACGTCTCACGGTAGCGGGCGTGCATAAAGAGCTAACTCGCGTAGTAGTACTCGTCGCTATCCTCATGGGCACCATTGGCAACGACAACCTACATTAGCTATTTCATTTCATCCTTTGACTGGCTCATGGGGCGCGACGTCACACTTATAGCCTCTGGACTACTCGTAGAGATTGACGAATCGCTCAAGATGTACATCCCAATAACTCTTCTTTGGTTTCTTCCCTTCTGGAGACTCTAGCACATAACGTCGCTTCCCTTTATTGGGGGCCGACGGGCCGCTGTTTGTGGCCCGTCTTCCCGAGCATGAGCGTGCTCTTTACCAGGCACATATATGTCTGCATTTGTGCATATGACCTCCTTGAACATCCTCTCTAGAAGGTCCTCATGAACGAGCGGTGCCTTGAGTAATTTCTTAATATCCGCCATGGTCTGCACAAAGTAGAAATAGAGGGGCCTTAGTGATTCAACAATCATCGCGGAGAGCACATGAAAGACTATGTGTAGAATCTCACCTTTGCTTGATCCTCCCACTAGTCTAGCTCGGCAGCAATAGTACTGATCTTCGGATTGAAGCCGAGGCTAGTAGAGCACAGCTTGAGGGTCTTGTAATTTGCCAAATCCCTTTTCAGTGCATCCCACGTGTTCTTCATTTGCTTACAGGTGTACTGCCGGCCGGTGCGCTCTTTGAACTGCTGAAGAAGGTTGGAGTACCCCTTTCCAGATAGGTTATTTTGAGGGTGGTTACCAGCGTCCAGTTCCTCCAGGCAAACAGCAATGAAAATGCTGGTCACTTGACTATTGTCAGTCGGCACAACAAACGGTGGTACACAATGGAGGAGAGAACAATCACAACCAAAAAATTCGGCTACAGAGGACAAAACAATCATGAATTGTGCAAGAAAATTGCTAGAATGGATGGTATGGGCAAAGCATACCTTACAATCGGCTATGAAGACAACGAGCGAGGCTCCATAGGGTGGACGGCAGTGGACATACCACGGCCCGGATGGCGGCCGATCTAGGACTTGAGAGAGAGCGGATGAGGGGGCAACCGGCAGATTTGGACATAGAGAGTGGATCTGGGGGGTGGGCTGGGGGCGTCAGAGAAGGACGGGAGACGGGAACAGGCGGACGGAGTGACGGAGTGACGCCGGCACGAGAGAGGGCGAGAGGAAGAGGGGAACATGATTTGGGAAAGTGGTTTAGTGAGTGTCTTGGCCCTTCACGTCGGGTCTTCGTGTGTGTGCAAACGGCTTCTGCAAGCCGCTTATGGAAGCTTGTCGTTTATATTGGCTTTGGTTTTTAGAAGCAGAATCTAGAAGCTAAAATCAATATGAATACCTCTTTAATGTGGCAATTATACTGGCTCATGGGGCGCGAGATCGCCACCTGGCCGTTCGCTGCCATTGTACTGGGCTCCTCTGCCGTAGGATCCGGGTCCCTACAGAAATTGTACTAGTTCCTTTTATGAATTCCTATGTTCCACAAGGACCATCAGATGCAAGAGTCTTGGGTGTATGATTTCTCTACCACGTCAACATATAATTAAGAAAAACTATCAACAGGTAGCGAAGGTATGTAATATAAATTGGAAAGCCTGAATCATAGCCAGTTTGGATTGGATCAGAAATTCAGATCCTTCTTCTGGAAGGCAAAGATTTGACAAGCAGACTGAGATGGAAGGACAAGCTTCATGGGCGAAAGTGCTGACATAGCCTGACAGATAAGCCATGGGAGAAAGATAGGAAGAACGGGATCGCAAGAGGTTATGCTTATCCAATCAATTAGTACTCTGATGTGGAGTACTATAACCCACAGGCCATAGCGAGTGTAGCAATGATCAGTTCTTATCAGGATGACGGCAGACCGGCTGGGAGGCCATCAGCGTGAGCGTGAAATGAGAGACGTCCGAACAGGTGGCTTAACACGATGACGTTCTCCTGATTCACTCTAGTGGGTGCTAACGGTACGATTTAATCCCGACTGATCTAGATCGGTCGGTCTCAAATATAAGAAGATAATTTAGTATTCGATACCGAATCCGATCGGTACCGAATAGTTATTACCGGATATGGTAGTAGAAATAGAAGAGCTAAAATCCAATCAAATAGCATAGGTAAATGGTAAACTAGGTACTATCTAACCGGATATCCGATAAGCAAGTTAGTATCCCAACTAACCCAGCCCATCAACCATCATTGACATCAACCGGTCTAGATTTTACTCAAATCCTAACCTAACTCTAGAGTTCAACCACTCTAGCCAGTCATCACCAATCCTCCTCACTTGTGTTGAACTTGCGTATAAATTTATCGGTTTTTCGAACTAATATATGAATTTAGCACTTATATTGAACTTAAGTAATCTAGATGAATTTATTGTTAATTGAAGGCTTGAAGTAATGATGGTATGGTTCAGTGTATATTTCTTTATGTATGCACATATTATCCGTTTCCGATCTGAAGCCATCACGTATCCGTCCCAATGGTACCGTATCTAAAACGCTGAATACTTTGAATTTGTATTCGTATCTGATCTTATCGTATCTCACTCTAAATTCGAAAAATATGGATTCGGATATAACACAAATAATATCCTTCCGAATTCGACGCCCCCCTCATACGTTCTCCTGATTCACTCTGGTAGGAATTCAAAAACTATACCATGCAGATCTTTCAACTCTCCATTCGCCTCAATCTGTCTCATTGTACGTAGGAACTGAACATGATGCCTCTGTTGGATGAGAAAATGTTATATATCACTGTTTTAAAATTATATTAGTATTAAAATGTAAATGAAGGGTAAACAACGATTATATACCTCTTCTTTTACTTCAAGATTTATGCAGTTCGTAGATCTCTCGTCTGATGGATATTTCGTATTCCACCTAAATTTGATCGATTATTTTCGGCACGGAGACAAGCTGGCCGGCGAACTCGAGTGCAAGTCGTTATTGCCCAACGAATTGCCACTGTAGCTGCGTACTCCAGTAATCCAGTTTCGTTGCGTCTCCCTGCCTTATCCGGCGTCACGGCGAGAGTACACCGTACAAGCTGGACGTGGCGAGTGCCTTCGCACCCGAGAGGCGACGGCACACCAGCACGGTCCACAGCCACACGCCTCACCTTCCCCACTCTACAGTCTACAGCACTCGGCGACCCCACATCGTAAACCGTCCCAGATCACAGATCACGGGACACATGCCACTCGAAGCGCCTCACCCACGGCGAAAACGAGCTCCAAATCGGAAGCCATTTTTTACTGTAGCTTTTTCTTCAAATTTAATCTTTAAATACTTATTTTTGTAAATTTAGTCCTCTTCATAGATATACCGAACTCAACAAGTACCTACAGAACTAAAAAGCTTGGTATAGCTTAGCAGGTATCTACTGAGATCCTCTAGCTTAGCAGGTGACCTGCTGAGCCGCCCAAATGTGGCAGCAGTAAATGCATGTCCCCATTGCTAATTAAGTTGTCTATAAGAGCAAGTACAATAGTGGTCTTATAGCCAAGCTAGTCAGCATTTTTGCTGATGTGGAGGAGAGAAGAGAGGAGAGCTTGGCTCTCATGCAAGCAACAAGCTGCACACGGGAGCCTATGCAGTGGTGGGCCCAGATAATAAATGTATGTGAGGAGGAGTAGGAAAGAGAATGTGAGACATGGTACCATATAATAATAAAAAACTTTTGTAGACAAATAGAAGACAAATTATTGTATAACTTGGCTCTTATAACTTGACTTATAGCCAAACACTTGGCTCTATTATTGAACTTGCTCTAATTAGTGCTAATGTATGCGGCAGGCACCCGATCGGCTTGCTGTTGCGCTTGGACGGCTTGACAAGTCGTCTATCGAGTTCCATAGATCTATAAAGAGAGCCATTCAAGAGCTAAATTTTTTATTAAAAAAGCTACAGTAATATTTGCTTGGACAGTTCTCAAAATCAAATAGGTGTGTTCTTTCAGTCTGTGCCTTATAACTTATGGTTTAAACTTTTGAATTCCAACTGTTCGTGAAAGATAGTATACAGAGAAAAATAGTCACATATGATTTTAGCCAGTATAACTAAACTTAGTATACTTTTTGCTATAATTTTTCTATTAAACTATTTTAAAAAATTATATTATTTAAAAATTAGTTATGGTAGCTTATATAATTATAAGCCGACTGAAATTACAACCGAACCTTAAAACTCAACTCAGGTTCCTCGACCGATCCGCCGCCTCCGACGAGGCCACGAGAGTGTACGATGACGAGACGGGGCCGTGACAAATAAACAACGCCCGTCCCGTGCCGTCCGCTCCAGCCGCGCGCCCACGCCTCTCGTCGTGTCCACCCGGAGAGAACACGCACGGCTGCCGCTCCACGGCCCGCGCGGCCAAATCTAGCCGTGTTTGCTGTGCCCATCGCCCGCCTAATAAACGCAAGCCCTGCCCCCAAGCACGCGCGCGCACCGGCGTCCGGTCCTCCACCTCTCCTCCGTGCGCGGGCGGTGGTCACAGGCGTCGCTGTTTGAAAAGCCCTAGCTGCGTCTCGGGTGTTTCGGGCTTTCGGCCTCGGTTGGACCCGTGACCCCCCTCTCCGGAGGCTCCGGGGTGAAGATCAGGCTTTCGTCTCGCGTGCTTGAACTGGGTGAGTTGCGAGTTTCGTTATTTTTCTGGGTTTTTTTTTCTTGCCGAATTTATTGATTGCTTTCTTTGGAGGTGCTACGGTTGAGTCTTTTGGAGGATCGTCCGTCTGTTGGTGTAGGAATCTGCTAGCAGCTTGTGTTGTCCTAGCAAGTCTGGAATTTGTTCCCCTGCTGCTACCGGGTCTTTTTCTTCAGCTGTTTTTAGGGAACTTGTTTGCGCGATTGTTCCCAAAGTTTCGTCTTTCTCCCCGATTGTTCCTAAAGTTTTGGCTTTTCGCGGATCAGCCTCTCGGGGCCTCGATTTCTGCAACCTGATTGGGCTTTGGAACTGGAGCCCACCTGCTTCGTTGTTTCGGCGTCCAAAATACAAGAATGAAATAGAGACTTTAATCCCTAGAAAGTTCCCCATGTTTCCCTCGCCTTGTGCTTGCAACTTGCTCTCCAGTTTGCTGGAGCTTGGCATGTAAGCATGTTTCAGCATCTTTCTAAGAGATCGAAGTTGGAAAGGTGCCATCTCGACACAGTTCTACCAATTTCGGAGCAAATTGCTGCCATACATGTATTTAGCACATTCTTTTTAGGTTTTTTTTTTGGCTTTGATCTCCGCAGTTTTTCCTTCCCTGCGATGAAAACAGTCTTGAATACCTTTCTCTAAGTACCTTTGATTCTAGACCATTGAATTACAACTGATGGATGGACCATATGATTTACAAGCACAGGAGAAGATCTCATTGATTGTATGGCTGGTAATTGCAGGAGTAGCTTGGTGCTCTAACAAGTATTGAAAATGGTTAGTGGGAGGCCAGTAAATGGGGAATTGGATGCATCGTTCAGGAGCCTCATGGTGTCTACTGGCAGCGGGAGGGGGCAGGCTGGAAGTGGTGGCGCAATGCCTACGTTATCAGGTTGGAAAGACCTTCCAATGGAGCTGCTGCTGCGGATTTTATCAATAGGTGGAGATGATCGGATGGTCATTGCAGCATCTGGTGTTTGCACTGGCTGGCGTGACGCGTTGGGATGGGAAGTCACTAATCTTTCCCTCTCATGGTAAGCAAGTTTGTATCCTTCAGTCTAATTCTTAAGATTGATAGGTGTTGTCTCTGAACTTTGCACAACAGTACATTTACACCCATTAGGTAAATTGGTGGAAAGATTTAACTTGACTTTGGTTATTAAATGGTGGAGTAGCCCTTGGACTAGGGAAATTTGGATATGATAATGTGGCATTCTTACTAGATTGTATTCTCTAATACTCTGACGTGTCTCAAAACTCATTTTCTGTGTATCATTTTCCTATTATTCAATCATATGTTCTGTAATAGAAAAATAACTAACCCATGTGCTTAAACTACATCTGCACCCATCCTACATGGTTCTGCAACCAAGGTAGTGTACTGGTTCTACGTGGTATTGCATTTCAAACATAGGTTATTCTGCCTGCTTCCCCTTTGATTATTGCGAGGTAGATGTATGTATCAGGGGAAAGTGCTATGACATTTCGTTTGTTTTCTTTTCTGTGTAATCTTGTATGTTTGTCTGTCATTTGAAAGATCCAAAGTTCTCAGCTTATCCTTTTCAGTTCTGAAAGCAACTTGTCCATTTAGCAGTTATATTGTATGAGTCAGCAATGGGTCCCTTTGAAGTTGTTTTATGTTTATGTAACTGATCATTTTCTATAATGGATATGTGTGTGCATGTCTCAGCATAAGAAACTTCCAGCAACTACTGAAACTCTTCGTTAACTTTCCTTTTAGTTTGTGATGGTGAATTGACTAGCGTTCAACTGAACCAGCCACAAAGTCACATGGAGAAAATACCTAATTGTTATTCCAAAAATTTAGGAATGCCTTCTAAATCTGACAAACTAATTTTTTTAGGTGCATAAAAGATACAATTACATTCGTTATTTAGACATATAGTTTTATTTGGTATTAAAACAAGAAGTAAGAACGCTAATCAGTGTTAACCTAGAGGATTATAGGCACATGTTTGATGCAACACAATGGGGTGGAATCAAGTGTACAAATAGCATTGGAATTGAGGCTTACAGGCTCTAGACTTTGGATATTCATCCCTATGTTGTTCCATATATTGTGCTATATGCGTGCATCTTTTCCCAGGACTATTATATTAAGGCCTGAAAGGCCTAAGAATATACTTTTTTTCATTTGAAGTAATGTCAAAAGCCAATTTGATAGATCAGCTGTAATTAATATAACACTAACTATACACAAATTAATATGAAACAGCAACACGAGTACACGACATCTACCTAAATGAAGTTTGGTTGCTAAATTTCACAAATATTACATTTTTTTTATTGAGGAGCACCAATAAGTGCGCCCATTTTTTACTTTTATTCCTAGATTAAGTAATGCAATGTTTTGACGTTTCCAATGAAAAAATGCATTAGGTGGCTTCACCCTTCCATGTTTACTGGTTCCATTGGCAAATCTATTTCATTTTTTAAGCATCTCTTCAAATGATTCTCCACATTCTCACTGCCAAGCCTTACCAATGAGTTATAGTTGGTGATATGTACATTTTTTAGGTTTGTTGGTTGACCTGAAAATTGTACCATTTGCAGGTGCCAGCAGAACATGAATAACTTAATGATATCACTTGCTCACAAGTTTACAAAACTTCAAGTTCTCACTCTTCGCCAGAACAAACCTCAGCTTGAAGACAGTGCAGTAGAGGCTGTTGCCAACTACTGTCATGATCTACGTGAGTTAGACCTCAGCAGAAGCTTTAGGCTTAGTGACCGCTCCTTGTACGCATTGGCTGATGGATGTCCTCGGCTTACAAGACTGAACATCAGTGGATGTTCCAGTTTCAGTGACACTGCCTTAACCTACCTTAGTTGCCACTGTAAAAACCTGAAGTGCTTGAATCTGTGTGGATGTGGGAAGGCAGCAACTGACAGAGCTTTGCAGGTATTTTGGTTAACCCATGATTTGCTTAGCATGTTTTCATGAACCTCCATTTAGTTTCTGAGATCTTGATGCAGGCCATAGCCTGTAACTGCGGGCAGCTGCAATCTTTAAACCTAGGTTGGTGTGAGGATGTCACAGATAAGGGAGTGACCAGCTTGGCATCAGGTTGCCCTGATCTCAGGGCTCTGGACTTGTGTGGTTGTGTTCTTATAACAGGTATTTTACATTATTTGTTTATGACCTGATTCTATGGATAACCTATCTCCCTTCATTGATGAATGAAATAAACAAAGCTGTTGGTATCATGGTATGTTTATTTGTATTATAAAGTGCTATTCTAGATAACCAAGCACTGTATTTTAGGACATGACAATGGCATAATTTCTGGGGCGCTTGGTTTTTGTATACTATAATACAATTTAGTTTTAGTAGATAGAGATGTTTGTTCATTGTTGGTTGTCATCGTATCAGGCGAAATCATGTAGTGGCTTTCCTTGCAGCTTCTAGTGTGCCCTGAGCAACTTAAACGCTAACTTGGTTTAATCCATCGCAGATGAGAGTGTTATTGCTCTTGCCAACGGGTGTCCTCACCTGCGATCTTTAGGCCTGTACTACTGCCAGTACATCACCGACCGTGCCATGTACTCCCTTGCAAACAGCCGCGTGAAGGGAAAACGTGGAGGATGGGATACGGTGAGGAGCAGCTGCTCCAAAGAAGAAGACGGGCTCGCAAACCTCAACATCAGCCAATGCACAGCCCTGACACCCCCGGCCGTTCAGGCGGTCTGCAACTCCTTCCCGTCGCTCCACACTTGTCCCGAGAGGCACTCTCTCATCATCAGTGGCTGCCTCAGCCTGACTTCTGTCCACTGCGCCTGCGCCCTCCACCCGCACCGTGCTGGAAGAGACGTGCTGCCCAACCATGCGTACTGAGCATACTTGCGTGCTCGGTGCTGGTGAACGCCGTCTGCCTGGTGGCGGAGGTTTGGTCCCGACCTAGAGGAAGATGTGTACATACACTCGGAACTTAATAATGTGATGTAGTAGGACTGTTGTATCAGTAGGATTCTGCCTGTGTGATAACCATGGAATGGCGAATGGCTGGAGGGCTGCATGTTCTCCCGTGCCACTCAGGACATTTGACTGTAAACGGTATGTTCTGGAGTGGATTTTATCTCAAGGAGACTGTGTATATATTTAGGGACTTTAGCCCGTCGCACGGGCCTCCAAAAGGAGGCCTGCTACACTAAAAGCGAGAAGAACTCCATCCTGAAGTCGACGCTCGAGGAGGCCAAGAGAATGTTTTCTGCTTAACATTGCTTGTAGCCTTTCTGAGCGGTGAGATGTTTTCCTGATGGGTTCTTGCAGATGAACTCTCACTCTGGGAGCTAGTAAAAAAAAAGGTTTGTTCTCAAGACGAGTTACAAGAGCAACTCCAAGAGATGGGCTAAAACATCCCCTAAAATAAATTTTGGTGATTAGTGAAAAAAAAACCCCTCCAAAAGATCTCCAAAACCACCACTAAAAATTTTAACACCCCCAATATCTCACCCCACCGGAGCTAAATTTGGCCTCACTCCACGCGTCCCCAATCACCGTTGCCGCGTGCGAGTAGGCGATTCCGCGCCCAATTTTTTTTCCTCCAGGCACATCCCCTCTGGCCGCGCACAGGCGCCTCCTCGCCGGCCACTGCGTGTCTCCGCTGGCCGCGGCGCGTCTCCGCTGGCCGCCACATCCCCTCCGCCAAAAAGGCCTACATTGAAATATCACATCGAGAGTCGTCTGTGCAGGACAGCAGCCTCTTCAGAACTATGTTATGGTGTCTTTATTTCATATCAGAACAATAGTGTTTTAATTTAATTTCAGATCAGAACAATGGTGTCTCCATGGCGCTGCCATAGATGCTCCAATTTTGGGGACCAATTTTGGGGATGATTGTTGGAGCAAAGGAGTTATATTGATCTCCAACTTTTTGGCATGTCCCCTAAAATGAGATTATAGGGGATCAAATTTAACCCATCTTTTGGAGCTGCTCTAACATGGATCCCCGTGGTCCAATCTAGGCTACCATGGAGCTAGTGCTTTGTTCGTAACCGTCAGCATTTCAGAAATCTGCAAGTGCAACGACGCAATCCTCAGCACTTCCCTAAAAAAAATGTCCTCTGGGCTGGATCGAACTGAACTCCGGATACCATGAAGAGGTGGTGGTTTGGAGTGGAGCCACACCCCAGACAGAGTGGGTTTTAACTCGAAGTGTAGAAAAATATCTAGTGTACAGTCTGAGTAAATTCAATCTAGTATGGATAACATTTTCATGATCCAGCCTAGATCATTCCACCACTGAACCCGGGACATAACTAAATCTTGATTCCGCCACTAGTGGTGGTCAACGTCAACGAGATGTCTAGCTGCCGTGCTCACCCACCATCGCACCGCACACACGCGCCAGGGCCAAGCAAGCACCGCTCTTTTCCTGCCTCCTCCCGATTGCTCGCGGACGCAGGCCGAGCACCCAAGTGTGCTGTGCACTTGTCCATTTTGCACCCCCAAAACCAGGAACTCCCCACCCGCGTGTGCGCCCAACCGCGTGCGACGGCGAAGCTCGGACCTCGGAGCATATGGACCGCGGCAAGCCATCTCGTCCGTGCAGTTCACACCTCAAAAGTGATGAGTGAAACCTGTGAGCATAATCTAGGTCTAAACATCAGGCTTTAACATTAATCCTAGATCAAGCATGAACACCTAGCTAATCATTAGAGCGGAAGCAACAGTTACATACCCGAATCGGATGAAGCCATGAAGTAGTCGGTGCTCGGTGATGGAGAGATGGCCGGCGTCGGTGAAGCCGAGATTGCCGGTGGTGTAGAGGAGGTCAGCCTCGCAGAGAAGCTGATGCCGTGGACGGAGAAGAAGGGGTTCCGGCCTTCGTCCACCTGAGCGCCCGTGATGGATCGGGTTTTGTTAGGGTTTTCGTGGCCAAGCTCAACTCCCGTTAGTAGCCCTGTTGAAACCCTCGTATTTCTTAGTGGCGCTGGGTGACCGGGACCGAAACCAAAAGTTGTTGGTAGCGCTTCCGATCATTGCGCGCGAGTGGAGGCGTGCCTCCCTGAAATCTCGGACGGTTAGCCGAGATCAACCCAACATTCTCCCCTTGATCGTAAGGCTAACATCATAAGCCCACTCTCAATAAAACAGCATACCAAGGCAATGTGTTGCATGGCCAATTAAGTGCCATACAACCCCAGTACCTATAGTGTACTATCTTATCTCGAAATGGATATTCATTATACTTAATGGGAATTGGTTTGCTTTAAGGTCCTTTTATCCAGAATCAGAGGTTTTCCAATAAACCCATGCCGGCAACATGATCATGAAAAATATTGGGTGGTAAGCCTTTAGTAAGCGGATCCGCAAGCATTAACTTAGTACTAATATGCTTGATACTTATGGTTTGATCCTGGATTCTATCTTTCACAACATGATACTTAATGTCAATGTGTTTGGCAGCACCACTTGACTTGTTGTTATTTGCATAAAAGACTGCGGGTTCATTATCGAAGTATAAAGTGAGTGGTTTAGAGATGTTGTCTACCACTCTAAGTCCCGGGATAAAGTTCTTAAGCCATACAGCCTATCCGGTAGCCTCATAACATGCCATAAATTTAGCTTGCATCGTTGAAGATGCCGTAAGGGTATGTTTGGAGCTTTTCCATGAGAAAGCTCCTCCAGCGAGTGTGAAGATATAACCTGACGTGGATTTCTTAGTATCAACACATCCCGCAAAATTTGAATCTGAATAACCAATAACTTCAAGGCTATCAGAAAACTTATATGTGAGCATGTAATGCTTAGTAGCTTGCATATAACGCAAAGCTTTCTTAACGGCTTTCCAGTGGTCCAGTCCTGGATTTGACTGATATCTGCCAAGCATCCCGGTTACAAAAGCTAAATCAGGGCGCGTACATACATGAGCATACATAATGCTTTCGACAGCTGAAGCATAAGGAACCGACTTAATCTGATCAGTTTCATATTGGTTCCTCGGACATTGAAATGTCCCAAACTTATCGCCCTTAACAATAGGAGCACGCGAGCCAGAGCAATTATGCATATTATATCTCTTCCGTACTCTGTCAATGTATGCCTTCTGAGATAAACTTAATGTTCCTTTGGACCTATCTCGGTGAATTTCAATGCCCAGAACATAAGAGGCATCACCGAGATCCTTCATATCAAAAATAGATGAAAGAAATCTCTTGGTCTCAAACAGCATATTCTTATCGCTGCTGGCCAATAAGATATCATCCACATAAAGTACTTAATTAAGATGGTGAATTTGCTCCCTTTGAACTTAACATATATGCAGTTATCAACTTCATTTTCCTTAAATCCAAAACTCATTATCTTATCGAATTTGAGGTACCACTGCCTCGATGCTTGATTTAAGCCATAAATTGATTTCTTAAGTCGACATCCCATATGCACCTTGCCTTCCACGACAAAACCTTCCGGTTGAGCTATGTAAACATTCTCTTGCAAGTCGCCATTAAGAAATACCATTTTAACGTCCATCTGATGCAGCTCTAAATCATAATGAGCTACAAGTGCCATAACAATTCTGAATGAATCCTTAGTTGAGACAGGAGAAAAGGTGTCATTATAGTCAATCCCCTCTCTTTGGGAGAAGCCTTTTGATACGAGCCTTGCTTTGATCCTTTTGATATTTCCCTTAGAGTCATGTTTGGTTTTGTAGACCCATTTACAGCCTACTGTTTTTGACTCCGTCAGGAATTTCTACTAAGTCCCATACATCATTAGTGCTTATAGACTTTAGTTCATCCTCCATGGCTTCAAGCCATTTAGAAGAATGTTCACTCATCATGGCCTCCTTATAAGAGGTGGGATCATCTACCTTCCCTATGTCATTAATATCCTCGTTCATATAAACAATATAATCATTCGGGATGGCAGATCTTCTCTCCCGCTGTGATCTTCTAATATGTTCATTAGTTATTTCAGGAGACTGCTGAGGCTCATCATTAGGCGTAACATCAGGAATTTCAGAGACCTCAACAGTGGGTGCAACAACAATATTCTCTACTGGAGGTGCAACCGCCTGAGGTACAGGAATAAAGATCTCTGGGATGAGCGGTGATGGAACATAAAACCGCTTCTCCTTAAGATCTATTTTCTTGGGCTCCAGGTCCTCGTTATTTTCTAAGAACACAGCGTGTCTTGTTTCTACAAAACTTAGTTATCCTATTAGGACAATAAAAAGCGATACCCTTTGAATCTCTCAGGGTACCCAATAAAATGGCAACTTACTGTCTTAGGATCTAATTTCTCAATGTGTGGATTAAATAACTTAGCTTCAGCACGACAACCCCACACTCGTAAGTATTTCATACTCGGTTTTCTCCCAGTCCATAATTCATAAGGTGTTTTAGATACTGATTTACTGGGAACCCGATTAAGAATATGTGCGACTGTCTTTAGTGCTTCCATCCACAAGCCAACTGGTAAACTAGAATGGCTAAGCATGCTCTGTACCATATCCATAAGTGTAGGTTGCGTCTTTCAGCTACACCATTCTGCTGAGGTTCGCCCGGCATAGAATACTGGGCAACGATGCCATTTTCCTGAAGGAACTTAGCGAAAAAACCAGAAATTTGCCCATAAGAGGCATGTCTTCCATAATATTCTCCCCCACGATCCGATCTTCCTACTTTAATTCTTAGGTTGTGCAGATTTTCAACTTCAGCCTTAAATATCTTAAATTTATCAAGTGATTCAGATCGGTCTTTAATGGGAAAGATATAACCATAACGGGAGAAATCATCAGTGATGAATGTATCAAAATCATCCACTGATGTCACAGGAAAAGGACCACAAACATTAGTATGAATTAATTCTAAGAGTCTTGTGCTGCGAGTAGCTCCCTTCTTTATTTGCTTAACATAATTTCCTTTAATGCAATCAATGCAGTGGTCTGAGTCAGAGAAATCTAATGGGTGGAGAATTTCTTCTTTAATGAGACACCCCATTCTCCCCCTCGAAATGTGGCCTAAACGACAGTGCCACAGTTTCGAATAAGTCTCATCATTATTTTTATGCTTAGCATCACACATAATTTTTCTGGAAATGCACTGGCTGCTTGTAGAAAAGACATTCCCCCTTTAGATGCTCCGGTGGGAGCAACATGAGGCTTAGGTGCATATTGCACTTTAGGTCCCGACTTGTCTGAATTAGGGGAGAATTGCAGCCTTTTCTTAAATTTGAAGTCCCCTTGGAACTTCCTTTTGTTAGAGCCACCAACATGAAGAGCAAAATTCTTCTTTTGTGTTCTTATTCTCTATTTCTTCTGGACACACATGGCGATCAAATCGCTCATGCTCCCCCCCTTTTTTTAGTATTGTCATATCAGTCATCATCATGATATGCTTTCTTATGCTACCGGACCCATCATATTTAGTAATTAAGAGCCTCTGAATCAAAATACAGGCACAAACTTTAGTAGAGCCTTTAAATTTCTCCACGATTGAAGCCATGTACTCCTTAGCATTTTCGGAATCGGGGATTGCTCCCCTAATCCTGACTGAAATAGAGGTCTTCATAATCATTAGTGATAAGCGGTTAGACCGCTCCCATTTTTCAGCATTAGTCTCATAAATTTTTCTTTTCCTCATCGTAATTCTCCTCACCTTCGATGGGAGGAATGGGAACGGCTACCCTCAAGGCATAGTCAGGGTCCAAACACAAGGACAACAAGAATTCATTCTTTCCACGTGGGAAAATTACTCCCCGTGAGCTGCTCAATGTTATCAATTGTGGTGGCAACGTTTGATGCATTAAGTGCTGAATTTCATAATACAGGGCACCCATTAGAAATATCATAAATATATATTGCATGTAATTAACCCTACGTTGGTTTGATTAATAACATGCAAACTACAGTTCTAATTCATATCACCGTTGGGTAGAAAATGAAAAAGAACTTAATAATTTTATATGGCGACACATGATTACAAACAACGTTGGTCAGAATGTAATCATATGCATACATAATGCCAAAAACATAAAAAAAATCTCCAATTAAAATATCTCGTTGGTTCAATTTTAATTAGAGACAAAACATAATAATATGGCGACATATGATTATAAACAACGTTGGTCAGAATATAACCATATGTATACATAATGCCAAAATTAATCTTAAAAATCTCACAATTAAAATATCCCGTTGGTTCAATTTTAATCGGAGATTATACATAATAACATGGTAGGGATACATGAAATTTGGGCCAACGAAAGTAATTAAAATTAGTGCATAAAAGATTAGTGCAAATGTGGACTTTATTCTAAGTCTATACATAAATATTAGTCTTAATCCTAGGCTCAAATCATGAACACTACATAAACATTAGTGCGTAAAAGAGATACATAAAGCATAAGAAAATGCACTGAAAATAATAATGATATTAATAACAATAATACTATTTTCAGCCGGCCCAAAAGAAATGGTCCAAAAACAATATATTTTGCGGCCCACAAAGAAAAGTGTGGAGCAGCCGGCCGAAAAGGCCTAAAATCATGCTTACGGCACCTCAAAAAAATTCACTTGGCCCACAAATAAATTGCGCAGCCCGAAAGAAAACGCATGCGCTCAGGGCCCAAAAACGTGCACGGCCCACAAAACATCTGCACGCGGCCGAAAAATCCCGTGTACGGGCCCAACAAAAAATGCGCACGCTGTGGCCTTCACGCGCGCTGCGCGGCCTAAAAAATCCATGCGGCCAGAAAATACCCGCACGGCCCAACAGCACAAGCGCGCAGCCCAAACAATATGCGCACGGCCCTTAAATCCTCATGGTGCGGCCCAAGAAAATGCGCACGGGCGCGGCCCACAAAACGCGAACACGCACGTGCCGTCAGATCTTCATCCGACGGCCGAAACTCAACCGGCCCAGCTTACGCCCGCGCGACCCAAAACATGCGAACGCCCGGGACTCGTCCGCACCGTCAGATCGCATTGAACGGTCCAGCGCGCGCAGCCGAGACAAGAGGGGCGAAACCCTAACCCTAAACACCATTTCTACCGGCTCCTCCCGAAAAAAACGGATGGGCGACGGCGGCGGCGGCTCCCGCACGCTCGGCCGGGGCTGCGGCGGCGCCCTCGCGCACGGGGCGCAGGGCGGAGCGCGACGGTGGCATGCGGGCGGAGCCCGCAAGGCGGCGGCGGCCGGCACCCGCGCAGAGCGGCGGTGGAGTGAGCTCGCGCGGAGCGGCGCGGCCCTCTAAGGCGGGGAGCGGCCCCGGCGGCACGCGCGCACGGCGGCCCAAGCGGCGGCGCCGACGGCTCCCACAAGAAGCGGCAGCGCACGGCCATGGCGGCGAGGCGGTGACCCCAATCGGCGGCAGCCAAACCCGAAAACCGTGAGTCCCCCTCTTTTTTTTATTCTTCCCCTTGCCGATCTAAGATCTTGATCATTCTATTTGGGGATACCATTAGGGTTCTTGCGAAAGTTGAATTCATCTCCTTCTAATTTCCAAAATCCGAGCCATAAATATAAAACCAAATCCAAACCACAGATCCGAGTTTGGGGAATTTTATTTAGGGTTCATGACTAATCTAGGTTGCTCTGATACCAAATGTGAGCATAATCTAGGTCTAAACATCAAGCTTTAACATTAATCCTAGATCAAGCATGAACACCTAGCTAATCATTAGAGCGGAAGCAATAGTTACATACCCGAACCGGATGAAGCCATGAAGTAGTCGGTGCTCGGTGACGGAGAGATGGCCGGCGTCGGTGAAGCCGAGATCGCCGGTGGTGTAGAGGAGGTCGGCCTCGCAGAGAAGCTGATGCCGTGGACGGAGAAGAAGGGGTTCCGGCCTTCGTCCACCTGAGCGCTCGTGATGGATCGGGTTTTGTTAGGGTTTTCGTGGCCTAGCTCAACTCCCGTTAGTAGCCCTATTGAAACCCTCGTATTTCTTAGTGGCGCTGGGTGACCGGGACCGAAACCAAAAGTTGTTGGTAGCGCTTCCGATCATTGCGCGCGAGTGGAGGCGTGCCTCCCTGAAATCTCGGACGGTTAGCCGAGATCAACCCAACAAAACCACCTCGTTCGCTGCCACCCACTCCCACTGTGCCCTGTTCCAAGCCCGCACGCCGCGCGAGGCAACGTATGTGCCGACTGCCGTACCCGCCTCCACGCCATCAGGGATGGAACTAGGCTCAGTTCAAACTTCGGACTGGACCAATTGATTTTCGGTTGATATAAGCTTTCATTCTTAGTCTTTCATACTTAAGTCAATATTCTTCATAAATTTTAGTTTTTAGGTCTCCAGCTAACCCATGTAACCCGCGCCCTGATTCCACCCCTACATGGCACACTATGCTGCTATGCGCTGGGTATCTGTAGCACCCCGGTTAACCGTTTTGCGCGAAGCGAGGACGAAAGTGCAAGCGGGTTGCTACGTGTGCGTGGCCTATCCAAAATGTGGTTAGGTCTGAGCCGGTTTGGACCCTAGAGCGTTACAAATGGTATCAGAGCCGACTCTCGCAGTTACATGGGCGCGTGCGGGTCAAGGGCGCGAGCATATGGCGCATGGCGCGTGTGGGCCCGGAGTGGACACACGGCATGGCATATGTGCTGGCACTGAACGCACGGACATATGCCAAGAGGGGAAATCCTTATCATTTGCCCCGGTGTGGGTATGTTGGTCCGACGAAGATGTCGGGTCCTTTAAGGGGGGTGTATGTGACACCTCGGCCCATGTTGGCCCATGTGTGTGTGCACATGAATTTATGGGTTAGTCCCACCTTGCTAGCTTACCTTGAGAAGCATACATATAAGCCTAAGAGTTCTAATGGTAGCATCCCCGGTTAACCGTTTTGCGCGAAACGAGGACGAAAGTGCAAGCGGATTGGTGTGCGTGACTTATTCAAAATATAGTTAGATCTAAATCGGTTTGGATCCTAGCGCGTTACAGTATCAGCGGCTAATGTGCTCTGGATTGTTCCTGCACACTTCTGGATGCCCGGTGGCGGATCGATGCATGAGAGCTTGACAATTACCAACTCGCCCCGTACCATCCGTTCCGTAGCTGCTGCTCACGCCAACGTGTCGCCGCTTGTTTTTTGCTCATGCGCAGTGCGTAGACCTGGAAAACGACAGCAGATAACCAGGTCTGGGTTGGTGGGCTACGTACTGCGACGAAAAGTGATTCCAATCAATATTTACCGTCCTGTGTGATCGATCGTCTCCAATCGCCACTGATTGGACCTTCCCGGATAAGACCACTGTACCAACCAAGTCAACAGTCAGCAATGGTAACATCCTAAATTTTGGATGTTTGAAATTTTGAGCAAATTAAAATTTTTATCTGCATCTTACAGGTATTTGAATTTTGGTTAAACATCTTAATTGGGTTTTTCCTGAGTTTTGTGAAGAGCCAATGAATAGATACAAAAAAAAATTTAAATGGTGTTTCACCCTGACACCCTAAAATTCACTGTGATTCATTAAATCAAAGATGCATTCAAAGATCAGAAACAGATAATGATAGTAATAATTACGACCAAGAATTCATTCTAGATATAGCTCGACCATCATACAAAAGGCAGGGGGTGTACGATCTAAAAATTTAAATAAAATGGGTGAGTTCAAACCCTGAGAAAGTAATTCAAGATTTTAATTACAGAATCAAAACATGGTTTATAAATTAGTTAAAGAGGATTAGCCGAATTAAAAATACAACTAAATTCAATATTAACATTAGAGCTACAATTTAACAAAATGGGATTTTGGACACCAAGCTCAAGAGCTTAAAACAAAATTTGAATGCTAGCATTTTCCTTTCCTTTTCTCTATGCCGTGTGGGCCCCCTCCTTTCTCTCTCACTCCCCTCTCTTTCCTCCCTCTCTCCCCTACCCGCTGGGCCGGCTTCCCCCGTCTCCTCCCTCCTTTTTCTCTTCCTCCTTCGCTTGGCGGTGTTCGCTCCACGTTGCCTCCTTCCTCGCCCAGCAGCGCACGCGCTACTCCCCTGACACCGCTGCAGGCGCCAGCCCGTCCCGTCGCCCTCCTCGCCGCGTCGAGCCCCGCGCCCTCTTCTCCCGAGCCGTGCGCCCGGTCCTCCGCTGCCGTTTGGCCCTCTGCCAGCTACGCCTCCCCTCTTCCGGCCACAAGAAGCCTTGGCCCTCCCTCACTCCCTGCGCGCCCCTTTTTGCCTTTCCTTCATCCCTTGTCTTTGCTTCTATCCCCGCCCGTGCGCCGGCCGCAGCGCCTCTCCGCCGTATTCAGCCCTCCGGCGACGCTCCGCCTCACCGAGCGCGTCCCGGCGTACCCCTTGGAGCCCTCTACCTCCCCTCTCACCTAATCGAATCGCCATGCCCCAGGCTCGTCGCACGGCCCTCTTCTCCGAAACCAGCCGGTCGTCGCCATCTTCACCGCCGCTCCCTCCGTGGCGAATCCCGGCCCGATTCCTCGCTGGGGGAGTGGCAGCTCGACGCCTCGGATCTCCTCCAACAGCCGACCAACGCCCTCCGCCGCCCGTGCTCCTCCTCCATGCGAGCCTCCCCGCGCCGCCGCGGGTCCTCGCCGCCAGCACGCCCTAGGCCCCCTCCGTTTCGGCCAAACACGCGGTAAGATTGTTATTACCCCCTTCCTACTCATACCCCTGCCGATCCCCTTCCCCTTCTACTCTAACGCCGGCACCCCGGTCCGCCCCCGCCACCGGCTTCTCATGTCGACGTTGGCCACCCCCGGCGCCACCACAACCACGACGACACCTCTCAAGCCTTCCTCACACGTAGGGCAACCCATTTTGCTGACTAACACCGCCTCCTCGGCCGCACCACGCCGGCTACGCCGCCGCCAAACTCGCACCACCCCTCCTCTGTCTCCGGCCGATAGTTTAGCTATTAGCCCCAGAGCCCAATCGCCTCATCATTCCCACTTCCCTCCAGTCCATCGCGAAATGCCAAACGCCCACTTGGTTACCGGGCGCTCTTAAAGATTGCTATTAGCCTGAGGTCTTGAGGTCAAATCTCTCTTCGGTCATATTTGGCCACCTTTTTGTTTTGTCTTTTGTTTTGCTATTTTAAATAGAGTCCGATTAAGGAATAGTTTTAGAAAATTAAGGTGAATGATTTATGATCAAATAAAATGTATATTTACAACAGAACGTAAGGTCTATATGCATAAGAAGCAATTAAGTGAATAGGAAGAATAGTTTAGGATTAACCCACTGATGCTTAATTAATGGGAAGTTAAGTTGAAGATTTCCTAGTATACAAGTGAATAGACCTTAGAAAATAATTATGTGAGATATGAATAATTAACATAAATTTAACATACAAGATAAGAACTTAGTTATAGAAATGGAATAGAGTAATGTGCAAGGTAAGATTATTTCAGATTTAATAGTGGAATAGTTATTATATGTGAATAATTAATACTACTTGAATAATTACCTAAAAGACTAAATACTGATTAAAGACACTGATAAAGAAGAATAACTTAGGATAAATGGCCAAATGAAGAGGGCTCTTAATTAACATGTAAACATATATGCCAAATATTTGTCATGCCACCGCTAAACAAACCCCAATGACCTATTTAACAGCCCTAGGTCATCAAGATTCAAAATAGTATCACGGGCATATAAATACTCTAATTGAACGTGTAACCAATAGCATGAGTAAACAGGGTCACATAAAATGATTCATATCAAGCCTTGCTCAGATTGCTAAGTTTAAACTAAAACTTGAGATAAAATTTAACATATAGTAACTAAAGTATAAGCAAGATAATAATAGTGCCATCAATGAAAACCTAACACTAGCTTTAGTGTGTATTCATATGGGGTAAAATTGTGTGTGTGTATATATATATATAGCAAGCCAGGACCCGTATAAATGAACCCGAATTCAAATTAAACCTTGGCCTGGTGATAAATGGAGATACATGGAATATCATATAGCAGAATGTTATAAACATAGACTACAAGGTTAACTCGGTGAGCTAAGAGTTGCAAACATTACTTATATATCTGTATATCATATAGCACTCGACAAGATACACTAATGCATAGGTTTAACCTAGCTCATGGGACTTCCTTGATAAATGCCAAAAATAATAAAAGAGATGGTTAATAAAAAGATCAAGCCATCGGATTCTATTACCGACCCTACCCCAAATCACTCGATCAATCCTTAACTCGTAACAGAACTAAATTAAGTTTATTCGGATTTATTCGGATCTTTTGAGTTATTTGCTTTTATTTGGATTCAGTCGTTTATCGCATAATTAGAAATTGGAAGTAGGGAGGACTCATGGGATCAAGTGAAGTCAAGCTCGAAGTGAAGATATGCGCCAAAAACTGAAGAGAAAGCATCGTGTAAGAGAAAGCATCGAGTGAGCTCAAGACTGCGGTAAACCGCGCCAGGCGAGTCAATACTTTGACCATGTTGAACCTACATTTTCTGCAAATTACTTTGGTTTAAATTATTAAATTGCATGCTGTTATTTTATATGCAAACACATGTTTAATTGATTCTAGTTATATGCCTAATTGCTTGTCTTGAATAATATTACACATCCTTTGGATTACTTGATTATGTGAATGTTGTGGCTACAGACCAAACAGAGAGAGAGATGGTAGTGGAGAGTGATGAAGATAAGTGTGATGGCCTGGGCCTTCCCATGGCTCCTCGTCATATATATATGCACATGAGGAGTGCTTTTACAGATATACCCTTACATCTGGTTATCCCCTCTGGGGGCAGTTATGTCATTACACATGGTCTATTCTGGGCCTTATAATCTCCTACCAGGCCTGCTGACGCCCCACGCGCTACTCCGCCTCGCTATCTTCGCGTGGGCGATGCGGACAGAGGGGTGGCGCCCCAGCGCCAGCTTATTCGCCACCCTGCACGATGCACACTGTCGACCCAGAAAGGTTGGCGGGGCGGTGTCCAACTTTGGCGGTGTGGATTTCGTGCTCCGGGCGTCCTGTGCGACGTTGTTTCCTGTGTCCGCCTCGTCAGGGCAGTGGACGTCCGGCTGGACGCGGTGGTGGTTCTATTACACCGTGACCGACAAGAGCAGAATGCATTGCCGAGGCGGGCCGATCTCGTTTAATAGCACGCCGAGTCTGAAGGCGGAGATTGACGACACGCGAAAGCTTCAGAGCCTCGTCGGTGTCGCCCGTCGAATGAGCATGCGTGACCTAGCCGAGGAGTTCACGATGCATGGGGCGGCGCCCCTCTCCTCCCGGGGGAAGTATGTTGTGCCGAATGGCCCCCGCGAGGACGGGTTCGAACCATGTGTGTCTCGGGTGCTTCCGCCCTCCGCCCCTTGTAAGTCGCCCATCGTGTCATTGTATCTGCTTGGCTTCCGCCTAACTGACGTGATCTCCTGCGCAGTGACTCGGCTAGAAGATGCGGAGCGCGTGGTTGCGGCGCTCCTCGGCCCATATACGCTTAAGGAGCACCGGGCTCGCGAGGCCGCGGTGAAGGCGGCTAAGCAGGGGCGGATAAACCGCACCTGCGAGGCTGTAGGCATTGCCGTGCCCGAGCGCATGGTGCCGGAGGAGCTCCCCGCCGGGACTCCCGGCGCTTAGGACGGTGATAGCCCCGCGGGGGGGCTGTCTTCGCGACGCCGGGCCCGTTCCCCGGCAGCCCCCCCCGGTGGCTAGCTCAGCTGAAGCGGAGCGTGCGACCGGCGGTGGGCCTGGCTGCACTGCTTCGGAGGGGCGCGCCGCCGCGGATCCCCCGACATTTTCTGCCGCTGCCCACGAGCCCATGCTCGGGCTCGCGGCCACCGCTGAGTTGGAACCCGTCAACCCGGGGGGTGGCATCGTCGCCGGCGAGCAGACCACGGGGGACGGTGCGTTATCAATCGTGGCGGCCGACGAGGGCGTGCCCCCTGCGGAGGAGACCGTGGGGGCGGCAATGACCGGAGCTGGTTCTGCCGTGGAAGAATCGCCTGCGTCACCGCAGGCGAAACGCCCTCGGACGCAGTCCCCCCCCCCCCCCCGCCAACGAGGGGCCGATATGCTGTTGCGGGGCCTTGCCGTGGGATTACGGCGGCTGGCGCGGCCGAGAAGACCTTCTCCCCAACCGTTGAGGCGCCCGCGTCCCCCTGGGTGGTCGACCCGGCGCCACTCCCTACCGCGACGAGGGGCACAGGAGGTAGGCGTGAGTCCTTTTCTTCACTTGACTTCGCGAGACTTTCTCCGATCTGCTCGCTCATTCTGCCAACATCAGACGAGACAAAGTCTCCCCAACGTGGCGAAGGATCGAGCAGCAAAGGTACGCGCGAGGTCAGAAGCCTTGTGCCGGGTGCCCCGCAGGTGCCCGTCGGCGTCAACGTGGCTGCGGCCTTGGTAAACCCTGGCGCGTTGGGGCCGGGGCTCGCTCGCGCGGACTTCCTCCCTCGGCCTGAGGTATTCTGCGAGCTTACCGCAGCCGCCGAGCGTGCCGACCACGGCCTCAACCGGGAGGTGTTGTCGTCATGCGAGGGGGAACTCCTAGCGCTCGCGCTACAGGCGTCCGAGATGAGGGTAAGCATGCGCGCTTTGGCTTTGCAATGTCCTGCTGGGCGCCTGCTGACTGTGTTGTATTTGCCAGACGCTTGCCGTCAGCCGGTCCTTTGACGAGGCTCGCGTTCGGGAGCGGAGGGCGCTGGAAGCCAACCTTCGTGAAGCAAACACTGCCTTCGCCACGAAGGATGAGGAATGTCACGCGCTGGAGGGTGCCCTGGCGGCCGCACAACACGAAGCCACGGAAGCTCGGCACGCCGCGGCTGAGGAGCGCGCCACCTTCATCCAGCAGATCGCCGCCCTAGAAGGGGAGAACGCCCAGCTGGTGGAGTCTGTTGCCGCGAACCGCCTTGCCCTGGAAAACGCGTCCCTGTCGGCGTGGCGGGCCATGGAGTCTCTGAACCAGACCCTCCGAGATCTGTGCGTCCGAGTGCCGGACACTACGCACAGGCCGGAGGCCCTGTCGGAGATGCTCGAGCTGATCGAGGAGGGGGCCGGCGTTGCTCTTCAAGGCGCCCGAACCTTTGGCGAGCACTGCAGCTATGTTGGTGCGTGCTTCGCCCTCGCCCTGCTTCATACTCGTGGGTGTAGGCATACCCAGGAGCTAGCGAATCCACAAGTGGATCCGCCCGGCCAAGCAGGGGTTATGTCGGACGCCATCCGCTCCATCGGGCCTAGCCTGCAGAACTTCCACCAACGGATCTGGGGCCGCTTCGGGGAAGGCGCTGCAAGACTCGCCGTGCAACAGACGCTGCATGGGGAGGGTGACCTCCTCCAGTGGATTGAAGGGGTCCTTCAGCGCCGCGGCGACGACGGCACGGCCTCGTCCGCACCGCGCCAAGGCTGAGCGGCTGGTTGGGTAGGGCAGGGGGATGGTGTACGGGTGCTTACGCTTGTAACGATGTAACCCCTTTGTCTCTATAATGGAACCAAGTAATACCTTATGCTTGGTGTTATCTGCCGCCGAACGCGGAGGGCAGGTCTGCGCATCTTGGTTATACTCCGTGGAGTGGCGCGTGCGGAGGCGAACCTCGACGCTACGACTTCCTTTGTAGTCCGGAGACTCGCGCGTGCGGAGCTAGGCTCGACGCTACGTCTTATTTAGAGTCCGTGGACTATTGCGTGCGGAGCTAGGCTCGACGCTACGTCTTCTTTATAGTCCGGAGACTCGCGCGTGCGGAGCTAGGCTCGACGCTACGTCTTATTTAGAGTCCGTGGACTATTGCGTGCGGAGCTAGGCTCGACGCCACGTCTTCTTTATAGTCCGGAGACTCGCGCGTGCGGAGCTAGGCTCGACGCTACGTCTTATTTAGAGTCCGTGGACTATGGCGTGCGGAGCAGAGCTCGACGCTACGTCCTTTTTTATAGTCCGGAGACTCGCGCGTACGGAGCTAGGCTCGACGCTACGTCTTATTTAGAGTCCGTGGACTATTGCGTGCGGAGCTAGGCTCGATGCTACGTCTTCTTTATAGTCCGGAGACTCGCGCGTGCGGAGCTAGGCTCTATGCTACGTCTTATTTAGAGTCCGTGGACTATTGCGTGCGGAGCTAGGCTCGACGCTACGTCTTCTTTATACTCCGTAGAGTGCGCGCGAAGGCGTCCCCCCGCTGCGTCTTATTTATACTCCGTAGAGTGCGTGCGGAGCTAGGCTCGACGCTACGTCTTATTTAGAGTCCGTAGACTATTGCGTGCGGAGCTAGGCTCGACGCTACATCTTCTTTATAGTCCGGAGACTCGCGCGTGCGGAGCTAGGCTCGACGCTACGTCTTATTTAGAGTCCGTAGACTATTGCGTGCGGAGCTAGGCTCGACGCTACGTCTTCTTTATAGTCCGGAGACTCGCGCGTGCGGAGCTAAGCTCTACGCTACGTCTTATTTAGAGTCCGTGGACTATTGCGTGCGGAGCTAGGCTCGACGCTACGTCTTCTTTATACTCCGTAGAGTGCGCGCGAAGGCGTCCCCCCGCTGCGTCTTATTTATACTCCGTAGAGTGCGTGCGGAGCTAGGCTCGACGCTATGTCTTATTTAGAGTCCGTGGACTATTGCGTGCGGAGCTAGGCTCGACGCTACGCCTTCTTTATAGTCCGGAGACTCGCGCGTGCGGAGCTAGGCTCGACGCTACGTCTTATTTAGAGTCCGTGGACTATGGCGTGCGGAGCAGAGCTCGACGCTACGCCCTTTTTTATAGTCCGGAGACTCGCGCGTGCGGAGCTAGGCTCGACGCTACGTCTTATTTAGAGTCCGTGGACTATGTTATGCTTAGCGCGGACAGGGGATGCTCTTGGAACAGCAACCTTTATTGAACTCCCGTTTGCGCGGGCGAGCATCGCCTAATAACGGGCCGGTGGCTCTACGCCTACTGTGCTGCTTCTAAGCGTAGTACCGCCGCAACCTGTCCGCGTTCTATGTGTGCCAGAAGGCTTGTCCTTCAAGCGTGGCGAGGCGGTACGCCCCCTTTGGCAATGCCTCCGTTACGATGTACGGGCCTTCCCACTTGGATTCCAGCTTGCCAACGGTTTCCGCCTGAAGCGCCACTCTGAGGACGAGATCCCCAGGCTTGAACCCCCGCGGGCATATAGAGCGGTCCCGAGTACGCCTTGTCTGCCGCGCGTACTTCTCGACGTGGTGGGCTGCGTCTGCCCGTATCCCGTCGAGGAGGTCTAAGGACACACTGCGCTCTTCTTCGGGTGCTTGGACGAGGACCCTTCGCGAGCCGGCCATAATTTCCTCGGGCGTCACTGCTTCGTCGCCGAAGAGGAGCTTGAACGGCGTGAATCCCGTTGGGCGCGTTACCGTTGTGCGAAGCGACCATAGAACGCTGTGAAGCTCGTCTGGCCACTTGCCCTTCGGCAATCCAACTAGGCGCTTTTTAATGGCGGCAGAGATGGCGTCATTCGCCCGTTCGACCGCCCCGTTAGACTGGGGATGCCCTACCGAAGCGAATCGGAGGGTGATGCCCATGCTGTCACAATAATCTTTGAAGAGGGCGGCGTCGAACTGCAGGCCATTGTCGACCGTGAGCTCCCGAGGGACCCCGAAGCGACATATTATGTTTTGCCATAGGAAGCGCTGTACGGCCGCAGAAGTTACTTTGGCCAGAGCGATCGCTTCCGGCCACCTGGAGAAATACTCCAGCGCGACTACCACGAACCGGAGATCCCCCGGAGCTCGGGCAAGCGGCCCTACTATATCGAGACCCCAGCGCGCCAGTGGCCACACCGGGGGAATTGGGTTGAGGCTTGTCGGGGGCCTGCGGATGATGCGCGCCATCCATTGGCACCCTTGGCACCGACGGACGAGGTCCTGGGCGTCGGTGACGGCAGTCGGCCAGTAGAAGCCTTGTCTGAACGCCTTGCTGACCAATGACCTCGGCGCCAGGTGGGATCCGCATACGTTCGCGTGGATTTCCGCCAAGAGTTCCTTTCCTTCCTCAGTCGAGAGGCAGCGCAGGAGCGGCGCACAAACCCCCTTCTTGTAGAGTGTCCGTTAAACACCTGGAAGGACCGTGCGCGGTGCTGCAATCGTCGCAGCTCGGCAGGATCCTCCGGCTCGGCGAGGCCTTGTAAGAATTTGAAAATGGGCTCCCGCCAATCTCCTGGCCGATCAATGCGGTGGACAAGTGCCGCGTCCCGGATGTCCTGCGCGATGGCCGCCTTTGCTAACACCTCGGAGAATGCCCCCTCAGGGGGGCAGTTGCTGGCTGGCCGCCTTGGCGAGGGCGTCCGCTTGCTCATTCTCCGCCCGGGGGATGGCCTTGACGGTGACACCCAAAAAGTGCCTTTCTCTCGCCCATACCGCCGCGAGGTACTTGGCCAACTCAGGGTCCTTGGCTTGATATGACTTGTCCACATGGCCGGCCACCAAGCGCGAGTCGGTGCGGACCAACACCCGTCTCGCGCCGACGGCCTTGAGCTTCGCCAGGCCAAAGAGCAGCGCCTCGTATTCGGCCGTGTTGTTGGTGGCGGGGAAGGCAAGGCGCGCCAAGTATAGCAAACGCTGTCCCTCGGGCGTGACGATCACCGCCCCTACGCCCGCGCCGGCGACGCTGTAAGCTCCGTTGATTGTAAGCGTCCAGACGGGGTCATCGTGCGTCTGGCCAGGTTGGGCCGGCGGTGTCCATTCGGCGAGGAAATCCGCCAGGACTTGGGACTTAATTGCCATTCGCGAAGCATATGTCAAGGAGAAGGGAGCGAGCTCGGCGGCCCATTTACCGATACGCCCTGTGGACTCCTTGTTGTGTAGCATCTCTGCCAGGGGGAATGAGGAAGGCACTGTGATCGGGTGAGCCAGAAAATAATGCCGAAGCTTCCTGGAGGCCATGACCAGCGCGTAGGCGAGCTTCTCAAGCTCCGTGTATCTTGTCTTTGCGCCTTGAAGGGCTTCAAAGACAAAATAGACAGGCCGCTGCATGGCGCCTTCCTCTAAGACGAGGACGGCACTGACCGCGGTAGTTGACGCGGCCAGATAGAGCAGGAGGGGAGCCTCTGGTGCTGGGGCGACTAGAATGGGGAGGCTTGCCAGGTGCTGCTTGAGCTCGTTGAAGGCCTTCGCGCAGTCTTTGTCCCAACGAAACCCATCGCACCCGCGGAGTGTCTTGAAAAACGGCAGGCCCCGCTCCGCCGCCCTGGATAGGAAGCGGCTTAATGCTGCCATGCGGCCCGCCAGCCTCTGGACCTCCCTCGTTGTCTTGGGCGGCTCCATACCCAGGATAGCGTCTACTTTGTCGGGGTTCGCCTGGATGCCCCGCCCGGACACGAGGAAACCGAGGAGTTTGCCCGCCTGTACCCCGAAGACACATTTGTCGGGGTTGAGCTTGATGCCCGCCTTCCGGAGGTTGTCGAAGGTAGCGCCTGCGTTCTTCAAGCCAAAGGGCATTCTGACGAAGCAGAACGTCCCAAGTGGTGTGATGAAACTGGTCTTCTCCTCGTCGTCTTCGGCCATGTATACCTGGTGGTAGCCGGAATAGGCGTCCAGGAAACTCATGAGTTCGCACCCAGCAGTGGCGTCAACGAGCTGATCGATGCGCGGCAAGGGGTAGTTGTCCTTCGGGCACGCCTTGTTGAGTGCCGTGAAGTCGATGCACATGCGCCAGGCCCCGCTGGCCTTTTTGACTAGCACCGGGTTAGCGAGCCATTCTGGATGGTGGACCTCGCGGATGACCCCGGCGCGAAGAAGCTTCGCCACTTCCGCTTTGGCCGCCTGCTGCCGATCCATCGACATACGTCGGAGCCTTTGCTTGACCGGCTTGGCGTCGGGGCGGACCGCCAAACGATGCTGGATTACCGCGCGATCCACGCCCTTGATGTCCTTCGGGGACCATGCGAAGATGTCCACATTGTTCTGAAGCACTCGGAGCAGCTCCCGTTCGACCCCCGGT
Source organism: Dendrocalamus latiflorus (assembly GCA_017311315.1). Taxonomy (NCBI): domain Eukaryota; kingdom Viridiplantae; phylum Streptophyta; class Magnoliopsida; order Poales; family Poaceae; genus Dendrocalamus; species Dendrocalamus latiflorus. The sequence continues at coordinate 9,956,696 of CM029613.1, read as the reverse complement.
GGGAGCCCTTCGCCGATGGAGACAAACTGCCCCTCCGCCTGGAGCGGCACCTTCTTGACACCGCCTTCGGGCCGAGGCTTGGGCGTCCACCCGGGGGCGGAGGGCCCAGCACCGGGCGCGCCGAAGAGGGCATGCACCGGGCAATGCGACACGCAGCTACCGCCTTCGGCACGCCGTGCCAAGTCCTGGTCGCCGAAGATGGTGATGACACCCTCCGGGCCCGGGAGCTTTACACACAAGAAGGCGTGGTGCGGGATTGCCTCGAAAGAGTTGATGGCGGGTCGCCCCAGTATGGCGTTGTAGGGGTGCGGGATACCTACGACATCAAAGGTGACATGCTCGGTCCGGATGTTACCTTTGTTGCCCTCCTGACAGAAGGTGACAGGAAGGGAAATGTGCCCCAGGGCCTGCAGCGGTTGACCCCCGAAGCCTTGAAGTGGAGCTCCCGGCTGCTCCAGCCGGCTTTGGGGGATTGCCATGCGGTCGAGGGCGTCTGCGGATAAGATGTTCGCGGAGCTTCCCCCGTCGACAAGGGCGCGCTTGACTTCGCAGCCTGCTATGTGGGCCTGGATGACTAGAGGGTCTTGGTGAGGGTACTCCACGCCCCTGGCGTCGTTCAAGTCGAAGGTGATGTTGTGGGGCAGCATCCACAGCTGCGGCTGTTCCCCGGGGGTTTTTGAGGAGGAGCCTCCGGTGATGACGTTGACGGTGTGGTGCTGCGCGCCCTCCGTCGCGGTGGCCCATACGGGACTATCCCTTGGGTGCCCCACATGGGTTCGACGGGGGGCCGAGGAGGCGGAGTCCGAGATCCGGCCGTCGCCCTCCGCAGCTCCATCACCGCGGCGCATGCCCTTGTGTAATGATCGCCGTAGCCGTGTACCTCGCACCACTTGCCATAGCGTAGGAGCTCCTGCTCTGCGCGGGGTTGGCTGCCGTAGTCAAATCCGCCCCCCGATCCCCGGGCTCGCCTCCGTGAAGCGGGGTCGGGTCCTTGGCGGGTGCTCTTGGTGGCGAGGACGCGATGGGCCGCCTGCGTCCGGCGCTAGCGGCGCCGAGGTTTGGGCCTACACCATGAAGAGCCTTCCTGTACTTCGTCCTCACTGTCTCGGGGAGGGTCTCCTCGGGGCTTTCGGCTACGGCCCGGCTTCGCGGAGGGGCCACCCGCCCCGACCTCGCGCGGGGTGCGCTCCTCATGGGCGAGGCCGAGGGCGGTGATGCTGCATCTTTGCGCATCCTCCTCCGCCCGCGCATACTCGTCCATTTTGTCGAAGAGCTTGGCAACTGTCGCGATTGGCCTCCGCGCGTTGTATTCGGCCATCGGGCCCGGGCGGAGGCCCTGTATGGCTGCATTAACGATTGTGGTTTCATTAACATCGTGTACCTGGCCTCGAATCTTGGCGAAGCGCTTGAAGTAGTCCCGGAGCGTTTCCGAGGGTCCTTGCTTCACAACAAAGAGTTGGTCCGCATCGATTCGCTCGACATGATGTCCTTGAAAGTTGCTACGAAGCCGGTCGCGAAGCTGCTCCCACGCATAGATGGAACCCGGCTCTATGGTAAAAAACCAAGAGAGCGCCACCCCGCGCAGTGCGAGGGGGAGTCCCTTCGCCTTCGCGGTGTCGTCTCCGCCCGCGGCCTCGATCGCGGTTTCGTACACGCGCACGAACTCGCGAGGATCCGTGTCGCCTTTGTACGGGTCGGTGATGCGGGGGAACTTGAAGTCTTCGGGCCACGCCGCCTGCTGCAGCCCCGCCGAAAGCGGGGATTCCGGATCTGCGCCTCTCAGCGGGACACGGCTGGACGTGGGGGCTTCGCGACTGTCCGCCCTCTCCGGCGCGGGCTCGGACGCGATTGCTAGCGCGGCCGGCTGACTCCGAGCCTCTTGTATATCTCTGACGGCTCCTCGAAGGTCCCCCAGCTCTCGCTGGAACGCGTTGAGAGCCGTCAGCAGGGCGCTTTCCCTCACCGGTGCGGGCGGAGTCGCCGGTGCGTCCGACGGGCGGATCGGCGCGGGGATGACCGCGTCGCGGGGTCCCAAGCTGCCGGTCGCTCCGTCGCGGCTACCTCGGACCGCCCAGTCCGCGCCGCCGGCGAGGGTTGCAGTGGGGGCGGCGAGGTCGGCTGTCGTTGCGTCAGCGGGGTCGGTTGTCGCCGCACCCGCGTCGACGTCTTCGACCGCAGGCTCCGTCCTCGCCACGCCGGTGGTGGGGTTGGTCGTCGCGGTGCCGGTGATGAGGTTGGTCGTCGCGGTGCCGGTGACGGGTTTGGCTATCCCCGCGCGAACGTCGACGACGTCTTCGGCCCCCGCGCCTGCATCGCCACCCGCGTCCATCGCTGCCGATGCCGAAGCCCTGGTACTCATACGACGCTCCAGCCCGGCCGCCTTCTTTCCCTTCGCCGCCGCTGTGGAAGCTTTTTCCGGTGCCATCTTTTTCTTCGGTCTTCAGGCTTGTCTTCGTCCTCCCCATGGACGGCGCCAACTGTTGTGGCTACAGACCAAAGAGAGAGAGAGAGATGGTAGTGGAGAGTGATGAAGATAAGTGTGATGGCCTGGGCCTTCCCATGGCTCCTCGTCATATATATATGCACATGAGGAGTGCTTTTACAGATATACCCTTACATCTGGTTATCCCCTCTGGGGGCAGTTATGTCATTACACATGGTCTATTCTGGGCCTTATAATCTCCTACCAGGCCTGCTGGGTTTAGGTGGGGGCCACCCCTACGACAGTGAACTTTGTCGCCCTAGCAAAATTACAATAGTAACCTTTCAAAAATAAGTCTGTAATTATATGTCATGCTTAGTGTTGCTTAGATACTCATGGGCGTGAGAACTCCCAAGCATCACTTTTTAATCATGAGAAAATTTGGTTGAACAGTCATGGTGGTAATGACTGGTTGGGCAGTCATGGTGGTAATGACTGGTATATGTTGGATATGATTATTTTATACTCCCAAAAACCTCAAACTACTTATTATCTGGGCGGATGGTTCGGGGGTATGGTGCAGGTGTGCACGAGAGTGTGGTTTGTGGTAGAACCGCCCAGATACCCTAAGGACTGAATCTTGTCATGACCTCCTGTGTTAAACAAGTGCAACCACAAGTCTGTAAAGTACAACTTGGCCTAGTAAATTTACCGGACCCTGAAAGTCATCATCATAGGTGGAGGAGGTGAGGTGGTGCAAGTGGCGGTCTGGGTGACGGCTTGAACGGGACACCCGCAGAGGGTGAAGTTCTTCTGCGGCGTGCTAGCAAGGTGAAGTATCCAGCTGCTAGGCGCATAGGAGGGGAACTCCCGCACAACCTATGAGACCTGCCGCAAGCGGGACAAGCTCATAGGGGTGAGATGATGGATAGGGCGAGATACTTTGAACGGTTACTGTGATGGTTTGCTCAACCGCATGACTAAGGAATCGTGTAGGGCAACGAGTAAACTGTCTTTTGTGGGTAAAGTGTGTAAAGTCTGCAGAGTCAAAACTATTCGAATAGTCGTGCCCACGGTCAAGGGCGGACATGGGAACTTAACTAGATATAGTTCTATTTAAAAATGTTTGGAAAATGGGAATGGAAAAGTGGAGGGCAGTGGAAAGCCCTGATTTGAGTTGTCCTGGGTGTCGTCCCAGTGGTAAGTTAAGCGGCTATAACGCTGAAAGATGTCAAATGGTGTGATGCCATATGTATGGAAAAATTATGGTGATATTAGGCATATGGTGTGATGCCATATGTATGGAAAATCATGTTAATATTCCTTGAACATTATGTTTTGTTCCAAAGCGGCTAGGTCTCAGGAAATTTTATGTATTGTATTTCAAATAGTGGCATTTCTATTCCTACAAAATAAAATATGGAAAGAATAAGCAGGGTCGTGAGTAAAGGAAATAGATGTTTGTAGTGTACACATAAAGGTATTGGTGGATTCATGTCGATCATAAATAGGAAATGATAGTGTGGGTTCTGGGAGAAATAAATTGGTGGAGTCCAGTTGAATAGATAGGCTAGATAAATGATCTAATTGAATCTTCGGGAATTTGGAAGAATAATACAAGTATTGGGTTATAATTCTTGATTAGTGATATTCTTGGTGGATATATAATGGTGAATCGTAGATTTGATCAATGCTATTCTTGATGGATATATAATATTGAATCGTAGGCTTGATCAATGATATTCTTGGTGAAGGTATACTAGTTGATTAGTTAGGAATAGATAATGGAAAATAAGGTTGATTATTGTAAGAGCAAATTGTGGTTGTGGATCAATAGCAAAAGGAATGGGTTGATAGGAATTTTGGAATACAAGAGTATATCGGTGGATTATCTAAAAAATGTCACACGCTGTACATCGTGAGCCCTAATAACAACACGTTTGGTGAATCTGTTTGTGGATTTTCTGAAATATATAATTCCGCCGTGTTTCACATGCCGAGGACTGGAATTCCTACTTGCCTTGTATGGGCGTGGCGACTGGCGAGAAGAGCAGGCGAGTTTGGCGGCCACGGGCCATGTGCCGCGTCGCTGGCGCGATACTTCTTCGGATTAACTTGGACCAAGGATTTCGTTATGATCTGAACTGTAGAGGCCTGAAGACCATTTTTTTGTTTTGTCATATAAGTTTTTATTTTTGAGAAATATTATATCATAATATAAATTTATTACAGATATCAAAGTTATGGTTATTATAATATTTTTACTATATATCCTTATTTTAATACTAAAAAATGAGTGACTGATTATAGTATATCATTTAATAAAGATATGTATAATTCAATTGCATTAACTTTCTTAAAAATTAATGTTTTCTTAATCTATACGTATAGTGAACTTTGAATTTATATTACAGAACAAAGAAAGTAATATCTAGACTGAGAGAAAGTTTATATCCTAAATTTATCTGAACACTGCACCGATAGATATTACAGAATAGAGATAGTAATATCTGAGAGAAAGTTTGTACCTAAACTTCTCTAAACACTGCACTGATAAACATCTCGTGCCCAAGCCGAAGCCTAAGCTGTGGTAGGCCTGAATCCGCCCCCGTTTCGGACTTTGTTATACCCGCTGCCAACCAACCCGTGCGCCGATGAATTTTTGGTAGGAATAATCTATTTTTTATTCGAAATTACAGAAATATACCCGCGATTTTTTTTTTACAAAATAGGCTCAAGTCGCCTAATAGGAGGGCGATTGGAGCCTATCGCCCAACCAGTGGCCGACAGAGCCCCTGTCGCTCTCCCATTGGGCGACTGCATCCAGTCGCCCTCCCATTGGGCGACTTTCATGCAGTCGCCCAATGGTTGGGCGACTGCACTCAGGGGCCGACGAAAACCGTATGTACCGATCGTTTTATATACCAATGCAATATAAATAATTAGTCTGAAAAGATAAAATAGTAAAATTCTATATGGCTTATATATATACTCATTTGAAAGGTTTCGATGAGATCTACAACTTTTCAGTTGAAGAAAAATCCAAATTCCGAAGGGAAGACTAAGAAAAAGGGCAAAAACAGAAACCAAAAACTTACGACGTAGGTTTAGGTCCAAAGATAGCCGATTTTTGCGGTCTTCGAGGGCGACTGGCATGAGCGGGTCATTATTTTTGGATCGGGCTCGTCGTTAGCTTTCCAACGAGTACAAAAACGTCGAAAACGGACACCGTATGCAAAAGTTATGCCCATTTTACTGAAGGTGTGTCGGAATTCGTTTCGGCCTCAATTGAAACTGCTATCACTTTTGATCCTATGGCCGAAATTGCTCAAATTTTTTTCTGGAGGCTTTTGGATGTATGAAAAATAGCTCCACAAATTTTCACTATTTTTGGCGAATGTTTGATGCACTTTTCAAATTTCGGCAAAGATGGACTCTTTCCTCTCTTTTTTCTCTCGGGGGCCTGAGTGCAGTCGCCCAACCATTGGGCGACTTTTATGCAGTCGCCCAATGGGAGGGCGACTGGAAAGTCGCCCAACGGTGGGGCGACTGCAATTAATCGCCCAACAGTTGGGAGATTTTTCAGTTGTCGCTGTTGGGTTGGGCGAAAGGCTCCAGTCGCTTAACCACTGGACGACTGGAGCCTATTTTTGTAAAAAAAAATTCCGCGGGTATATTTCTGTAATTTCGAATAAAAAATAGATTATCCGTACAAAAATACCAGCGCCCATCACTTCCTTGTTCAGTTGCCCCCCGCGCACCTCTTTCCAAAGTCTCCATCCTCTCGCCTCGCGTCGCGTCATCCGGTCGCCACCGGCTGGGCCACCGCCCCTGTTCGTCGCGCCCCAGCCGCCCCCCCCCCCCCCCCCCCCCCCCCCGCGTCGGCCGATCCTCGTAGGGTACGTTTTCCCTCATTACTTCGCAAGGATTCCTTTGGTACTCCCGATTTTTCGGGGAAATTTGCTGTTTCTTGGGCGCTTTCTGGGATGATCCGGTGAGGGCTTCTCGGGTGGTCTTATGGCGTGATATTGTCGTTCTTGGATGATCCGGGGCCCGGGCTGTAGAGGGTTGCTGCTTGGGGCAGCGGGGATTAGGGGGGGTTATGTCAGTTGAAACAATGAAAAGAATTACCGGCGTTGCTTGTGAGGATCGGAAACGTGCGGTATAGAATCAGAGTTCGGTTTCAGGAATTCAGCGTAAGGAAAATCATCTACTCTCGATTTCGCGTGCGTGCTTGGTGGCCAATTTCGCAAAATTTACGCAAGATTTGCTTTTCCATCGGATTTGTTTCGCTCTCTACCTGTTTTTTAACAGCGCACATAATTATGGTTGGAGTTGGAGCATAGTCTTTTGGTGCCAACTGCTTATGCTTTCTAACTCCTAATCCATTGTTTCATAATTTGGTATGTGGATTTTTTTGTCCGTTCTGCTTCCTTTTTTTTTTTTTTTTGCCTTGGGTGTCATAGGTTGCAAGGCCACAAAGTTAGTCGACCTTGCAGGTTTGTGGACATGGATATCAAGTCCTAGAAGAAATTATTTGTGGGTGGGCAGCCCTTCTTTTATGATGATAAAAATGCTATTGGAAACCTATTTTTTTAATGGACTGGCGGATTTGGTTAATTGACTTCTTTTCCATAGAGATGGAGAGCTGTGAACGCAACCGTTAGACAGAGATAAGCAAAGACTTCAAGATAACACTATAACTACGTGTCTTTCGATGTACTTGTCACATACAAGGCATGAACATATATCTCATGTCTAGTAAAGCCTATAATGGTATTGATATGATGTGCTTGTACGTGTCACATAAAGGTTTGGACATATATCTCATGTCTAGTAAAGCCTACGATGGTAGCAAAAGAATATGCTGTTTTTAAGTGTGAACTGTTGACCTTGAATATGTTGTGGCGTATTATAAGTAACTTTGTGTCCTAAAGATAGGCCAGTGGAGTTTTACAAATTTTGCTCATTTGTTGCTTACTACTGCAGGTTTTAGAAACTGTTCAGGCTCATTTGATCAGTGGAAGCTGTACATTGAGTGTTTTATCTCAAATTCTGAAAAGTGATAATTGACCTAGCAGGCTGAGAGTTGTAAGAAAAGTGATGTCTTTTGTTAGGCAAGCAGACCCATCAACATCCTGCGCTGAGAGTCCCTACGTCCATAAATTTGGGCCACCAAGCTCAGGTTTCTCTACACCAAGATTTGCCTCTGATACAGAATTGCTTCGTCATGGACCTCAGCCATATAATTCCGAGGGCTTTGGGCAGTCAGGCTTCACTGGAACACAATCTGCTGCATTTCAGAGCTCGTTTTACAACCAACAAGCTGCACCTACTCCATACTATGTAACTGCGAAAGGCCAAACTGCTCCGGCAGTCCTGTATAGTCAGTCTGAATCTCAGTTCAATGCATCAACATACTCTCCTGCGGACTCAAATATATCTCAGCAAAACTCTCAATCCGTATCAGAGAATCGGAGCTCCGATCTTGAAGTAGAGTTTGATGAAGATGATATCAGACTAAAGCTTCAGGAACTTGAGCATGCTTTATTTGATGATAGCGATGAGGTCTTGTTTGATATGTCAGAAAGCATTAACGATGAGTGGACTGGTCACATGAAGAACAACAATGAATGGACCAATCCCATGAAGAATATCTTGCTTTCAAACTCACCAAAAGAGTCATCACTGGAATCAAGCCTCAGTTGTGCTGACAGCAGTAATGAAGAGGCACGGTCCCTAAAACAGTTGCTCTTTGATTGTGCTGTAGCAATATCTGAATATAGCATAGATGAAGCACAATCAATCATAACGGAACTTCGACAAAAGGTAGCAATCCAGGGGGACCCTTCTCAGAGAATTGCAGCCTATCTTGTGGAGGGCCTTGCTGCAACAATACAATCTTCAGGAAAAGGCATCTATAGGGCCCTGAGGTGCAAGGAGGCCCCAACTTTATACCAGCTTTCAGCTATGCAGATCCTCTTTGAAGTCTGCCCTTGCTTCAGGTTAGGCTTCATGGCCGCAAACTTCGCTATTCTTGAAGCCTGCAAAGGTGAAGATATAGTGCACATCATTGACTTTGACATCAACCAGGGTAGCCAGTACATAACGCTGATACAGTGCCTACGTAATAACAGTAATAAGCCACGCCATTTGAGGATAACTGGTGTTGATGATCCCGAGTCCGTGCACAGGGCTGTTGGAGGACTGAAGGTTATTGGGCAGCGTTTAGAGAAGCTTGCAGAGGACTGTGGGGTATCATTTGAGTTCAGGACAGTGGGTGCTAACGTTGGGGATGTGATGCCTGTAATGCTAGATTGCCATCCTGGAGAAGCCCTTATCGTTAATTTTGCATTCCAGCTACACCACCTGCCCGATGAGAGTGTTTCTATTGTGAATGAAAGGGACCAGCTCCTCCGTATGGCAAAGGGTCTCCAACCAAAACTCGTCACGTTGGTCGAGCAGGATGCTAATACTAACACTACCCCATTTCTTACAAGGTTAGTTCACTCATAAACAGTTTTACCATATCTGACACACAGAATTGTCTAAACCAGGGCTATATATATTGCTTAACTTCCCATTTCAGAAACACATATGCATGGAAATGCTAGCTTTGTACAAGAAATGTGGTCTGTCAACTCAAGTATCTGCCATTCCTCATTTAACTTGCATTAATCATTCAATACTGGTAGGTTTCGCGAGGTCTCTGACTACTACTCAGCACTTTTTGATTCCCTTGATGCGACACTTCCACGGGAAAGCCCAGATAGAATGAATGCGGAGAGGCAGTGCCTCGCGCGAGAAATTGTCAACATCTTGGCTTGTGAAGGCCCTGACCGTGTGGAAAGGTAAATTCTTAATGGCCACTCCTTCGCTCCTGGCCTCCTGCCCGTTGCAAACTCTGTTGTTTAAATACTAAGCTTCAAAACCAACTTTATTATGCTGCAGGTATGAAGTGGCTGGGAAATGGAGAGCCAGGATGTCCATGGCTGGTTTTGTGCCGTCTCCGTTCAACAACAATGTGATAGATGGTATAAAATCTCTACTGAAGTCTTACTGTGATGAGTACAAGTTCAAGAAGGTCCACGAGGGGCTTCACTTTGGCTGGGGCGACAAGACTCTTATCGTCTCGTCGGCGTGGCAGTAAAGCAATTGCATCTTAGCACTTCTGCATTTTGGATCTTCTGGTGCAAGGACTGATGAAAGAGGTTTTCATGGCTGTACTATTAACTCATCATATATTCATGCCTAAACTTAGTGGGTTTGCTAGTCAGACTTGTGTTGAGCCATATGAGGTCTGGCTAGTTGCTTAGGTGAAATATGTTGTATTGTGCAAATCTGTGTAGTATTATACTATTATTGTGCTGTATTTTGTCCCTTTTTGGTGGGATAGAATTACAATATGTCGACATGGTTTCATGTACGTAAGATTACTATTGTAGTAGCCTATGGGATAACAGAAGTACGTCATCTGTACTACACCCTCCGTGCGGTAATATAAGTCCAAACTCCACTATACATATAAACCAGTGAGACATTAAATTTAAAAAAGTTAATACTATTAGATCATATATACCTCTATTAAATATTATATTATAACTATTCACTCTTTTTTCAGCATTAAAGTAGAGGTATATTGTGGAAATATTGTAATAATTACACTTTTGATTTCTGAATAGATTTATATTATGAAACGACACTTCTCAAGAATAAAAATTTATATTACAGGACAAAGGGAGTACTACAATTTTGGAACATAGCCTACCACAATTGAATTGGCAATGTGTACAGGAGACCACGAGTGCTTCGGTGATGATCATTTGACTCAGGTTATGAATTCCACGGTTAGTGCTGGGTATCCAGTTCCGGAACCCCACTTGACCTATACAGTCTCCTCCAAAGCTCGCATTCGGAGTTTCAGACATAACAATGGTCCAACGAGTCACCAACAAGGCTGACCCTTCCAATACTCTGGTTTTTCCACTTGTGAGTGAGCTGGTACCGCAAAGAAAAAGCTTCGACGAAAAGCAGCGTTCAGCATCCAGCAAGCAGAATTTATTTCCCGTTTGAAACGCGATGAATTTTGTATGATTTGAACTGTCAAATTCCTGCATTCTAAACCTATCCTTAATGTTGTTAAAAGGCTTATGTCAAATTCCTGCATTCTAAACGTATCCTTAATTCCTGCATTCTCCCTCCTCCTTCGAGGCCGAGCCTATTATGACACTGTAGCAAAATCATTATTCGGTTTCTTGTATCTTGTTTCAAAAAACGACAGTATGCATTCAGGTACAAACGTTACATCTGGGATAGAGTTGCAAGAGGGGGACAAACGATCCCCCAACTTATTAGTAGAGAAAAACACAAATATATCTAAGCATGAGTGCGTTAAAAGGATTTACCTCATCGTGTTCGATGTAGAGATCATCCTTGTCATGCATGTTGTCATGATTATCCTCGCTCGTAGCCATGAAGTACATGTTGGTGACTCCGACCGACTTCTTCTTGTCCTTCCTTTGCTCTTCCTCATCGCTCGAAGTCGAAAGATCAACATCACTCAGGTCTCGATCATTGAGAGCTGTGAGAAATAACATAGTCGCCTTCTTAATTGCAACATCGTGCTTGGAGAGTCGATGAACTTCTTATTGTAGTCCTTTCTCCCAGGATCATCTCCATCCCTGTTCACAAAGTTAGGACATCTAGCATGAAAATGACCCATCTCACCATACTCAAAGCACACAATTGGACTATCTCTCCTACGCTCTCTTACTTTGTGATAGGCATGGATGAATCTGTTAGTAATAAAGGCTAGATTATCTATGAAAAGACTCTCAAGTTTCTCATCGCTTATGGTTTGAAAAGCGGACATGAAAAATCCAGTGACATGGCACCAAGTACCATTACCATTAAATCCATGGAGGGCCAAGGACCTCATGTGGAAGTACATATGAATATACGTACATTGGGTTGTGTGAGTGTAGCATGCAGCCGTAGGGCATCATGTGAAGACCCATGTGTGCGAGGCATGCATAAGCGGGAATATATGTGGGCGTGGTTCAACCGTGCATCATGTGCGGTGCGATTGGGAGCTGGGCGTGGCCATGTGGCACGCATACGTTCGTAAGGAGTTGGGTTGGCCGGTGACTGTGATGAGAAATGCGAGCAAGCTATGTCCGGTCCATGCCAGTTTGAAGGCATGGTGATGGAAACACTGCTACGGATAGCCCTATCACAGACAGTTCGGAACCGTCATCACAGACGGTTCCTGAACCGTCAGTGTTTAGGTGTCAGTGATAGTTGGTGGTTATCACAGACGGTTCCCGAGCCATCTGTGATAACTCACATTACAGACGGTCTTTATTACTAACCGTCTGTGATAGGCGAGTATCACAGACGGTTGTTTATAAAAAACCGTCTGTGATAGTCTACTATCACAGACGGTTTTGTAAAAAAAATCGTCTTGCGGTATGGGTGATACTTTGGAAGGAACGTACGGTGACACATGTACACGGTTTTTCGCGAGTTGTTCAACCACACATTCTCGATATAATCTAAGCAGTGCGGACACGCTTTGGCTCCTTTTATACTCAACCCTGACAGGTTACCAAGGGCAGGAAAATCATTAATGGTGCAGAACAACATGGCGCGTAGAGTGAAGTTCTCTCGTTTGTCCGCATCCCATACATGTACCCCTTCATTCCACAGTATTGCAAGATCTTCCACCAATGGGGCTAGGAACACATCAATATCGTTGCCAGGTTGCTTTGGCCCTTGGATAAGTAGTGACATAAAAATATATTTCCGCTTCATACACAGCCAAGGAGGAAAGTTGTACATGCACAGAGTCACAGACGGTTCCCATACATGTACCCCTTCATTCCACAGTATTGCAAGATCTTCCACCAATGGGGCTAGGAACACATCAATATCGTTGCCAGGTTGCTTTGGCCCTTGGATAAGTAGTGACATAAAAATATATTTCTGCTTCATACACAGCCAAGGAGGAAAGTTGTACATGCACAGAGTCACAGACGGTTCTTCTCTACAATGTGCGCAAAGCGGAGGAAGATCTTGCGGCAGTGCAGACACACTTGGATAAACTTGCCGATCAAGCAGAATGGGCCGATAATGCGGAAGCGCATCTTGACATCTTGTTTCAGATTATGGAACATGCTAATGATCATTTGCCCATGCTTGAGGAGGAAGTCGAGAAGGCAAGGACAATCTTGACGGCATTCGAGAACATAGCGGCTGATCCTCCAACTCCAGAAGTCGACGAAGAAGCATATGAAGCCCAGAAGATTCAAATCTGGGAATGTCTTTTTTTTGCACTTTTGTAATAAAATTACCTTGAATTTGACTCTCGTCTCTATAGATTCTGTAGTTTAAACGATACCACAAACGGTTCATATTACTAACCGTCTGTGAACTTTCACAGACGGTTAATAATACGAACCGTTTGTGATCTCTAAAATTATCACAGACGGTTTATACTGGCAACCGTCAGTGATATTTTCACAGACGGTTATTAACAGAAACCGTCTGTGATAATTTTAGACATCACAGACGGTTCGTGTTAATAACCGTCTGTGAACTTTCACAGACGGTTAGTAAAACAAACTGTTTGTGATGTCTCATTTATCACAGACCGTTCGTGTTAATAACCGTCTGTGAAAATATCACCGACGGTTGCCAGTATAAACCGTCTGTGAAAATATCACCGACGGTTGCCAGTATAAACCGTCTGTGACAGTTTAATCACAGACGGTTCCGTATGAACCGTCTGTGATGTAGCCGTCCAGTATAGCCTCTTCTGTAGTAGTGAAAGCCATCTGAGTGCTAATTATTTTTGGGTTGGTAGTTTAATGATTCCTATTTAATTAGTTCTTTAGTGTGAACAGGATTATGTCTTCTAGTCGTAACAAGCATACAGCCTTGTGTTTTCTAGTTGTCCATGCATGCAACCTTTAGTGTGTTTGTTTGGAGTCTGGTTTGTAATATGTTGCATGCATGTGGGTGAGAGTGTGTGTGTATGCATGCATGTACGAGCGAGAGTTAGACTCGAGTATGTGCGTGTATTTGTTTCCAGTTCATATATGAGTTGGCGTACGACGTATGAGTTAGGGGTATAAAAGCCACGTTGGCTCCCCGTTGTTTGGGAGGATGTCATTATTTTGAGTTAAGGAAAAATCCATAAAATCACCACATGTTGGTGCCATATCATGTTCTTGCTTTCTTATGAATTCCTATCTAAGGTTTTCATATTGTGACGTTGGGATTAATTCCTTGGAATTAATTTGTGCGTGTTGGTCCCTGTGATTCACTTCTTTGTTCGGGTGATGTTGTGCGCACGGGCAGAGAGACTGCTTAAGGGCCTGTTTGGGACTGCTCCACTCCAGATTTTTCAGCTCTGCTCTAGCTTTGTCTTGCCAAACACCTCCAGCTCCTAAAACTCCGCTCCGAGAAAAAAGTGGAGTTAGGGGCCAACTCCACGTTTTTTGTGGAGCACCTCAAGAGGTACTCCAGGATTTGGACTTTTGTATCTCCTCATGGAGTTGTGAAGAAATTACCCACCATTGCCATTAGTGATACCGGTTCACATCTTTCTGGCTCCCCCTGCGCGTCCCCCATCCTCTCCGCTCCGCCCCCCGCCCCCCATCTTCTCCGGCTCCCCCCACCCGCGCCCCCCATCGTCTCCGCCCCCGCCCCCCATCTTCTCCGGCTCCCCCGACCCGCGCGTCCCCATCCTCTCCGCCTCCGCCCCCCCCCCCCCCCCCCCCGCCCCCACCAGCGCCGCTCCTCCCCTCCTGCGCCGCCCCTTCCTCTCCGCCCCCCGCCCGCGCCGCTCCTCCCCTCCGCCCCCCTCCAGCGCCGCTCCTCCCCTCCGCCCCCACCAGCGCCGCTCCTCCTCCTCCGCCCCCCACCAGCGCGCCGCCTCTTCTCCGCCCCCACCCGCGCCGCCCCTCTTCTCCGCCCCCACCCGCGCCTGGGATGGACAGATCGGAAGATGCTGGGGCGGGCGGCCAATGGTTTGTGAAGAAGGAATTTAGGGAAATGTTCATGACTTTTCCTATTAGAGAGATTAGGTTCAATTGGCTTAGGAAGAGGCACAATGACAAGTATGGAAACTAGGAACAATTGTCTTTGGGCTAGTTGTGTGGCTCTATGTGTGCCATTTAAACTTTTTATTATTTGCCTCTATGTATGCCTTTGAAACTATTTGTTTTGATCTATGTATGCCATTGAAACTCAATTATTTGGCTATATGTATGTTTAAATGTTGCACTATTTGTTGTCATTCGCACGGAAATGTTCTACGACCTTCATGATTTGTTGGTGGGAAGGTACGGTCTAAAATCATCGTTGCATATAAACACTTATGAGATGTTGGGAATTTTCTTGTTCATTTGTGCTGGAAATGAATCCAATAGAAAGGGACAAAACCGATTCAAGCACTCGGGTGAAACAATTCATAGAAAATTTGATGAGGTCCTAAATTCTTTGATGGCCATGGCTAAAGATTTTATTAGACCAAAGAACCCCAACTTTTCAACTGTTCATAGGAGGATAAGAGATGATCGTAGAGCATATCCACACTTCAAAGATTGTATTGGTGCACTTGATGGCACGCATATTAGAGTTTCTTTGTCACCGGACGATCAAGTGAGATATATTGGGAAGTCAGGGATACCTACTCAAAATGTTCTAGCAATTTGTGACTTTGACATGAGGTTCACATATGTGTCGACGGGGCAACCAGGAGCTATGCATGACACTAGTGTGTTATACACTGCGATAAGATTGGATGAAAAATTCTTTCCACATCCTCCACAAGGTAACATGGTTATCTACATATGGTCATTTAGTTTATTGTTTGTTTAATTGTTGACAAACTCTAACTTATATCATTTTTCACATTTATAGGCAAATACTACGTTGTTGATGCGGGATATGCTAATCGTCCTGGATACCTTTGCCCTTATAAGGGTGAGAGGTATCATATGCCAGAGTGGCATAGAGGTATGGAACCGAAGACTCCTAAGGAAAGGTTCAATCGCATTCACTCTTCTATCCGCAATGTTATTGAGAGATCGTTTGGACTGCTTAAAATGAAGTGGCAAATTCTCTACAAGATGCCATCCTACCCTATGTTCAAGCAAAAGATAATTGTGGTCGCTACTATGGTTCTTCACAACTTCATTCGTGAGCATGGGGGTGAAGACTTGGACTTTGCTCGCTTCGATCGTGATCCAAACTTTGTCCCGACAATACCCGAAAGGTATAACAAATATTTAGCTCCATCAAATGGGTCTACTATGGAACCCAATGCTCCTACTATGGATGCATTCCGTGATGAGTTGGCAACCGCTATTTCTCTAGCTTGGAGCTAGAATTATGTATCGGAACACTGGCATTTGTAGTCATTTTGGTTTAAACTACTCTCTAGTTATCTATGGACAATTATTTGTATTCGAATGATGGACTTTGTTAATTATATATCATGCACGTTGCAATTTATGGGACAAAAGGATGGAATTATTTGACCAAAATATTTGTTTTTTTGGTTTTCTCGAATAAATTAATTGCAATTATAATATTTTACATCATATTTCAATTGGCAAAAAAATATTCAGTTACATATGCTCCGCACACATCAAAACATACACCAAACATCATTCAGGGGCATATTGGACCTTTCTCAGGCAAACCTTACATTCCTGGAGCTGGAGTTAGACTGCGTGCCAAACAGGACCACCTGCTCCAGAAACTCCACAGTGGAGCTGCTCCATGGTGGAGTTGGTGGAGCAGAGCTGGAAAATCTGGAGCGGAGCAGTCCCAAACAGGCCCTAAGGGTTTGGTTTGTGCATGCAACCAAACCAATCTCTTGTCACTTTTTGTTTGCTACAAGGAGGATTAAAGGTTTTTCCTGCTACTGTTGCTATTGATCTACTGCCGCTATTGCTATTGATGTACTATTGCATGCATGTTTTGATAGGCACAAAAGAGCAGTTAATCATCAATTGTTTCTGTTGCAGTTCGGCTAACCAGGGAGTTGTAGGAGTTGGCATGTGACCTTTAAGGCTACTGCAAAGTCCATCTTTTATCGATCGTGTGGAGAACAGGTACAGGAGTGCGGTTGAATCATCTATTGCTGCTACTGTTTGTTTGGGAAAAAGTTGTCCCTGGTGCAAGCTGAAGGAGACTACTCCCTATTACTTGATGCTGCGGTGAGACATGCTTCCACTTGCAGATTTTATGGCTAAATAAATCAGGGAATCAAATACTATTTTCCTTGGCGGTTGCGTCGAAGGATAACTAGGGGCTGCTAGAGTTAATTCTGAGAATATCAAGAATTTGGTTGTCGAGGGAGCTGTTGTCTATTGATAGTACTGTGAAACATCAGGCCAACACGCATACAAATTAGGGTTCTCTAATTTGTGTTGTACCATCCAGAAGATGCATTCTCACAAGAAGAGACACTCTTGATAGGATCAATCAAAAGAGCCACTATTTTTGGACCTTTGGACTTCTTGGCTATGACATCCATCTCATGGGTCTTAAGTCATAAACATAGCTTATCAACAGTCATAGTTTCCAAGTCCACCTTATCACTGATGGATGTGATTTTCATTTATCAAATACTCATATCAAGAGCACTCAGAGCGTGTGTCATATTGTCGACATCTGGGTAAGTTCACCCACAAACCTCAGATCACTAAGGATCTTGTGGAATCTACCAATGAATGAATCGATTAACTCTCTAGATTCTATCTCCAGGTTCTGATAGTCATTCTTGAACTAGGTCTCACGTACTTTCTTGATTACTAACATTCCCTTATGGTAATTTTAAGAGAGTCGTCCAGATCTAATGTGCGAATGCAAGATGAGACACTCGATTGAACACATTTCTTCCTAGGTCTTGGATCAAGAAGTTGCGTGCCTTAGCATTTGCCTCAACCTTGGCTGACTGGACAGTATCGAGAACTATGACATCGGCAAGCACAACAAAGAGACTTCTCACTTTTATCCAAATGGTTAGGCCTTGAGCTTGGATGTACACCGACATCCTTATCTTCCAAAAGGGATAGTCCGCCCTATCAAAGATATGGGCTTATTGTGATACCTCTTCGACATTATTACTCAAAAGTTCTGTTAAGATCTATAAAGAAAAGCTAACCGGGCTCTGATACCACTTGTAGGATTGATACAATGAGTCAAAGGGGGTGAATGATTATTTCAAAATCTTTCCCCAGGTATCAACTCCTAACACCTCCTTGGACGTCATGGTTATGGGAGTACATAGTCGATGTGTGAGGGGGAGAATATGGAAATAGTCTTACATCGATTATGGGAAGAAAAAAGTACAACTTATAAATGTGAGAGAAAACTCATCACCAATAGGACTAATATTTTGGGAAAAGAAGTCCTAGTACCACTTATAAAGATGTTACTTTAAGGCTTACATGTGATAGCCTATGAACTTAGTTATGTTCAGTCTATTTAAATCTAAACCTTAAAAAGTAAATCCAATTAAACATAGACATACAGCCAGATCCGATCTAACAAAAATTATGTATTGCAGGCTGCAGCAACTATACTTGTAATGAAGGCCCATGGAAGCTATCAGGCACCAAAAGTATATGGGCTTAATTAAGGAAGCCTATTTATCAGAAGCCCATTTGTCTTGTAGGATTAGACTTTCGTTGAACCATGCGAGACAAGTAGACGAACTAGCCCATGTGTCAAACCAAAGGTCAAAACCTCTCTACAACGTCCATGGCCTCCACCTTCCTTGGCCCTCCTCTCCGCCACCCACTTCCCTCGCGCGTGCGTTCCCATCACCATCCGCGCCTCGCCTCAAACCACCAGCGCCACCCTCCCCTATCCCCATTTCCCCATTGCGGCGGCTCAACACGAGAGCAAGAACCGACCAAGCTCCCCGGCCCGGCCCGACGAACAATGGCGCCGAGCAAGCTCCGCAAGGCGCTGGGCGCGGTCAAGGACCAGACGAGCATCAGGCTGGCCAAGGTGGGCAGCCGCAGCTCGACGGCGTTGGAGCTCGACGTGGCCATCGTCAAGGCCACCAGGCACAGCGAGACCTTCCCCGCAGACGAGCGCCACATCAGGGAGATCATCTCGCTCACGTGCTACTCCCGCGCTTACGTCGGCACCTGCGTGGCATCGCAGTCGTGCCGGCTCGTGCGCACCCGGATCTGGGCGATCGCGCTCAAGACGCTGGTGCTCATGCACCGCCTCCTCTCCGACGGCGACCCAGCGTTCGAGCAGGAGGTGTTCTACGCCACGCGGCGCGGCACGCGCATGCTCAACATGTCCGACTTCTGCGACCGCTCCCGCGCCGACGCGTGGGACTTCTCTGCGATCGTCCGCACCTACGCCGCCTACCTCGACGACCGCCTCGAGTACCGGATGCAGACAAGGAAGGGCGGCGCGACGGGCCATGCCGCTCCGCGGCGAGCTGTACCAGTACCCCGGAAACCGCTTCAGCTACGACGGCTTCGGCACGGGACGCGAGGGCGCGCCGGACGCCGAAGCAGACAAGGCGTTGGCTCTCGTGCCGAGGGACACGCCGACAAGCGAGATGACATTGGAGCAGCTCCTAGCCAAGGTTCACCAACTGCAGCACCTCCTCGACCGGTTCATCAATTGCCGCCCCGTAGGTGAGCCCGTGCACGCACAGGCACTAATTCTTCCCTTACGTTCTTGGATCATGTCATCGCCGCGCATTGCATTGACATGAAACGGCCGAATGCTCACCGTAGGCGCGGCGAAGACGAACTGGGTGGTGGCAGTGTCGCTGTACCAGATGGAGAAGGAGAGCGTGCATCTGTACTGTGACGCGCTCATCAAGCGGTTCCCCGAGATGGAGACCGCGGCCTCGCCAAGCAGATCGACGAGATCGAAGCTTTCTACTCATGGTGCAAGTCCGCCTACGTCTGAAGCCTGTCGGACGTCCCGGAGGTGGAGGTCGACAGGCGAGATGCGGCGGTTCAGCAGAAGCTGCCGCTGCCGTCGCCGGAGCCTCCCAGCCGGGAGGATCCCCCCGTTGAGGAGTACGATATGAACGCCACCAAGGCCCTTCCGGCGCCCGGGAAGAGGAGCACGATGCCGGTGAGATGGTGCATGCTGAGCAGGAGGCTCCGATAATCGCAGCCGACAACGAGGCTGACTTCTTGAACTTGAAGGGGGACGCCATGTCCGGGGAAGAGCACGGGCAGCAGCTGGCGCTGCCGCTGTTCAACGGCAACCCAGACGGCTCGGCGCCGAAATGCGACGCGTTCGACCACTCGTCGGCGGACTGGAAGACGGCGCTGGTTGAGTCGGCAAGCGCGCTCGCGAAACAGCGCGTGGAGCTCGGCGGCGGCCATAACATGATGGTGCTCGACGGTATGTACAGCCACGCGACGGCCAACACGCAGACTTCTCCTGTAGCGCGAGCAGGCAGCATGGCGGTGCGGCCACCCGGGGCACCAATCCGATTACCAAACCGATCCGATTACCAATCGGCAAACCCCCACGCAAAATCGACGGGAAATCTCCGCAACCCACCCAGAGGAGCACCCAAATCAAACCCCGGATCGAGAGAAATCGACTACCTGGCAATGAATGGACATGAAGTTAAAAAGACGAGGTTGGGAGACCAGGTAGTCGATTTTACATCAAGTTTCAAAAGCAACACAAGCGGTAACAAAGCGCAAAATAATCACTGTTATCAGCTATGAATGGACAGCAATCTAGCACGACAATTCGTTGCCAATTGTAACCTCGCACAAGATTTGAAGTGCCAACCTGCAGCTAAAACAGCATTAGTACTCCGAACACAAAAGAACATGCGACAACACCGCTAGAAGCATTACAGACAAGACAATAAACACAGATGTGAGAGCACCACGACAGTGCTTAACAGTACTAGGAATACCCATATAGTAATAATGATCCGAATACAGTCAATTACTTAATACACACTAGTTTGACGATAAAACATTATTGTACGACAAACAAATAACACACAAATAACATAAGCCGCGAAGTGTACATATTTGATCCTCGGCTAGGGACCGACGACTTTGGCAATTACTTCATTATACAAGATTATGGATACATGCCAACCTTCAAACGAGCAGAACACAGTTTGCCTGTGGGAGCATGCAGTAACCAGAGCACTTCAATCTAGTAATGTGCTTGTGATAGACCATCCAAGTTTGGCTAGATCCAGAAGAGCGGCAGACACGCCATGAGTATGAAACGCATCCGATGTGCAGTTGTGAAGCGCCTCCAAGCTCCAGGAGGAACCAACATTCAAGAATTCATTAAGCGCTGTACTTGTACCAGTATCAGACTGAAGGTTAGAACAACCAAATCAGCTCGACAGAAAGCTCCAACGAGGTCAACAAGCACGAAGATAACAAGATTTGTACCTCATGAGAATTGTAGACCAATTATGAGAATGGATACTGCATGGTTGGGTCTGGATAGCTGGTATCAACTAAGTCTGTGCCGAAGTCCCCATGACTGGCAACAGTAGGCAGATCATCAACAACGCCTAGCATTGTTGGAAGTGAGTCACTTACTGCGAAAGCAGAAGATAGTGTATCACCAACATTGTAGTGTCCATCGTATGTGGACTGATCCAAATGATACTGCCAATCATTGCTTGGCACAGGAAATTCATAGGTGAAGGCTGCACCGGGAGCGATGAGATCATTCAGCTCTAAATAATCATGACTGCTGGCAAGTTCAGAGTATGTGGGATGGAAAGTCCGGTCAGTAATATCCACACTGCTAGCACAAAAGTGATCCACATTTGACACACCTCCTAACCCAGCAAGCCCTGCCAATTCATTGTAGAGATCGCAAGTGTTTACTTCAAAAGCTTGAGCCTCAGCTTCTGACATTGGAGGGAGACCAGATTGCTGCACAAAAACGAGTGAAATCTAATGAGACCGGTGAAGAATTGACGCAGTAAGAAATTTTTGTGCAGAAGCATAAAAATTAAGTGATATAAAGGAAACAGGAAATGACAAGCAATAACTACCTCTCCAACAGGACTGTCTCGACGAGGAGAATCATTAAGAAA
The DNA here is from genome assembly GCA_017311315.1 of Dendrocalamus latiflorus. Classification (NCBI taxonomy): domain Eukaryota; kingdom Viridiplantae; phylum Streptophyta; class Magnoliopsida; order Poales; family Poaceae; genus Dendrocalamus; species Dendrocalamus latiflorus. The sequence goes on along the minus strand of CM029613.1, from coordinate 9,935,175 downwards.
CCTAGACAGTTCCTCCAGTAAATATCCATCAATTTCAGGACTGTATACATTATTGACCTCATATGAACGGTTGTTCACAAAAATCACCCCATCTCCAGCAGATTTAACAGACTGTTGAGAAGGCAGTTCCTGGAGAGCATGATCAGCAGGAACATAACCAAGGTCTTCAACAGAAGTAGTAGCAGTAACATGCTCAGATGATGACTTCTTCTGAGCACAAGCAGCATATGAATGATGTGCAGGTGGTTGGTCAACAGCACTAGCAGTACCAGCATGCTGAATATGTGGATCCTCAGCAGAATTTACTAACTCTGAAGAGGACATCAAAGGAAACATAGAAGTTGCAGCATCTGCATTTTCCCATTCGTTTTCATTAAATGGGGCCCCATATTGCTCCCCAATCCTTGGACCAAGGCCACTTTTCTTAAAAATTTTGCAGAGCACATAAGCATCCTGAATGTTCAAAACAAACCGAAGACCAATCAGTCAAGTAAAATGCCACCCATAGCACGTAAACAGTTCTACTAAGAAAAATAACAACTTATTTTTAACCAAAATCCAAACAAGAAATGACTATATCATGGATAAACAACTATGCCACTAGGTAAAAGGGCATATATTAGCTCAAATGAATTCCTTCAAGAGTTGAACAGGTGACTTCGATTGGTCCTTCAAAAATTAAATTGCTCAAATATAAGAATGGTGACTTAGCTACCACTTGACTTCCAAATAGCATACTGTTCATCAAGTGCCATCTATTGAACAGGTGAAGACAGGAGCAACTAAAAACGGATGCACACAACATATGGAATAAAAATTTATTAGATTCTGGCCACATGTTAACTGCATGTTGTGAGAGCTTACTCGTAATCTAATAAGCATTAGTGGTAAACAAAACTACCTTTGAGAAACCAGCTGAAACCAAATCATCATCTTCCATTTTGTATTCATACATCACCCAATCAGTCCTGTTGCCTTTAGGTGCCTTGCCTTCATGAAAAATCAGTGTTTTCTTCGATCCAACAATGCGAGAGTTAAGCTCAATTTTTCTATCTTTTCCACTGGTTTTCCAGTAACCATTTGGTGTGCCACGATTCGTCCTGGACCCATTAGGATATTTCTTGTCACAAGGGCAAAAGAAGAACCATTCAAGATCTTTGCTTCGTAGACAGGATTTATCTGCACACAAAAACAGAAGATCAGTGCACAGAAATGAATTAAATTTTGCATAAAATGTGAGAAGATTATCTGTAGCTAATTTTATACTCAGAAATTCAGATTGATTTTCTACTCCAATTATTATTCTATTAATTAAAGTCCAACAGCATTATATGGAAGTTACCAGGAAGATCCCAGGGAGCAAATTTGTACAGCTCAACCTCTGAAATAGCTTGAACAAGAAGTTTCTTTCCCATAATCTTCCTTTTTAAGTAGTAGGAAACAAGCTCAACATCCGTTGGATGGAAACGAAAGCCAGGTGGCAGGCAAGTTTGAGCCATCACCGTAGTGTATGTCTTGCCTTCAGTACCAAGAAGACGAGAGAGATCTCAGCGTGAAGACACAAGCAGAAATGTGTGCTTTACCAGAAATTACAGCTATCAATACCAGTAATCAAGGAGTATCAAGTTTGAGCAGGAAGGGAAATGTTTCAGTGATCAACGAGAGAACTCAGGAGCACGATTAACCAAGGGAAGGCAGGAGAGAGCAGCTTTCAAAGTTCAAATGTTTGAACACAGAATGGAACAAGAGAGGATTTCAGAAAATTTAAGTGTGAGCACAGAACGGGACAATTCGCGTTATGACAAGTATTCTTAAGGGAGAATTAAGAGTTTGATGGGACCAACAGAGATATTGGTCCAACACACACTGAGCAGAGAGCACGATTGATGAGAAACTATCCTTGGCAAGACTCAAGGAAAGCAGTACACCACTCAACCAACAAATGTCTACGAACTCAGATGAGAGAACTTGAGTCTTGCCAATTACACCAACTACAACTGATTCACATGGTAGGAAGTATTAGCACAAAACTCCGAACGATCCACTTGTATCAAGTGAAATCTCGGAATTTTATGCAATATATGAACCAGAAGTAGCACGAGAGGAAATAAGGGAATCCCTCGCTGACTTCAATAGACATGAGTGATTAGGATCAAAATCCTGCATGAAAAATCACAAGAACATCAACAAAGATGAATGTATAGCAGAAGCATATATGGAATACACACAAGTTTCATGTTTTATCAGGATCAGATGTAGTTACTTTCTTAAAACCCTCCATAAACTCTAGACAGTACGTGTAACATGATTGTCTATGGACAATGATTGCCTATAGAAAGCTAATTCTACAGCTAAGGCAACCCACATCGGTGTAACATGAATGGAAAATCTAATAAGCACATTAGAGGCTATATGCATCTGATCCACCATCTAATCCAAGCACACATGCATAACTTTAGGGGAGGAAATCGACACAATTTTGGGAAATCTTATAGGCTCGGTTGAAATTCTGGAAAAAAAAGTAATATTTCCCCTGAATCCAAGACAAAAATCGAGAAACTTGCCGACAACTAAATCCTAGATCGGTTCTAACCCACTTAAGCCAGCGACCAGACGAAATTCCTAATCCATCCCAAATCACCCAAAAAAAAGCCCCGTACGTGAGTCAACTCTCCGATCAACCAAATCTCAAACTACGTAATCCCCTAGAAGATCCAAGACCACTAAAGATTACATACCCCCAAATCAACGCCTAAATCGATCGAGCACAACCCTAACCCGCAACCCCGACCGGAAATCTCGATCGACGGGAGACCAAACCGATCCGATTACCAATCGGACAAACCCCCACGCAAAATCGACGGGAAATCTCCGCAACCCACCCAGACGAGCACCCAAATCAAACCCCGGATCGAGAGAAATCCGACCCCAACCGCGCCCTAACCGGCCCAGACCATCCCAAAACCCTAAAAACCAGCGAGACCAGACCAGATCAGATCAGAAGATTGGGGGGGGGGGGGGGGTCGAGAAATCGGAGGCCTTACGCGTAGTAGGAAGGGAAGCCAGGAGGACGGGTGGGGGTGAATGCCGGAAGATGAGAGGTTTTGGGGGAAGCGATCGCGCCGCTGCGGTGGGAGGGGCTCTTTTATAGCGACGTGGGCCGTGGGGTTGCCGCGTTGGGCCGGGGCACTGACTGACGTGTGGGTCCCACCGTCCGCCGCGGATTTCTTTGACTGGACCCCCGCCGCGGGGAAGCTTCCCCTGCACGCCTCCTCAAGGTTTCCAAATTCTTTTCGGCCTCCATCCACCCCGACACCCCGTGCTCCACTCCCTGCGCTTGCTGACGAGGAGCTCGGAGGCTGGGGGTTAATATGCGTAAATTTCCTCGGTTAGGTGGTTTGCGACGCGATTTCTTTTCCTTCGTTCTGTTCGGGCATCATATTGTATAAAATAGGGGTTATAAGCCACTTTAAGATCGATCTTGGGGCATCTATAGTCTATAAAAATATATGGTCTTAAGTCACCTTAAAGTCAACCTTATACATTACAGGGGTGACCTTAAGCAGGCTATAAGGCTTGGTCCTCAAGCTAAAGACCTAGCCATAAGCATTAAAATACAATTTTTCTTTATCTGCCAAGTGGGACCGTCTTAAGGCCTCTTGGGTTATATACACTATGGAGTCAGCCTTAAGGTTTAGATGGGACCCACCTTAAGGCCCCTTAGGTTATATACACTACAGATGCCCTTATACATTACAGGGTTGACCTTAAGTAGGCCATAAGTAAAAAAGACTTGAGGCCGGTCATCAAGCTAAAGACCTGAACATAAGCATTAAAATACAATTTTCTTTTAATCATGTTGTTCTCTCTCTCCCCCACCAGCCAACTACCACCTGGCCACAAGAGATATTTTTTACTGCCGAGTGGGACCCTTGTTACAGCTGAGCGGTTGCCTCAAACATAACGAGTCGGCCTTAACAATTAGGTGGGGGCCACCTCAAGACCCATTGCGATATATACACTCCTGATGCCCTTCTACAGGCGTTCGAGAGCTAATGATATGGATGGGGGGCGCGGCGGCTGTGTCATGCGTGGGCTATGAAGTGAGGTGTCGCAACGTTAGCTAGTCCATCTGTAGTCTGTAGGCTGCTGATGATATTGTGGTGGAATGTGGAGCAATCTTTTGGGCTGTTCTGTGATGCTTGGGCTGGATTTGAGAGAGATCTGGGCTGGCCTATGGGCTGGTGAAATGTTCCTTTTTTTCGTTTCTTTTGTTCTTTTTAGATCAACTAGTGGGGTGGTACATGCGTTTGTGTGGCTAAATTTATTATAAAATTTTTAGCATCAAATGATATAAGTTAGACATTTAAGAATATGTTTATGTATCTTGTAGGTTATTTAGGATTTTAATATATTATAAATATTAGAAATGATAATAGAAGTTTTAAAAAACACAACTTAAGAAATGTAATTAAAATATGAGCTTGGTAGATTGAGGTTCTTAAAAACGTAAATACTCTCCATCATGTCGCTATATGTCCCTATTATTCCTCCTTTAGTTACCAATATTCAAAATGTATACATGCACATGTACCTCTATTTAAATATTTAATATCAAAGCAATATGTTAATTATATATGTGAAAATCTTATTAGCTTACATGGTATTAGAGTATATTGCTTACGCATATACCGATACAGTTTGGATGACCTACTTTGAACTTATAATCCCTCACACGCTAGCTACCCCTACAGAACCGTGTGTCTTCTATCTCTTCTCGCCATTATAACTTTTTTGCTTCACCCTCCAACAACAAGCCTAATTCTTAATCGATTCCTTTTGGCTATTACCTATTTCAATATAATCTCTTAGCTGCTACCTATTCTAATACAATACTCTACCACATAGTTATTTCTACTTCTTTCAATTATTGCGTAATGCTAACTATTGCAACATCAAACTTGCATACACGTGCAACCATCACTGATCCTTGCCGAGGATACCAGTCACGCTCTCTCGAGTGACCCTAAGCTTATTCCTTATGGCTGCATTATCTCTACTTCGAGCTCTTTGCTCCTCTACTTCTATATCTATTGGTACATATGTATGTATGCATATACATGATGTTATACGTACTCAATGTTCCTCTTCTCCTGTGTCGATCGCTCATCTTCTTCAATATTGGCCACCTCAATGCTATAGCTTTCTCAATACTATGGTGATTTTGCATCTTCACTTATGTCGATATGTCTACTTTAGTCGTTGTCTAATGATGTGAAGAATCTTCTCACTATCGTAGGTGATGTTGTGCCCTTTACCAGCGATGGCACGCTCCTAACTACCTGATGGCCCCATATCATTATAGCTCATCTTAATGTAAAGCTTCACCTTCTCCCTACCAAAGCTTTCCTATTATCAAGCTTATTTGAACATTGACTTTTTCAACAACGCTAACAGTTGCCACTTATCATCGTGACCCTTGGCTCCTTTGACTCTGGTCTTTCTCTTCAATAACTTTAGCGAGTAGCACGATATTGTTCTTGTCAAATGGCTAAGGTGAGCAGCATGACATTATTCTCATCTCCCCTGCTATCGCCTCAGATCTTCACTTCCTGGTGGGTCAATGTCTTCTTGTTGGACAAATTGATGTCGTTGCACTTTTTTGTGATCTCCTTCAACACCATTTGTGCTATCGCTATTATTTTTTATTTTTGTTATGAATTTTAGTTGCTTTTATTGAAGTTTGTATATAAATCAAATTGCTAATTTTATTTAATTTATATTGAGTTTTAGTTTTTTAGAGATTTTACTTTATGATTGTATCAAAATCAAATTGTAAAATTTATTTTATTTTTACTCCCAATTTCGAATTTTTTGTTGGAATTATTATTTTTTGTTTAATTTTTATTTAGAATTATAGTTATTTAGTGATTTCACTTTGGAATTCATATTGAAATCAAATCGCTAATTTTATTTTGTTTTACATTACAAATTTCAATTTTTTTTGGTTCAAATTCGTGTACAAATCCAATTGCTAATATTCATTTAATTTTCATTCTGAATTAAATTTAATTTTGTATTTTACTTAGTAATTCTTTTGGAAATCAAATTGCTAATTTTATTTATTTATTCCAAATTTTACATATTTAAGGATTTTTACTTTCAAAATATGTGGAAATTAAATTGCAAATTTTCTTTTGTTTTCTATTTTGAATTTCAATTTTAGTGGTTGGAATTGGTATGCTAATCCAATTGCTAATTTTTATCTAATTTTTATTGTGATTTATAGTTATTTAGAGATTTTACTTTGAATTTTGTATCGTAATCAAATGGCTGATTTTATTTTGTTAGAATTCATATATAAATTCAATTGTTATTTTTGTTTAATTTTTATTCTAAATTATTTTTATTTAATTTTACTTCGGAATTATTGTGAAAATTGAATTGCTAATTTTATTTTATTTTTATTGTAAATTTTAGTTATTTTTTATTGTACTTGACATGAACTCTTTTTTTAATCTAAATTGTTAAAATTTAGACCCACAACGATCAACGGTGTGGATCTTTCTCTTTTTTCTTTGATTAACTTGGGAATTTCTACCCCTTTTGAGTGGACGTGGTGGCTTCTTTTGCCTTTGCTTTAGTAATATAATAGATGTGTCCTAATTTGTTCTTCTTCGATGAGTTCTTAGTCGGATTTTCGTTATGTATAATAGGTTTTATCGAACTAATTCTCTTACCTGGATGACGATAGTGACACGTACCTCAGAGATCGACATCGGGTCAAGTTGGGTATAACTAAATCACCTTTGATTTTCTTCAAACAAACAACATTAACACCAAGGTGTAGGTCCTACACATCAATGAAGATCATCAATAATCTACTTCCCCTAGTGTTATCATCAGCAATCATGATGTCATTGCAAGGTCTAGAGTCTCCACGAGGAAGATAAAGAAGTCCACAATATTCATCAACTAAACAATTTGATGGTAACATGTTTTTTTATCTAGAATCTCCAATGTAAAAGTTTTGTACTTGTGTATTTTATCCCTAATTTATTAATACAAATTGGATGATATTTCTAAAAAAAAAGATGATGGATTGGTGCCAAGGTTGTCGGAATTGCGATCCTGAATTGGATCGAAGGTTCTTCAGCAAGATCGCGAAGCATAGGATCGATGTAGAATTTAAGATACTATATGATTCTACCAAAGAAATATTTCTTAAAATCTACCTTATATTTTAATACTTCTACATTTTTTTAAACTATACTTTAGAACTTTTGTTTACAAAAATATGGTGCAAAGGAAAGATCATTTGTTATTTATGTAAATTATAATGGACATGAAGAAATAAAAAGTGAAAAATTTATAATGAAAGGGACATATGCAAGTAACTCTTTATAATAAACCGCTAGAATCGGGGTAGGATTGTGTGAAGATTTTAATCACAATCATACAAAAAAATTTGTTAGAATCATAATAATATTAAGATTCTACGATAAGATCAGATTGGTCTAGTCAGTCTGGATCGTAGAAACGTAGGGTCGTAGGACTAATCGAGATTCTAACAATCTTGATTGATGCAATGCGCAACAAGTCATTTAATTTTGAGTCATGTGAAAATATCACTAAAAAACGATGGCTATGCGTTGGGTTTTCAGGGAAGAAAAGAGGTAGCCATCTATACATGTCTATTAGTCAATGCAAACAAAGTTCTGATTGACAATTTTTATTTCTTTTTTCATCATGTAGAACACGCATCTCGGATGCTTATCGTCGGTATGAAGAATACTTTAAGTAGACTTCATAGCTTTTTTTTTAATCCAGGTATTATGTGTGATTGTCTGTATCACTCGATTGAAATCTTTAGTGTTGAAAAATAGGGACGGAGGTACATCCTAGACAGGGTAGGCTTTAGCCTGGGGTATAGAAAAATATCTAGTGTACACCTCGGGTAAATCCAGTTTAGCCTAAATAATATTTTTATGGTCTAGTCTAAATAGACTAGATTATTTCACTACACTAGATCATTTCACCACTGAATCTAGCACATAACCAAATCCTAACTCCGCTGAAAAAGAAGAGAGAAAAGTCGGCACCAATGTTGTCATCATGGTAGGTAAACTGGCTATTCACGTATTCACTCATCCGATGACGCAAGTACGAAGAGACCCAACACCGATCTGGCGCGGATTCTCTGACTTACAGGAGGTAAGTCACGGGTGACTTTTCCCCTGCCCGATGCCATCCATTCAGCATCCAACGGCTGACGCTCACAATGCAAGCTCCACCTCAAGATTCCTCTCCTGCGCAACCAGAGAAGAATGCGGGAATGCTTTTTGGCGGGAGCGTCTGAGCCGCCGCCCCAGCTCCTGCCGCGCAACGAGTCTCCTCTCCCCTCTCAATTCCTTGTGTTCGACACGCCGACGCCCGCTGACTTCACCGGCTCTGGCTACTCCGGCGTCCGCAGGCTTCGCCTCGAGTCACGCTCGGTCCCGGTGGAAATACGCCCAGGACTAAAGCAAACAGAGCACGCCCAGAAAATCTGAGGCGAGTCCGCCCAGAATTCAGAAAACGAGCAGCACTGTTAGCAATACGACAAAGTACTGAATGTGGTAGAAAGTTCAGAAAGCAAATTCTGTCAATTGCATTACTGAATATCTCAACTAAAGTTTCTGAATACCTTCAGAATACACGCAAGAGACTGTTTACAACTGAATGCTATTTATTCTAGCACCTAAATCGGATCACAGATCCAAAATGAATGGTAAAAGCTGACTTCGTGCAACTGCACGTTATTGACTAACTCGCATGCTCTGTCCGCTTACAGCGGCACTCCATGCATGCTGACTAAAACAAATAAACTGCTAACACCTCTGCAGACTTGCTCCAACGGCTCAAACACAGAATTAAGTCCAACATTGCCGACATCGCCCCGCTCAAACACAGAATTAAACAAGCATTTTACTAAGTATTTTCAATAGTTACATGCTCCAAATAACCAAAATAAACTCCACCAAAAGCCACAACTACATCATATATATATATATATATATATATATA